>JAYGXS010000005.1:45151427-45194103 GCA_036362985.1 Ligula intestinalis
GATCCGGCGTAATGTGCCTTCAGCTGTTGATCTCCAAACCCCTACAAGGAGACCGGATGCTCGCAGGAAATCCCAAGTGTCCTTCAAAATCACCACATGAAGCTTAGATATTTGGCAAGCTCATTTTACCATGTTATGCTTATTTCTCATTTCTCAGCTATTAACACAGTTATAGCATAGAAGGCCTCTCCTGAAACCTCAAGATGGAGTTTAGATACTGCAAAGGCCAAGACAAGCACAGTTTTGCTCATGCCCCCAAACATGTGCTTAACCGAAATCGTTAAATCAGATTCGCCTTCCTTGTTCAGATCAAGGGTATATGAGCCCTATCGAAGGCTCAGTCAGCGTCAACGCTGAAAAATGGTGGCATCAGTGCTAGCACCTGTACTACTTCCCTTCTTGTTAAGATTGAGGGGATATAAACCCTGTGCTGACTTTAACCAGCGTCAATTCTGATTAAAAAATGCAGACTGAAATAGTACCAGCGAACATATTACTCAACTGCACCCTAATAATAACATTAGAAATAGCAGTTGTTCTTGTTAGCCGAACGAGCCCTGGCTTCTTAGAATCAGGCTAGACACCTACTATAGGTGAGTGAGGGAAGACAGTGCAGAAGTACCGGCGCAAAGTCTACTGTCACTATATACTAAGTTTAGGCAGTGTTTACGGCTACGGGCTACGCCCTCTTCCCTCGCGGCCATCTCGACTTTGTCTTGTCGCCGTTTAAATGCAGTTGAGAGGGTTTAGAGTGGGGTAGATAGTGGTGCGCCTACTATCACTATACCTGACCACAGTCACCGTTCCTGCTCTTGAGCAAATGGTGGACATCTTCGCTTGCGATGGTCGAACTTACACACACTATTGGACATAGAGTCGGAGGAGGCAAGAAACAAGAAACGGTCATACTAACGACTTGATAGTACACGGTATCTGTAGAGATATAGCTAACAGAGTTTCGGATCTCAATGCTCTGAAAACCACAGTACCCAGTTTCCATATGCGTATGAACTACTGGACTGTAAATGTAAGCCTCAAATGAAAAAAATCGCCCTTAAATGCTTTTGCAGCGCTGATGTTATTTAACTATGATCCTTAGGTAATGCCTACGCGTTAACATGCCAAGCAGCGAATGTGAATCTTTGCAGTAATTTGCCTAAACCACCTTAAAGGCAGTTATTCTTTTCTCAGGATTTCGGATGCCTATACAGCTTCCGTCATAGTTCTCATACAAGTTCACTGACATTTCAGTTAGATGTTCATGCTATTACCTCCCACCATGGGGTTAGATTGCCTTCAGCTAGAACTCAATATGCGACCCCACTCAGGCAAAAAACGACAGTTCAAAGTGTGATACGAGACCGGTAGTGATAGGATTTTTATGGGTGGGTCCCAATAAAGAAAATGAGGGCACCAACATAATCTACACGGAATCCATTGTGTAAGCTAGAATTAGCATTCGTTGTCAGAGTAGTTATGCGCACAGTACTTTCTTGTAGCGACACGTTGGCGGATTGTGAGAGCCAGCAACTTTACGTTACACTGACCACCAGGTGTGAGGCCATTCCTAGCTGACCTGACCCACTCCGTACGTACGCTCGACGGCCGACCCCACGCCATCCTTCCTTACCGCAGTAGAATGTGTGCATTTTACAATACTGCGGGTTCCTAATAGTTACTGCTTGCGGAGTTGCCTGTTGATCCGATAAATCGGTCCCCCCTGCAGCCAACAAACTGTTTTCAAGCCCTACCAACCCAATAACAAAGACTGACTCCCAAGGAGCACACAGGGAGTAGAGTAAGGGTTAGGTTGGTTTGTGACCCGCTGGCCCATAATTTGTTCCCTGATTGAGTTGGAATATTGCGTCCTTCCAGGAAATGCACATACGCACGCTCGGTAATCCTTGTCCCGTGTCTTTTAGGGCAGAGATAATCGCAAAAACAACTGAATCAAACATACTACACCTGGGCTTGTATGAAAATTGTAAAGGATCGGAATAGTTAGGGGAGACTGGTAAGATAGTAGCTAAGGCGACTCGTTCAGCAAACTTGCGATGAGCGAAAGAACAGGACCAAAATAAGTAGATGTCCTTGGGGACAGGAGTGAATCTTATTGTGCACCAAGTATTAGGAACCTTAGCCTTCATGAAGACCAGGTTAATAAGTTATGCCTAAACGGGAACTATCTAAGGACAATAAAATTTAAGCGAGACAGTATCCGGCCCGACAGCTGTTGATCAACGGACCTATTGAAGGTGATTCTCTCCTATAGCCAGAGACACAGGCCAAAAAACATTCCGTAGAGAGGAGATAAGAGTTATTGAGGGTAAAGGTGACATAGGTCGGTGGGACGGGTCCGGGTGGGTCGGGCAGTATAGGCAGAATAGCTGATAGTGACTCTGCAGCCCGACATCCTTCTAACGCATGACGTCACAGACGAGGTCACTCAGAGCACAGAAGGCACTTCTCGGAGTGTCTCCAGAGCAAGGCGCAAACTGACACCGTCGGACGTGCACACCGTACCTCCCGTCCTGGCCCCAATAAACAGTAGCTGGACCTCCATTCGTCCCATGTTAGTAGCCTAGTCTCAATTAGTAGGTTGACATCAGTTAATCTGGGCAAGTTCCTATATGTGGTGACTGCTGGCAGACATCACTTCGGAGCTCGTCCCCTCGCGGCTGGACGTACATTCCGACAGTCAAATCTCCTCCTGCCTATTCTCCATTCCTTCTGAACAGGATATACTGCTCCTACCACTCTGACCTTCCTATGACTTCTCCGATCTCCTAAGGAACCGATCCCGGAAGATCCCTGTGACAAGGGTTAGTCTTATTAACCATAATTTCTCCATAAACCAATGGGTGACAAACTACGCTGACAGACGTGCGTCAGGTAGCCCTACCTGCAGTCTAGCTTCGGTCAAGCCTGGGTGGTGACCGTGCGTTAGTGGTGTGCTTGCAAGTAAACGAAGCTTTTCGCGGCCGTCGGGGGAGGGGGGGGGGGGTACTGGAACGATTGTTACAAACGCTACTACCGTCGCGTAAAAATTCCGCTGGACTTTTCTGCTAATTGAAACGGGTATCGGAGCCTGGTTACTGTCTCCAGCTTCACAGTTTACACGAGTCGCCGCTGCGCGCTAGGGCGCGTGTGTAGGGAGGGGAGGGGAGGGGAGGGTGGCAACACCGAATAAGTAGTCTTAGCCATTTGGATGATGTCACACGCCATCTCAGTGTCAGTTACTGCGAAACCCTAGTACCCTGCTGAGCCCGCATAATCTGTCAAACAGGCATGTGCACGTGTGCATCTGTAAATGCTGAAACACTGACAAGCATAAACCCGCCATGCAGCTGCATGTAGCAACGAGCCATGACAGTTCGACTATGTCTACCATGGGCTCCACACGTGCAGGAGCGTGGTGTCTTGCGTGTAAATTAGTTTTAGGTAATGGTAGACTAACGCTTAATCTATCACACGCACACACGCACACGACAGTTACCCCGTCGAGTTCGACGATGGGCACCACGCGCTCAAACACGCCGCAGCAAACGCTGAAGCAAGCCGCAACAGACACTAAGGCAAGCTGGGGAAGCAACATGAAGGCTTCAGCAAGCAGAAGCAACGCAGAGAACTACCACAGAACAGACAGTAGTTTAAGCAAACTTGCGGAGAATCTGCCCGCTCGCTCGCCACTCCCATCTCCGTTCCCGGTGTAAAGACAAAGTCAATAAGACCGGGGATGCGGGAGTGTGTAGATGGCTGGCTCTATAGTCACTTAGCACGTGCACACTTGACACAGCCATCTCGCTAGGTATGCTCCCGACTGCGCGGGAGCGCCATAAAGGCCACATTAAGAGGGAACCATTGCAGCCTGACTCTCAGTCCTCCCTCTCCTCCCGTACGCACACACAGACACACGCGTACAGTAGGAGCAGCTACGTAGGGGGCCCGAGTTGTCCCGTCAGTTGGCAAACCCTCCAAGCCACGGCTTTTAGCGCACCGTGATAGATTCAGACGCATTCAGATTTAGTATAGTGAGGAAAGAAACGCGCCGAGGTCGACCTCACTCTCTCCTCCACCGCATAGTGACCGCCTAGCTTTTTGGGCACCTGATGTGGTGCCTGAAATCCAGTAGGAGCACGAACTCATGCGCCGACAGGAAATCAGAACTGAGAGAAAGAGTCAGCGCCCACCAGGCCGCAGGGACCGTGGTTGGCCGAGGACTTACATTGCATGTGCATACAGACACTCGAGTTCAGAAGGGTGAGAGCAGCCCTACACGAATCTTGGGCCAACACCCTTCTGAGACGGGTAACATATCAGTCATCCACTGAAAGGCACTACCCATGCTCCGTTGCGTCCAATATGCGTGCTACTGTAGTTGGCGCCGCTGTCCGACGCCCACCTAACTCTTGACGTCACAGACAAGGTCACTCAGAGCAGAACCTAGCGCAAATGTACTTTTCGGCCTAACTCCGACCAGACGCAAACTGGCGCATAAGACACTCACCACCCATGCCAGTGTCTACCTTCGTGTGGTCCAACCAATCACCATCAAGGCCGCGAGACAGAAAGAGGATTCGGTGGCCGCTAGGGAAGACTGACGCTAGACTCACTTGGCATTTTGCCCCCTCGATGGGCGGACGCGACGCCGCTGCTCTCTGACATGGGTCTCTCGGTCGAACACCGCTCCAGACCGAGTCAACCCTTCTGCTAACTGTTCTCCTATTTATTCCGCACAGACTACAATCTTCATGCACTTCTGATTTTCCAAGACTTCGCTCATCTCCTAGGGAACCGGGTCTGTAAAATCGCAGCGGTGAGGGTTAAACCTTCGTAGCCTTAACATCTTTGCGATGCTACAACACCCCACCCCTCCACCCCCATTCCCAATGATCGGCATATTTTATCGGTGCACAAAGCCAATAACGCCTGCCGTAACCTGATCTGATCCCCCCGCGTGTTCGTCCAGTGCATCTACCATGCGTACCGTTTTAGAGACATAGTTGGGCTTATCGCAGGGGGTTAAGTGAGTTAAACACAGCAACTGCGATCTTCAGACCATGGTTTCTTAGTGCTGAAGAGAAGTCCGTAAAAACCAGGGTAGTGGGAATAGTATATTGTGTACACAAGGGAAAGGAGAATAGATGTAGTAAGTCTGACTTGGCGAGCCTACGGCCGGCAGGAGGGCCAGCCGCAGTTCAAGTGCGTTTTTAGCAGCAGGCATGCCAACGGCAGCGAGAACGGGCATTGTCTGGTTGCCTTGATGGTTATTGGCCGGACAAACTGCATCGACCTAGGAGTGCCTGCGTCTTATTCACCGGCGGAAGAGACCAGCCTTTGCTGATTTGTGATTGGCTGTTGCAGAGACCGCCTTTAGTGCAGACGTACGTGTTTGCAGCAGCAAGCCTTCGGACATGCTCGCTTATGTGGAGTGAGTCACCACAGCCTCACACGTGTCTAGACCGTAAACGATGAACCAGGATTTCACGAAAGGAAGAAAAAACCAGACGATATCCTAAAGAGGATACTGATAGAGAAATGTACAGATAAAACTCTTCGATGCTCAGTTTTGTCGATGGGCTCTGTTTGTTCCACTGAATTGGTAGAAGCCCAAATTGGCTAATAGTTTCATCTTACACAGCTAATTTTACCTGAAAATAAGCCGTTATCTCGGTAACTTGAATGCATCCCTTGGTATCATTTCCGGGTTCTGAAGTCGGCTATTTTGTGCGTTACTTTCTCACAGGCATTCGGGCCAAAAGTTGGGGCTCTTCAGAGGAATAACCAATAGGATGGCTAAATATCGGTTCGCCGAGCTCCACATTGTGTCTGGCAGCATGGTGGATTCAGGTACCGCGACTCGCATGCGAATTAGTGATAATCGGCTTGCACCGCATTATCTTCTCCCCTTCCCCTCCTGCACCTGGATCCAGCGTCAAGACAGAGTTCAGTTCAGTTTTATTAGGGAAATATAGGTATATAACTTCGAGCTCCCTCTGTGTACATAGCTATGAGGTAGAACATGTGGCGTTGCCAGTAATGGAACTGCGGTAGGCGGGGGGGGGGTCAGACAGTAAAAAAATTCCTTTGGCATCTCTCATAGGTCTAGTTTTGAAAGCCATTTGTGGGATTTTAAGGAGAAAAACTGTCGCCTGTGGGGGGGGGGGGATGCGAAGGGAATATGTTAATCGGATGTCCTGCTGCTGAAAGTGTTTTGATCATGTCAGGAGGAGGTCATCGCAGTTGTTCAATATACTAATGGTTACACGAGGAGAAGATTGCGCTGGTCATGAGAAAATCACCGAGTGTCGGAGATACGCCCATAATACGAAACTCGCGATCAATCGTTATTCTAAACTAACATATTACTGAAAAGTAGCTAGCAGGATGTTTTTAAAAGAAGTAATTACTGCCAGAGAAGTCTGGTGGTAAATCTTACTTGCTGACGGTGGCAATGTCATTAGTCTCGCATCATTCCACAGAATTTTGTTCTATGCTGACCCAACTGCATCTTAAACGTGTCCGCAGATGGGACATGACAATGTATGCGGGTAGAGCATTCCATGCCTGAATTACCCTCTTATAGAAGAAGAATTTTCGTGTGTTCAATCTTGCCCCAGTCACATGTAGTTTGAGAGGGTGTCCGCGCAATCTAGTATTAGTGGCCAGCTCAAAGAAATCGTTGGATGCTAGGCTACAATTCTGACCCCGCAGCATGCGAAATGCCTGTATTAGGTCACCGCGCAGCTGTCTATAATCCCGAGGAAATAAGACAAGATTGGTCAGTCGTGTCTCATAAGGAAGGTACGCTTGGCCTCGCACTTACTTAGTTGCCCGTCGTTGTACCCTTTTAAGGGTTTTTTAGTCTTTGACTGTCCAAGATTTCCAGTCTTGGATTGCAAATTGCAGTTGGGTCGCACAAACGTGCCGAAGACCTTGCCAAGGACAACTTCGTCAAATTTAGCAAAGGCGCGCTTGATTAGATATAAGCTCGAAATTGCGGATTTGGCCACCTTCAGGCAGTGGAATGATGGCTTAAGTGAGGGCGTGAACCACACCCCCAAGATCTTTCCGGGTCTGTACTTCTGGCAGCGATGGGTGATATAGGTTGTACACACTCCGATACGAAGAGTTAGTACTATCAAAGAGCCTAATTTTGTAGTTGGCGACATTAAGTGACAGGAGCCACTCGTTGGACCATTGCTCGAGTCGGTGAAAATCTGTCTGCAGATTTACTTCGTCATCTTCGCTTTTGACTATCGTGTCATGCGCACACGTGGTTGTCATGCCAGTCATGACCTGTCCGCGCGGCGTCCGAGGAAAGCATGGCTAGGAATAAGAGGTCGCTACAGAGTCAAGAAGACCGGAGATGGGATCGGGTGCAGTTGGCTAGAGCTTGCTTGGCACCACATCTGTGTGGCATTTGTTAGGGGTGTGGCAGTCCATGACCAGCTTCACTGCGCTGACTCACCGTTTCTTCACCCACTGTACTGAAGAAACATCTGCTAACTTTTACTGGAGATGACAATAACACTGGTATCAACGTGACTTAACCGAGTTATTGAGTCTGTTCTTTCTTGTTCTTGTTGTGTTTGCGTTCTCAGCGACAGAGGCTGTGGCAGTCCATGATCGGCATCACTGCGCTGACTCACATCGGCTTCGCCCGCGAAGCATCTACACACTCGCGCACTATAATCTTCTCTCGTGCGCACTTCTATCCGTCACACGCTCTCCCTCGATTCACTGCAGGAAACGCCTGCATTTTTCACTAGTCTGGTTGCTGCCGCGCGTCTTGGCCTTGGCCGCAGTGTGCACCGTTTCCTGATTGGCTGAAGGCCACAAAGTACAGATCCCAGCGTTCCTATAGGTCCGCAAGCATAAGCACATAGACAACAACTGGTGGAAGAGGACTGTAAGGAACACTAGTCTGCTAAGCACTTTATAAGTTCTTTCTCAGAGGGAACACTGTCCAGCCCTATCACTCATTCCTGACTTAGAGAAACCCTCTGTTGTCGACTTTACCACTTTCAACAAGACTATTCATTTGTGGAGTACTTATGGATTACGCACATTGGTACTTATCTGTTCAATCCGTATCTTATAGGTTCTTGAACCCAAATAGGGCATAACTTTCCACCAGTATGTCACTTATAACATCATCAGCCTCATATATGTAAATAAGCCTTGGTGTAGGAGGAGAACATGGAACCGAGGAAGTTCTTTCGCACTGAACTTAGTTGGAGCAAAATTATCTGCCCTGTTTTAAGTCAAGCATTTCGGCACTTGCTCGCTGGGAGGAAGGTGATGCAGACTGGCGGGCTTGCTTGTTTACTCCCCCCCCCAGCCTCGATACTCAGAGGAAAAAATGAATAAAAGGTGGCGTATTACTGTACCGAATGAAAATCAGCTTACTTTTACTAGAGATGCTAACACTGCTGTTATTAATTCGATTTAACCGAGATACTTATCGCAGGGGGTCAAGTAAGTTAAACCGTGAAACTGCGATCTTCAGACCATGGTTACTTAGTGTAGAAGAGAAGTCGTTGAAGGCCAGAGTAGTAGGAAGAATTTATTGTGTACACAAGGGAGAGGAGAATAGATGAGAGTAGATTGACTCGGGAGAGCCCGTACGTTAAGGTGATCGACCGGATCCCAAGTGACTGTTTGAGAGAACTCAGGGCAGTAGACAGAGGGGGAGTACTTTCATTGGCTAGGTCGGCCTGTGATTGGTTGAACAGCGTGTTCGCGGACAGCGTGTTGGGGGGTCTACGTCACGTGCGCTAGTAAGTCTAGCGATCGAAATGACCTTGAGCTCCAGACAGGTTGAGGCCACGACGGGAAAGCCAGACATCGGACGGTCGATGACCCACTACAACTACTTCCCGGGAAACCCTAACGAGGAAATTGAAAGAATCCGAGTTGAGGAAGAATAGTAAAGTTAAGTGAGGGAGATACGTACCAAGGCGAGGTGCAAGACAGCGTGGGCAGCTATGGCTGGAATGAGCCAGGATGCAGGGGCGGCTGAAGAAAGCCACTGGTCCGGAAAAACGTCAACAGCAAATCAGTATGCTGTATCAGTCTGAGTTGAACGAGAAAAATCGTTGGCAGTAGAAGAAAGGATGGAGATTGGGAAGGAGATCTGGGTGCTGGCACTCATAAGGGGACATCTCTGTTGGATTGGGAAGTAACCATCGCCTGGGCTGAATGGGCTATCGGCAGTTAGTCGCGAATGCCAATCACCAAATGCGTTTGACTTGGCGAGCCTACGACCGGCAGGAGGGCCAGCCGCGGTCCAAGTGCGGTTTTTAGCTGCAGGCATGCAAGTGGTAGCGAGAACGGGCATTGTCTGGTTGCCTCAAAGGTTACTGGCCGGACAGACTGCATTGCCCTAGGAATGCCTGCAATCTATTCGCCGTCGGGAGAGACCAGCTTTGTGGACCAGTGATTGGCTGTTGCAGAGGCCACCATCAGTGCGGAGGTACGCGTTAGCAGCAGTTGGCATTCGGAAATACTCGCCTATGTGGAGTGAGTCATCACACTAATATGGCTGGCATTAACACGATTTTACCGATATATGTAGTTAGTTCTTCCTATGGTTGTGTTAACGATCTGAGACAGAGAGTCCATGATCAGCGTCATTGCACTGACACATTGAGCCTTCGCCTGCCAAGCCTTTATGTAGTCGCGCCTAAAAATCATCCTACATGCGCTCTTGTTCGATCCGCTGTGAATGCCCATTACGCTGTCCACCTTTGGCTCAAAGTCATGTCATAGCCACGCTTCTCTTGTCCCGATCCGCGTGGGGGCTCGAAACCAATCAGTGTGCACTTTTTGCTGATTGGCTACAGGCAACAAAAAAGGACAAGCTCCTGGCTCCAGTGAGCACGCACATACACAGGAAACAGAAAAAATTGGCCTGAGATGACCGTAGGCAACTTTTTTGAGCTGAGCAATTTGTAAGCTCCGCCTTAGAGTAAATGATGTCCAGCCTTACCAGACTTCTCTGATTTGGGCGGACTTTCTGTGGTCTGTCCTCCCTTCCCCCATTTCCATCTTGGTGATTCCTTCCAAACCCTCCTCTTTTCCGATTCAACGCAAGAATCAGTTTATGGCCATGGGCAGTTTTCCAACAGAAGTTCTACGCAGTTAAGCACCCGCTTCAGATTGTCTTATTGTCACAAAACCCGCTCAATTGGCCAAAAAGCTGATAGAGGTACACGGCTTTGCCGAAACATCATCAAACGCATCATCTACTCCTCTTGTTCCTTTCGTATCTCCTCGCTTTCTTCTGAAAGCTTAACATAAGCAGCTTGCCGAACATGTAGCTCATCTTCAGTATCCAATAGGCTCTTCTTCCCGGTTCCCGCCCAGTTCATCTGCCTGGCCTGTCCAGCCAACTTCATCTCATCCCAGTTCAACCACCGCCAGCTGTTTGTACACAACCTTCGATGCCAAACCCGACGCTGCGTCTGTTTCTGCTCCTCCATATACAATATGGAGCAAACGGATAAAACCGTTCTACACGAAAGAGACTACCATCAATCGTAGGAGTGTCTATAGCCCCAGTCATACATGCAACTTTTGCGACATCTGAATGGAAGATGCCGCCTGGTAACCAACTAAGTGTCATTTCCTCACAGCAGCCGACCTTCGGCGCTCCAACTCCGGCCACTTCCTTTAAGCCCTTAAAACCTTGCAGACTGCCACCTTTGGTACCTTTAAACTCTCTTTGGGCATCGGTTTCCGGCGTCTCTTCTCTTGAATTATTTTCGTTGCTGACCTGCCCTGTGCTATTTTCGGTGCAGACTTTCTCGCCGCTTTCGATCTTCTGGACAACGGTCTTCACTCCCAGACCACCAAGCTGACTGTCAGAGGTGTCTACTACCCCAAGGTGTCATGCCAACTAGCCGTCCTGGACCCTGACCCTGATAATCCACTTCGGCAGCTTATTGCCAAATATCATGGTCTCACTCCTTCCACTTTCAATGTTTCCACCCGACCGCAAGATGTTGTTCATCATATTCGAACCACTGGTCCTCCTGTCGTCTCGCGCCTGCACGTCTTGCCGTTACCAAGGCCGAGTTTGAGCACATGCTTCAGACGGACATCATACGTCACTTGGAATGCCTACTACACGTCACATCAATATCCACCGTGTCCTGATTTGGTCGTCTAGTTGGTCCGGTGCGAGTATGGCGTGGCCTGTTTAAGGGGCACCGACAAAATATCTCCCCCTATTTCACGCGCTACCGGCTCAGTCCAACGTATTTTCGACTAACCATTGAAAGACACAACAGGACAAATCTTTCAGATAGCAAAGAAGGAACCATAGCAGCCACTAGTGTGGGAGCCTGCCGCTGTTGACTCACGCTGTCTGCCTTTGTTCGCCGCGGACTTTGCAAGTGCTAGCAGAAGGCGTATGCTACCCCCGTCTGGCCGCAGAAAGCCCTGCGCAAGTTCCAGCCAATCGATGAGCGCCTGTCCACCTGGTTGGCTGCACTTTCACACTAAAGCCATTCAGCAGGCAAGGCGACAATATTTGGCGTACTGACTCGGCGTGCATAATTCCGCCTCTGTACTGTCTATTTTCCGGCAGTAAACTTCTGTCCACCAACACCGTCTTGTTTGACTTGTGATTTGGGGGAACCTTCTGCCTGTCGACATCACAACATGCGACACTAGTATGCCAGGAGAGCAATACAGAAACTTAAACGTACATTCGGAAGATCGTGGCGTTAAGCTTAATCCTTGCTCAGTTCCAAAGTTATCCAGAATTTTATTCGGGTCAATATTACCAAATACAGTAGGTTGTATAACTGAGGAAATCCCAGGATTCTTACAAGACGATCCCTGGTACGTACAAAAATATCGCAGACTAGTTTCCCCATGTCCAAATGTAAAAAGTAAGCTACCTTATGAAACAGAAGAAATATTAAGATTTTATCAACCTATATTATGTGGTAAAGTAAAAGATTTTCTTTGTAAAATGACAGACAATTTCTAAAATGAGAAAAATCGAAGTGACTAAGGGAACTTAACTTTGTGAGTGTGTTCATGCAAAAAACCAAGTGAATAAAGCAGCAAGAGTAGAAGTACATTTAAAAATTATCCTTTTTGTGAAAATTTCGGACACATATGCCGGTTTATTACGCGAAATGTCAAGTACGACTCATCTCGAACAGGCCAAAGTTCGCGTTCGTAATAGAAGATGAACGCCAGACAAAATTTTCTGTCCTGTGAACACATAAAATTAAAATGTTTCCGGTTTTCATTAATGTTTTTTATTAGAACAGTAATTACAGAAAATAAGTTTTGGTTCGCAGCGTCTACTAGTGTAAGAAATTCCTTAGATGTCAACAAATGTTGGATTTGGCCCAATTCTGCCCATATTTGCTTCTAATATACTGATTGGAACTGCATTTACCTCTAGTAAACAGCATTTTGCACCTCAGTGCAACCCAATGACCGCCCTTTCTCTTTGTGAATTACCACCTGGGAACCGAATTTTCGTTACTATGACAACCTCAAATGTGTGTTAAATCCCCACGCTAAAATTTTAATCTTCCCACTTCATTAGACATACAATCTACTGTATAGGCGCCGACCGAGCTGTTGGTTTCTCACCATGAAAAAAGGTCAGAGTAAGACGTCAGGAACCAGAAGCAGGTCGATAAAGACTACTTCGCAAAGCGACCAATGTAATAACGACAGAGACAGGTCTAGTTCTAAGCACAGGGAAATATGACTGAAATGAGTAATGTCGTTGACCGATTCCAGAATGAGAAGCATGCTTTCGATGAATCCTATCTTTAAGTACGGCAGCGTGTTTGGAGAGTTACCCGTCAGGGAAATGTTACAATTGTACCGGTGAATGGAATGTTAGTCTGCCCAAATGCAGGGAGAAATAAGGACTAACGGACAAACTAGGTAACCACAATTCACCAGAATACTAACGCAGATGAGTAAGAGTCGTGCAAATGACACTGGGTAAACCGTGATGAGTTCTGCCGAAGACGAACTTTTCACTCCCTCGTCCAGACATTTAAAATGATACCGATATCCCAGTTCCTCTCTGATCCATTTGACGCCGAACCTTACTCCCATTGGGAATGTCTAAATTGCTAGATCCAACGGCTACTTCATCAATACCCGTTCTACAGATCAATTCCAGACGATTTGGGGTGGTCGCCGTCAATTGTAGAGAGCAGAAGTGGTGCCGATTCTTTGGAAAATGAGTAGTTCCGTCGGATAGGATTCATATTCTTTTCGGTTAAGCGCGAGACCTGTACTGGAAAAGACGTGCGACCGCCGCCTTATAGCCGAAAACAACGTTCTTCTACTGGCTCACTCATCAGATAGATAGGATGCAATAGCCGAGGTGTCGGTGTACCCATTTCTGGCCCGATGTGAGTCATTCAGCAGACCGTACCAATTATACTGTCATGCACCACGGCCAAGTCAGCTTTTTACAAGTAAATGACTTAGTTGGTTCAACTAACAAGAGTATCTCTGCGAAAATCCCAAGTTGACGATTGAAAAGTCGCATTGGCAAACCACTGCTTTCAGTCATTCAGCTTCAGTCCGCTACATTGGCATGGGGAATGAAGCAATCAGTTATGTACATAGATTATATGGCATTGGTGGTGTGGGGGGCTGTTAGCCATCTCGTCGTTTCCTCGTCCCGTGCACAAGGTGGATGGAATGTTCTCACAGTCGGTGGTTCGAGTTCTGTATGTCAGATGCGCGGCGTGCGTCTGACTGTCCTCTGTGGCTTCGCGCGGTTTGGGATGCCGCCTGTAGTCGGCCAAGGGGGGGGGGAAGGGCAAAATGCCTGTACCAGCGTCTTCGACAACAAACAACGGGTTTTGCTTAAGGGTTTGCTACTGCGTCGGGGCAGTAGCTAGCACACGTTTGAGTAGGCTTTTAGAGAATTGTGTTGGTGCCTGGTATATGACGTGAAAGGCCTCTATATCGTCGACTTGGTGGATCGTGTCGATTAAGTGTGTGAGGATTGAACTTGAAATCGATTGATTTTCTCCTTTGCCTAACCAGGTTCGTATGAGTTCTCGTACTCTCTTTTCTGGACGTCTCATTGTTCGGACAATATATCCCGCTCCACAGGCGCAGGCCAAGAAAGGAATGCACGTGGATATGGTCTGTGACGGTAGTTGGTCTTCTGAATACGACAATGACGTGAGGAATGTCACACTTTGTGTGCCCGAGGAAAGTATTTATTTTAAATATGGTGTTATTTCCGGCTGAACAAGTTTGCAATTCTCCATATCTCTTCTCCTATGAGACTCCTGTCCGACCTACAAAATGATTGTTTACACTCTTCCGAAGGCCGTCCTCCTTCCCCCCGGAGGGCTGGCTGCCCATGACTCACTCTAATGTACCTGACTGAATACTGCCCTCCCCCGGTCTTGGCCCCTTCTTTCGATTTGCACAGCTCAATTTCGCATGGCGACCAACCTGAAGGCGGTGGCGACCCAGCTGTCCGTTCTCCCCTCCCCCCTTTTTGACCCAGCGCCCGCGGCTACTCCGAGAACCACTCATCGAGCCACCCCACCACCACTGACTTCAAACGCTTGCAACCCGCCCCCTTTCCAGTACAGTATTGTCTCTGTTCAAGTCCGCCCCCCCCCCCTTTGACGCTAGGGTCTTCAGACCGATGGGAGCCCACAGGAACTGCCTCCTGGAATCCTATAAAACCAGATCCAAGCCCCTTTGACCGGCTCCCTTTGCTCTTGACTTGGAATATCCATTGTTAAGGTTTGTGTATTTATTGTGCACTATTTGTCTGAATAGTACCGTACCACCTTGATAGTTGTTATCACTGGATTTGGCGTACGCGTAACTGCTGGATACAGTTGGAGAAGTAAAGGGACGAAACATATGGATATATGGATAAAAAGTGAAGAGCTGATATAACGAAAAGAAAGAAGAGCTTCGGAAAATCGAGTTGCACGATTACAACTCAATTTTCAGAAGATCTTCTTTCTTTTCAACATATATACATGATGAAAAAAGTAAAAGAGTGAAAAGAATACGACGGACAAGACGAAATGGGGTCGAAAGTACGTCTACAAGACGGTAACGGGCTATTATATTAAAGTTAAGAAAAGAGAGAAGGAAGAGAACAATGATTAGTGCACAGAAAAAAAGTCAGATGAAGGTCTTTTCGGAGGTTCATGGTATTCGAGCTATAAGCGATACAGTCGTGACGGCGGCAGCGGCGGAGGAAGATTACAAGAAGAACATGCAATTTTCCTGGGTGCTGTTGACTTTAAATTTATTTTCGCCCACAAAGAGGTCTCCAGGTCGCTGACATTCTTTCAACCAGTCACGAGCACGAAAAGCGGCCAGGTGGGAGTAGAATGTAGGTGCCGGATACGAAACACTGCGACAGCAACGCAGGTAGGCGTGGCAGAGGTAATAGGTAAAACTTTGCAGGGTATCAGAGTTCCAGTTGCTGTCATCATAGAGGACATGATAATGAGCCGGTTTGGAGGTTCCCTAGGAAGATGGCAAGGAAAGAGTACCGTTAGAAGAGGTATAAACATAAAAATGTGTTAAATTTGCATTCAACTGGAATTCGAACTTCCTGCTGACGAGACTTTGTATGACTGACACCCGGTGGTAAACATTCTTCGGCTCAGTCAGTCAACAGTAACTTATGGGTGAGACCGTTATGCCTCTCTCACGGAGGTGAGACCCTAGCCAGGTGTTATTGCGGCGCGTATCGAAGGAGCGGCCTATCCCGCCTCCAGTCTTCTTGACTATGTCTTGACACCGGGCAATGCACTCAGACGAAGCATGCATAAGCAGGCATATCGATTTAGATGTCAACTACAAATCTGTTAAGATCAAAAGGAGGAAAAAACAGTCCCCACTGACTGCAAGATTAAATGTGGGTGAAAACTATTCCCCGCTCACCTTGACTGCACAATTAAATGCAGATGACGATTATCTTCCCACATTATAACCCAACGTAGAAGATTGTCTTAGTCATCCTTTTGCATTAACTGTTTGATCACAACTCTCATTTGACTGACGACTCGAAAATTCGCACAATACAGATAGTTGGAGTGGAGGAAAAGGCAGCTGTGTGCGGCTAACAGAGCTTTCTCAACAACCCTTCCCTTAGTCGTAAAACCTAAGCCAATCTACCGGCATAACGCATGTTTGCTCGCCCTTTTCGACTGAGCCGATTATCACTAAGAATCCAGATAAAATAGCCACAATACACCGAAGACAACGGGATGTACAACGAACAAGATAGGGAGGCACGAAGACGGGAAGAGGAGAACTAACCTGGATACCCTCTTGGGAACACAAATAAAAGTCAAATTCCCTGGGGTGCGTCACCTCTCTGTCGATCACAGTCCCCGGATCGATATTACGGGCCCTAGAAGGCAGATATGAAAGGCATAGAAGGCACAAAAATGGCAATGCATTACCTAGGATCACTCGGCTTAAAGCGCAAATGATGCCGTTTTTGAACAACAATGAATGTGATCGCCGGCTCGTAGTCCTGCCTGAGGCGTCGGCAGGCACGTTGAATTGCACGCAGTTCTTCGTGTAAAACCGTTTGAAATTGGCCCTCCGAAACTCCGTCTCGGTAGAACATAATTTTTGTCGGAAGTCTGTCGTTGTTTTTACTACCAAAAGCCTACAGGCAACGCGGGGGGGGGAGGAGGGGTGGAAAAAAACTGGAGATAAGAAGATGAAAACCCCTAGTGCAAAGTATAGATTAGCATGCGCACGAACGCGCGAATGGAAGACTACAGGGCACAGCTTAAACAAAGCAAGGATCAAAGTCGATTAAATGTGGTCGGATCCGACCAAACAGGGCCGCTTTTTGCCACCAGCACCTGCCACGCGAATCGCGCTCACTCAGCCGCCAGAATTACGCCTACAGTTTGTCAGATTAGAACCTGGAAACGCTCACAGTGAGCAGCGCCAAGGAACTGGACAGGTAGAATTTGCGTGGATTCTAACACAGTGTTCACTTCAATTTTGACGCCGTTGGAGTTGTGGACAGAAGATATGAGCATGCAGCAAGGCAGGCGCCAGAAGAGTCAGCGACTGGTCTAGCAACAGCAACAAAAACCTGCCTCCTTTCTACCAGTTGAGCTACAAATGCCACGCCCAGCACCGTGAGTTTAATCCCATTTGGATAGATTTTACCCGCCCAACTTTACTGCTCGTATGGAATCCACCAACAGGGAACAACAAGTTGACTTTCCAAGCAGGATTTCCTAAGCAATCATCTACAATCCACCAGAATGACTACTAGGCTGACTTAATTATTTAGGTTTGGAAGATTTGTTTAATTTAGTTGACCCAATTGTGACAAAAACTCGGGGCATTCGGAGGGATTTGAACAATTGGGCCAAATAAATTAAGCATACATGCCAAACCTCCTAAATAATTATCATTACAGTCAACGGGGATGGGAGCAACACATGCCGACGCAGTGAAACTGCTACATCATCTGGCTCCCCGACAGTCAAGACTGGCAACCTACGACAGATGAGAAGCATGCAGCTGATGCCTCGTTCGCCGAAACGTCAGAGTAAAAAAGCAGTCCAGGTAAACGTATTCCTCCTTTTTTGACACGTCCCTACATTTTCCCTATCACGGATCCTCGCCCCTCAGGTCCGCAAGACGAACGCTTTAACAATAGGGAGCCGACCATGACCTACGCAACGGCACTTCACCCTACAAGAATGACACTAGGCAAGATGTAGTAAAAAAGGTTCGAAAATACACGAAACAGCGAGAGGAGAGGGGAAGATGGGGCTGTCAATAAAAAGCAAACAAGCTCACCTTCAAAAGGTCGGTTATAATTGATTCCATATTATCAATAACCTCGCGTGTCGCCTTGTCGCCGTGATTGGTAGTGTTTTGTTGCCTTATCACCGCCGCGTATTGCATAAGGTCGGGTGTGAGACTGCCAATGACAGCAGCAACAGATTTTCGCAATTCGTCGCCTCTTGTGGGTCCCGGATGGGTAACATCGGCGCCCAGAACCATGACAAGCTCGTCATTCTTTCTCAGATCACTGACAACCCAATTAACGCCACCCAGTTTTCCGTTGATTTTCAACAAGAGGTTGGCTAACAGAAAAGAAGAGGTTTAAGTTTTCAAAAATAAGAATTCCGGGATGAGGATCAGATAGCATGAGTGTGTGTGTGTGTGTGTGTTCGCTGACTTCCGGAAAGCTGGGTAGGCTCTCCTTTGTCAATCCGTAAACTACCGTTATCGATCAGCAATGTGAAGTCATGGCTGTCTGCGACGGCCGTGGGCTTATCGAATTTTCCTCCTTCACTGCCTGACCCCTGGATTTCGGCATAGGTTGATAGCAGTTAGTGCAGCGCTTGGTCTTCATGGTAAAGGAAATTGGTTACCTTGCTCCCTCTTCCGGTGAGTTCGGTACGGGAACGCCATCGCTTGTAATTCTCAAGTTCCGTTTGACCTTGTTCTGTCATCTACTCACTAAATGACGTAGAATTTTGTAGGCCGCGGGAAGGTCTAGGTGCCTGTTGGCGGAGTACCATGACTCAAGCATCAATCTTTACGCTTTTGAGGTTCCCCAACCTACGATTGTCGATCCTTGTATATCGAAGATGTGACCAGACTCTCTGATGTGCGCTGCAAGCTGTGAGTTTTGGTCTAGTCTCCAAAAAGTGAAATAAAACTGACAGAAGACAAATAAGAAAAGGGACTATTGCTGCTGCTGTCCTGGACAGACTATTATTTATTAAGTTAGTTTATTATTATTCATTGCGTATTTATTATTATTTATTTATTATTTATAAAATCAAAGTTTGACATGCAGAGTAAACAAGATGAGAACTTACGGAATACATTGGGTTTCCCCAGCGTTTGATACTTAACACATTGGGTTTTTAGGCCCACTTCTATATCACCGAGACGCTTGATTTCAGAATAGCATCGGGTGTCATAGAGAACAAAGATAGCCAGTTGCACGCCC
Organism: Ligula intestinalis; assembly: GCA_036362985.1. NCBI lineage: Eukaryota > Metazoa > Platyhelminthes > Cestoda > Diphyllobothriidea > Diphyllobothriidae > Ligula > Ligula intestinalis. The sequence continues at coordinate 45,170,428 of JAYGXS010000005.1, forward strand.
TAAAACAGTGGGAAAGCACAAAAGTTGTCAAGCATATCCTTGGTAGCTGGTACAATAAGGATCATTGGCTGTGATGGAGGAGAATGAAATCAGATTTCAGCAACGCCAGTGAGTGCAGTGTTAAATATTGAGGTATTAAAAAAAATAAGAAACAGAAGAATCGAGGCCAGGTGGACTAAACTTCTTCGAAGTGTCCAACCAGTAAAAGCACCGACCACCCTCCCAAACAATCCGGAGAGGTACGTGCATAACTATTCCTCAATCCGTCTTGACAAAACCCTCATAGAAGTACTATCCCTAGGCCCTAGATTCTGTATTGCACGAAAAAGGCTGAGACAAATAGAATTAGAAACTGAATTTGAGAGCCTCTTTAACCAAACCTCCGATCTAAAATCTTCCATGCCTAAAGAAGTTGATTATCTAAAGTCAACCCTGGTCAACTGTTGCCAACATTACTTAAGAAAGACTCCAATGAACAAAGGCCCCTTAACAAAAGCCCACCTTGATAGCCTAAAAGAGCAACGAAGAAATGAAAATATCGTGCTAACCAGACCAGACAAAGGATCTGGAATAGTACTGATGGATAAAAATGATTACGTCGCAAAACTAGAAGCAATTTTAGCAGATCATACAAAGTTCTCAAAAGCTGAGAAGGACAAAGATCGCACAGATACTGTTGAAGGTTAGCTGACTACAATTCTCAAAGACCTCCATAAAGTAGGTCTTTTGACCGACAAAGAGCTTGAAACACTAAGACCTGTAGGAACGACGATACGTAGAATGTATGGACTTCCGAAAATTCACAAACAGGGGCTACCCTTACGTCCTATCCTGGATATGAGAAACTCCCCTTACCACATCATTGCTAAATGGCTAGTAGAAAAGTTGAAACCTCTTGGAAGTTACATGTATCCTAGAAGCCTGAAAGACACATTTGAATTTGTCAAAGCTATAAAGAATATGAACGTTGCAAGAAGTAAGATGCTCTCATTGGATGTATCGTCACTATTCACAAATGTACCCGTGGCAGAAACCATAAACTACCTCTGCGACGTTATTCGGGACACGAACTACCAGATAGGCACGCCCGTGAAAACCCTCAAAGATCTCCTCACGCGATGCACACAAAATGTCCAATTTCTCTGCAATGGTCAGTTTTACAGACAGATTGATGGTGTGGCGATGGGCTCACCACTTGGACCGTTTCTTGCAAATGTCTTTATGGGCAAGATCGAGAAAACGAGTCTAGGGGACACCATCAATGACCTTGCATTCTACGGTCGACATGTAGATGATATCTTCTGTTTGACTGACTATAACACTGACATTGACGCCTTGGTCGCGAAGTTTAACAACGCTCACCCATCGCTCAAGTTTTCTGTTGAGACTGAAGTGGAGGATGAAATTGCGTTCCTTGACGTCCTTATGCGAAGGCAAGAGGATGGATCTATCCTACGCAGGGTTTTCCGAAAGAAAACCTGGACAGGACAATACACTAACTTCCACAGTTTTGTCCCCCTCAATATAAAACGAAATCTGGTCCAAGGATTAGCAGCTAGAATACGACAGATCTGTTCTCCTGAAACTGTCGAAGCAGAGCTCCAACAGCTGCAGCATACACTAATTGAAAATGGATACCCGGAAAGGTTCATTCGCAGAAATATTGGTGAACGCGCCAAAAAGCCTGTCACCTTAACTGCAGAAAAGAAAGACGTGTTCATAAGACTGCCTTTCTTAGGCGATGCGACCAGCGAGCTGGTCAGACGACGCTTGAGGACTGCAATCACAAACGCTTTCCCAGCGGCGAACTTACGGGTGCTCTTCACGAACTCTCCCCTCCTACGATTGGGAGGTAAAGACAGACTCCCTTTGAAGGCCACATCAATGTGTATTTACTCTTTCACTTGCTCCTGTGGAGCGGAATACATCGGCCGTACGAGGCGTCTCGAAAAGAGGGTACGTGAGCACATACCGACCTGGCTAAGTAAAGGTGAAACTAGATCGATCTCGAGTGCTATTCTCGCACATCTAGTCGATACGAACCATCGAGTCGATACTAACGAAGCCTTTAAGGTGGTCTACAGGACACCATCTGATTTTTCCAAAGGCCTACGCCAACGGATGCTTGCTACAGCCGAAGCAGTGGCTATAAGGCTAGCAAATCCAGTGCTGTGTACTCAGAAGACTCTGACACAAGCTCTGTCACTTCCATGGCCTACACCGACACCAGGTGGCGATAGGATTTCGCCCCTCCCAACAAGTGACAATCCCTCAACCAACACGCTGACATGGCCTACATGCGCAAACTGACATAGTCCGCGTTGGCCAATTAGCGCCCGTGTTAGATAGTTATTGATTTTTCTACCTATTCAAACTTTTATTGTTATGTACAGCGTCAATTTCCCTTGCAAACGTTTGGTCTGATGAAGAGTTGCTGAAAACAATTGTTTGCCAAAAAAACTGACTTCTAAAAAACATTTGTTTCTCGATGCTCGTGGTGGACGCACAGCCGTCAGAGGTACCGTCACAGGCTGGCAGCTTACGTTTTATTTGTTTGACTGCTAATATACTTAACTCCCTGACTTTTATTTTCCTGTTTTTGTTTGTGTCAAGTAACGACACAAGAGCGCGAAGAGGGGGCTCAAGGTGGAAAAACAGAACTCACAGTATCGAGAGAGTAGAACATGGAAGTATGGAGAACTGAAATGGACGACTACTTTTATTGTGCAGAAACGTCGTTCTTTTGTTTCCTATATCTGGGGTTACCTATTTGGGCAAAAGTAGCTTCCATGAAACACACTGTAACGGATGCGTTCGCAGACACACAGAAGATGACAGAGTAGTAGTCCTGATACACTGAAAATAGGGGCAACAGTAGCTTACGTAGGCCCACTCATTAATCCCTGCATGTATTCCTAAGAAAACTGTGGTTATAAGGTTTTATGGGTGGGGAATAAGGACCTGCAGTGGAATATACTTTAATAAGTGCAAAATGCATTTTTATTATACTGTATTTAGAAGTGTTGTTGATTTATATTTGTACATTTTCCTAATCTGTATTATCGTTTAACTTATTGCGGAAAAACTCGATTATTAAATTGCAGGTTTCTTGAATTGCCTGAAAAAACTAAAATGGCGGTTAGGAGGTCGTCTACTTCAACTTACCTGAGGTGCAACTTACCGTTCGCAGTTAAATTAGTATAGTCCGCGGCGCGATGCGCCGCGCACACCTTCAATTTACATGCGGAAAGCAACTTCGACTACATTTTTCACTTTACACATCTAAAAATTTCCTTCTTTGCCTATTCTATTTCCCCACCCCCGAAAACTCTATAACCACCGTTTTTGCAGGACGAAATGCTGGGACTAGGACTATTTTAATGGGCCTACGTAAGTTGTTGTTGTCCTTATTTGCAGTGTATCAGGACTACTACTCTGTCTTCTTCTGTCTGTCTGTTTGTCTGTCTGTCTGTCTGTGAACGCATCCGTTACAGTGTGTTTTAATGAAAGAAATCAGAAAATGTTCATTGAAGGAGCAGAAGAGAAAGGTGATATGACAGGAGCTTCACTCCCAACGTCTACTTCAGGAACGTCGGCCGTGACAAGCACGTCGACTATAGTACAACTCATCGTATAGCGCAGTGGATGAACTCTTATCAGGACTTCTCGCGATGGGGTGGTGGCGTGAAACGTAGTTGGTTGAGTGAGTTGAGCTCTTCGTGCAATCATTGGCTGCGCTTTTCTTCGCGGACTGGTGTGCTGAGAGTCAAGCTGTAATGACTCCATCACGTGGCCTCTACGGCACTCTAACACGGATGACATCTGGAGTGTTCTTCTATTTATTGGCGGGGGGGGGGGGGGTGATGACAGGCACACGGGGGCGAGGTATACTCAACTAGGCTCTAAAGCACGTGGTGAACTTCATTCGAATCGACAGTCAAATTGTCATAGTGGAGAGAAATTGCAGCTTTTGCATTAAAAAAAAACACTACAGGGACGTACAGCAAGAGACTGACCTGGCTAACGAAATTCCTAAAAACGTTTCTCAACTGCGCAAAGGTTGTCGACTGAATGATCGGTTGAGGCTCAAACGGGACTCCAAACTGTCTACCGCAACGAGGTAGTTCGGCAGCCACCCTCTGCATGTCCCTTTGCGCAAACTAAAATTTGGTAGGCAAGAGGCAAAGTGGCATGGAGGTGAATAAAAAGTTAAAGACGAGGTTATAGCATGTGTGTGTGTGTGGAAAAAGCAAGCAAGGAGCCAACAGGAAAAAAGGGACGTCAGGCGCCGGTCTTGGGCACTTCTGGTTGTGCGTACTGCCAGGAGGCGGAGAAGGGCAAATCGTCCTCCGTGGATATAAGAAAGTGAGAAGAAGACGACTCGATCGCTGGGACAATACGTTTATTCGCCTGACGTTTCGACGACATCCGCCGCGGATTAATCATCAGAGATATTAGCAGAAAACAGTACCATGAACCCCTTTCTGCTACAAGAAATATCTGTTGCCTTCCGTAGGGTTGGGGAGGGAGGAGGGGATTAGAGTGGAGACAGAATCGATTGCGCCACATTCCAGCCAAGGCATTTACATGTGTCGCGAGAAAACAGTGGGATGATGAATGAAACAGAGCATTTCCACGCTGTAGGCCGTTCCCTGCCTCCTGATGAGCAAACTTGCTATCGTTAGTGGCTTAGCATACACTTGGTACAGTAGTCGCCGGTTTTAAGGCCCACGGTTAATAGGCCAAGCCGCGAATTAAGCCCAAATCAGCTTGGGACGGAATTTTACATGGCAAAATCCGCCGGCTAATAAGCCCAGTCGCCGGCTACAAAGCCAAGTTTGCAACAGGATAGAGTAAAATTCGCATCACTCTGCGTGCGCAACTGGTTACGTGTCGCAAATCCTTTTTTTTCAATTTTTGTTATTACGTAAAATACATACAAACAGCATTCTTTGCTTGTACATAACCAAGCTCTACACATATTACAGTACTTATGTAATTTATAGTGTCTATTTTGTGTTTGCTAATCAAGAACTAAGACTCTCCGGTTATTGCGCCCGCCGCTTATTAAGGCCAATTTGGTCTGGGCCCAAGGTGGGCTTAATAACCGGCGACTACTGTATCGTATTTTTTGACCTGATTAGGCCTTTTTAAGAAGGAAAACTGCATGTATTGTTCAGTTTATTCATGGGGAAGCAGGTAGCACTTTCGGTGAATTCAGCGGTTGCCGGACATCGAACAAATTTCCTATGACAGAACCAAACCGTCTGTCTTCTGTTTGTTGTGCCGCCATAGGGGAACACCAATACAAGGAAGAAAAGTTAAGAATATATCCCTTCCTCCAAACTGGCAAATATAATCGTATGTTCATGAAAACCAGGTAATGCAAGCTTAAGAAATCGCATTATTTACGGGAAACAAGGAACAATTTCCGTTTTAAAATTACTTCCTTTATAATGTCCGAATTTTTTTCTCACAAAACGCTTTTTTAAAGTTGTGGGCGTATTTTCTTTTTACCGCCTCGAATGTTTGGAGGCCTAAACCAAAAATCAGATATTTTAGTGTGGAGATGGAAAAAGAAAACAATCTTGCCAAATCTAGAGCACGTGGCAAGACGCCTTTCGTACAAGACAGCTACCGCTAATGCGTAATTAATAAACGGAATAGACAGAAGAATAAAAGTTTTCGCAGAACCTTATTAGACATTCGGCCACACATTTTTCCAATTGTAATCCTATAACGGGGCCTAAAAGTACTCAAATATGGTGAAACACTCTTTAGTTTAGGAGAAAAATGTTCCTGCATTTCTGGCCAAAATTTGTTTTCCGGTAAATAAAAATCAAATCCTCCATTTCCAATTAGACGTTACCTAGGGAAAAAAGTAACATACACAGATACATTCATGGGCTGCAGTTGGTTTTCTGTTACTGTTTTACTACCTGTTTTTATTATCGGTTCTATTCTCATTTTCATATGCAGTCCTTATGCGGGCCCAAATTTGCAACCTATGAGGTGTTAAAAAAAGTTTAATTGTACCGTGTTCTTGTTTTTGCTGTTGGTGTTTTGGTTGCCTTTACTTTATTTTTTGGTTTTGGTAAAAGAGCCAAAAGCCGCCGTTCGCTATTCGCTCCGGTTGTCAATCCCTGTAGAAACGGATGTCAACCCGGTAAAGCCCAAAGTAGATATTACGACGGTAGACTGGAAAGCCTGTAATGCTCACAAAAAATGGAATTCACAGCCGGGTAGGTAGCTGCCTATGCACGAAAGAAGGTTTTTGCCGCGTCCTGGTGGCGGTGGTGTAAACCATTTACAATGGCTACATGCAGGATACTGGCGGTATAACCGCTAAAACAAAACTATTTATTGCAGCAGTTCCATAACCTTCACTTGCCTGAACTATGTAAATACACCCAAAAAGGAACTTACATGCAAACATAAAAAAACGCAATACAAAACCTCACTTAACGGGTTTAATTCCCTCCGGCAGAGAACTCATCAGGTGAAAAGCTCGCCACGCGAAAGGTAGCCAAGCAAACTGCATCAGTTCACTAAATTAGCTGCAGCTGACCGAGAACTCCCGCCCTGGGAGAAGAACTCAATGGCGGATAAAATCAGGCACACGCACTGACAGCGCATTAACTGAGCGGGAGCTCGTCAATCGAAAAACATTTTTAGCTAGTGGTTCGCTAAAATGCTCGTAGATGGGGCTGCTGGTAACCCCACGGTAAATCGATAACAACGTGGATTAGAAGGCAGTAAGACGCATCAAATACGGACGTTATAAACGTGGATGTGAAAGCAATACAATCCTGAGAACTCTTTGGGTCTTACATTGTGCGGTGGGACGGCGACAATAGCCCATTTGACCGGCCTGTCAGGATTCGAGCAAAAAGGCTGCGTATTCCATTTGCCCCGCCCTAACTCCGCCGGGCCATTACCAAACTGGGCTCGTGGCTGAGGCAAAACACGCGCCGGGACCTTAACCGGCGCCAGCGGATTGATATTCAACTGGAACAGCCGCGCTAGTTCATTTTGCCTGTGTGGAGGAGAGAGTGAGAAAGCGAAAAAACTCCATCAAACGGCAGAGACAGGTGATTGAGTGAGCAAACACAATCACAAAATTACAACTTACTTTTTAACGAATTCCCTGACATAGAAGTCCAGTTCTTTGAAACGGTCCTGTGGCCGTACGGCGGCACATCGGATGACCTCACTGGCGATGTCACCCTTGTCAGCCTTGGCGGTTTGGTAGGGCAACACTATGAGTAATTCCATAGGCACGAAATCTTTCCTGTCCTTTTTGGTCTACAGAAAAGTTGTTAATGGAGGATAGGAGGGAGGCAGATAGTAGCGCAAACCTTTACACAGGGTAATTCCGGATACTTTAGTTTGATACCATATTTCTCCTCAAAGTATGCCGCGACAGAAATATTCTTCTCTTCAATCATTTCTCTGTCTGCCGAATGCTCCGATAGACCCTGCACCGTAAAGCGGCGCTTGTAACCGACACCTAACGTTGGAAGAATAAAAAATGGAAAATTCATAAATGTGTGAGCGAGATGAGGCAAAAGAGGAATAAACAACCAGACGTTCGATCAACTGGACAAAAAAGTTTTGGTGTAAACGTCGAACAGATGCAGAATTTATCAATTTATCAAATAAGACAGTAAAAACAAGGAAAATTATGACACACTTTTTTCTACGATATTCAATAAATACTTATCCAGTGAGAGTTAAGTTTATGGAATATCTTAACTAAAGAAAAGTTCTTTCCATATATACAAAGTGGTTGCTTCAAGTTTTCAATTAAACACAATATTTCAATTTATTGTTCTAATTTACAGCTCTTTTTACGTCTCCAAAATCACGGGATTATCGAGAACATTTTCTTTATCTTTACAAACACTTTGTAATTCCTATAGTTCTTTTAAGTACCTAATATGCCTGATGCAGTTCATTATTATTTCGAAATCTTCCTAAATGCATTCATACTGGTATTCAAGTAATGATCAAACTTATACAAAGTTATTAAATTTGCATGGTCTTTGGCGACTACTGTATATGCCAATCTGACGCGCTTCAAAATACCCTGGTACCAGCTTAAAGCCATGGCCCCGAAGGTTGCCAACTGACGAGACAACGTGGTCAACCCAGTATGCGTTGTCTGCAGTGACCTGAGAGTCAGCCTACAGTGGCTCCTTCGTGACAGCGGCTCCGACCACGCAATCCATCGGCGCCCTTTCCCACCTCCGGTCTTCGTGAATTGATCATAACACCAGACGCGTGTTGCGGACACACCAAGTCAAAAGCGAAGGGAGTCTATACAAGGGAACCACACAAGTTCACGAATAACGCCAAGCAGGACGAAACTAGTCTTGAGAAACCTTGTGTGCGTAAAATCCAACCCCACCTCCACGCTGGTGCGCGCCGGAAACTTCCTTTGCTTGGCTAACGGGGCTCTGGTAGGGGAGCAAGACCGGGGACCTAGCGCCAATCCCCTTTTCTCCACGAAACACGGAATTGACTTTCTTGACTTTCTACACTTTCATGAATCACAACTATACGCAACATACGATCTCTGCTACGGCGTCCGCGGGAACCGACGCGCCCCATCCTATTGGCATCGCGGGACGGGTGTTAAATCTGCGAGCTGATGCCGGATTGCGAATTGCAGGCTGGAATGTTCAAACTCTGAGGGATGACGGCGCCCAACTGTTAACAGCCAAATCCCTTTCTGAATACTGTGTTGGTGTGGCGTGTCTCTCTGAGGTCCGCCTACCTGGCACTGGCCACAAACTGCTGCAAGTACCAGGAACTGACTCTGCGTACCATATCTACCACAGTGGTGTGTCCGACAACTCTGGACTGTATGGTGTCGATATAGCTTTGGCCGATGAATTTCACTCGAGTCTGCTAGAGTGGGAGGCTGTCTCACTGCGGATCGCTTGGGTCCGTTTGAAAAGTGCCCCAGTCAACGTTTCCATCATCTCGGTATATGCGCCTACTCTGGCTGCTGATGACAGCATAAAAGATGAATTCTACGGCAACCTCCAGTGAACAGTTGACCGCATCGCAAGAAGCGATCTACTTGTCATTGCCGGTGATTGGAACGCCCGACCAGGTGTGTGTGACGCTGGAACCCGTCATGTGATAGGCAAATTTGCTGTCGGAGCGCAGTGTGCCAACGGTGAGCGCCTTGTCAACTTCGAATCGTCAAACCGCCTCGTTGTGTCAAGCACCCGTTTTGATAATCCGCGCCACCACCTTGTCACTTGGTACTCAAATGACGGGCATACCCAGGCCCAAATAGATCACATCCTTGTCCGACCACGCTGGGCCAGCTCGGTCTTGTATTGTCGAGCCTACCGCGGTGCTGATACAGGAAACGCTCATGCATCGGATCATGTCCTACAGCGGGCAACCCTTCGCTTGCGTTTGAGAGCTATTCATAGACCCTCTCGACCACAGCGGATCGATGTCGCAAAGCTGAAGTCCTCTGCTGGCGACGCCTTCCACTTAGCACTCCAGAACCGTTTCGACGGCCTGTACCCTGACGCCCGAGCGGACCCAGAGCCCGCGTGGCAGTCCCTGAAGGCCACGATGTCAGAGCTGGCATACATTCATCTGGGCAAAACCCGACGGCGACATCACGACTGGATCAATAGACCCACGCTTGAGTTAGCTGAGGAGGCCGGCCGAGCCAGACACACTGGTTCCCCCACTTACAGAGAGCTGCGGCGCCAAACGACAAGGGCCATCCGAGCCGATAGGAACGCCTATTGGAGCGACTTTGCCACGGAAACGGAGCGAGCAGCTACCAGAGGTGACACCCACAAGCTCTAACGACGCTTTAAGCAGGCCAGCAGAGGTTCGAAAAACACCACCGAGACTACTGGATCGCAACGGTGCTGTCATCATTAAGATCGATGACCTGTTAGAGAGATGGCGCGAGCAGTTCTGTGACCACCTTAACCATGATCCCCCTGTGATGTCTGACCTGTCGCCCAATGCGGACGATCCTGACCGTCTGTATGAGTGCAACACAGAGCCACCTAGTGTAGAGGAAGTTGTCTCCATTCTCTTGAAGCTACGCAATAACAAGGCACCTGGTGAGGATGACCTCCCACCGGAGCTCTTCAAATGTGCACCCAAGGTTATTGGGCCCTGGCTACAACAAATATTTGCCAAGATATGGGACAGCGAAGTTGTGCCCTCTGACTGGAGAAAAGCAGTGATCCGCCCCTTGTTTAAAAAAGGCGACAGACGAGCGTGCAGAAATTACAGAGGCATTAGCCTTATCGATGTAGCGGCGAAAACATTCACATCTCTTCTTCTCAAACGTTTCCAAACTGCAAGAGACCAGCGCACCCGCCCAAACCAGAGTGGATTTCGACCAGGTCGTGGCTGCACCGACCAGATATTCAATCCCAGCCGTGTACTGGAACTGAGATGGGGTCACCAACAACCCACTATTCTATGCTTCATCGACTTTGCTGCCGCATTTGACTCTGTTGATCGCAGTTCGCTGTGGAACATAATGAGGACGGACGGCCTACCACCTAAGCAGGCATACTATCGTGGCACTTCCACACGGGTGAGGACGCAGAACGGTGACACGGAAGCCTTAAGCGTCAGGACGGGCGTCCGCCAAGGTTGTGCCCTTTCACCAACCCTGTTCAACTATGCGGTGGACTGGATCATGACCAAAGCACTGGATGACTTCCTGGGAGTGCAGTTTGATCGCTCGAAATGGGTGACTGACTTGGCGTATGCTGATGACGTCGTCCTATTTGGCGACAACTGTATTGCAATTCAGCAGGCGTTGGACAAGGTCAATGAGCGTGCCCGATCCATCGAATTACGCCTAAACGCGTCTAAGACCCAAGCTATGCTCTCATGTGTGCCCCCTACATCTGTCACTCCTATTGTTCTCGACGGCGCTCCTCTCGAAGTGGTCGACTCGTCTAGATACTTAGGCTTTTTGGTCACGGAAACGGGTCAAGGTGTCGACGAGGTTGTTGTCAACCATGCCCGATCTGCCTTCTACCGTCTGTGCGCTCCTCTATGGAATTGAAGGGAAATATCACTACGCACAAAGTCCCGTGTTTACGAAGCAGTGGTTAGATCTATCCTGCTCTATGGTGGAGAGACATGGCCTATGCGTGTTGAGGACATGAGGCACCTTGAGGTGTTTGACGATGACTGCCTACGCCACGTCCTTCGTCACCGACGCGTCGACCGAATTCGCTGCTCCGATCTCCGCCGACGCTGTCATCTGGACGCTCTGCCTCCACTCCTGCTTCAGAGACGACTTCGGTGGTTCGGGCATGCGTCCCGGCATGATGATGGTGAGCTGATTCGTGACCTGCTTGTGGCGACACCTCCCCCACCTGGCACAAACGTCGAAGCGGACAGCTGAAAACTTGGACAGCACGGTCAAGCAGGATCTGTCGTCCGTTTCCGACCCATGCGTCTACGGCCTACGCCAGTGGAACCGTGAATGGATGGTGCTCTCGTGTGAACAGGCGCAAGATCGACGAGCCTGGACAGCTGTGATTCATGATGCAGTCAACGTCAAAACTGATGCCGGCTCAACCCACCCGAGGTGAATGCCGTTACAAGTACAAGTAAGTACTTTCCCACCTCCGGTCTTCGTAAATTGATCATAACACCAGACGCGTGTTGTGGAGGGGAAGACAGTGAAGTAGATGCAATGCAAGTTCACCACCACTTACAAAGTAATCCATGAGTAAGTCGCCGTTAATGCTCTCTGCTTGCTGAAGCACGCGGTAAAGTTGATCTCATGCACTTTACCATCACAGTGACAACATATTTAATAAATGCACCAAAATAACTACCCTGGTGGTCTGACGGTCAGGACCGCGAGCAGGCGATCAGATATTAGGTCATAATGATATGACCGACTTAGAGGTTTCGTGTTCCCCATCATGGTAGGTCAATATCAGACCATTTACACTGGACGCATGTGAGCAATCAGGCGTCGTTTATCAGGTGCCATGTCGCGACTGTTCTTGCCATTATACAGAGCAAAACGGGCGAGGACTTAGCTCGCGAATAACGGAGCACAATCGGGCAGTGCGGAGAGGCAACCCAACATCCCAGATCGCTATCCACACACTGGAAGAAGGCCCCGAATTCGACTTCTCGGGCACACGGATAATGGCACGCGCCGCTAATGAGATGAGGCGAGAACTACTGGAGGCCTGGGTATCAGACTCCAACACCATCAACACGAATGCAGATATACCGCCCTGTTATTTTGCCATCCGTGCTTGCGACCAGAAAACTACGACCCAGTTCCTGTCCACGCACGGAGGCTGCCACGTCAAGGTCACACGCCATAACTCCAGGGACGCGCGCAGGGGACACACAATAAGATGGCGTGAGTATGAACGTGGCATGGGCATGGACCAATCACTAGTGCCATCTTCATCGAACCCCCAATTACGCGTAGCCAAAGTTTGCTGCTTTGTCATTTTCTCAGACGATGGCTTCTCGTGAGAAGTTGAAAGCTCAGAAGAATAAAATTGCCATTCCAGAGATCGCGTCTTCTTCTTCTTCTTTAGAACAAGAACCTGGGACACGCACATTTGCTTCGGTTGGTGAGACCATTTACAATTCGGTAATGCATCGGCAAGTATCTCCGACTACTAAATAAAACGAGTAGCAACTACTCAGGAAACTGGACTCCGAGTACGACGCTGTGATTCAGAGCATCAGCGCAGACATCCGCAGAGAATTAAAGCCTGCCCCACATGACTATGATGCAGTTTTTGTCCCGTCGGCTGATTACATCGCTCGAAAGAAGAAAACACATTCTTTGTCAGTTCAGGAAAAACTATGCAATCTATTGGGGATGCGTGATACGTGTTCTAACTCGTCCAAAAACATAAGAACAGAGAATGGCCCGCTAACCTGACCTCTAGCACTTTCGCCCAATAGAAGACGACGTTACAGTAATTTCAGTCGAAAGGCCACATAAACAAGTAACTTCACCGCACCTCTCTACTAGCTGAAAACAGTTGATGATGGAACTCGACCTTCATTTCATGAGAATACAACAGGAGCTGGTGGTAGCCGAGGCTCTAGACAAACATTAGATAGAAAAAGGCGGAATCGCAACAGGACTGTAATGGAGGAGCATCTACCGTTATCGTTCTTGTAGTGTCCAGCTTCACAACGAATGCCCTGAACGTCTCTGTACATGTCCCGCCAGCAACGTGGATCGGACATTCCGTCCCCGTATTTCTCATAGAGGATGTCGGCCAAATTACCCGTCGGGAAAAAGGCCCGGTGAACCTGAACGTGGACGAAAACAATTTCTTCTTAAAAAAAGAGTTAAGAGGGGAAGAAGGTTCTGCACTCCTGTGTTCAGGCTTGATAAGTGGGAAAATTTATTAATTGTAATATTTCACACCCGGAGGATTATCAATATTCAAGAGAACGGTGGTGCTTCGGGCTTTCAAAATTCTAGTTTGCAAATCTGTGAAAATGGAAGAAATGTCCGACGTGTCGAACTGTCACGCGGGCTCATCCTACAGCTCACTGCCTATTTAGCTCACCTTTTGGCGGATTGACCTTCAGCTCTGCCACTGATTCGTTCGCGATGATTAAGGCCTACTATCGGTCTACCATCGCAGGAGTCCTGGTCCACAACAATCGCTCTCAATCGTTCGATATCCGGTCTGGTGTTCGACAGGGCTGCGTCCCTTCGCCCATTCTGTTTAACTACGTCATTGAGTGGATTCTCGGCAAGGCCCTACATGAAGAGGACGGTGTTGAACTTGCACCCGGACGCCGACTTACTTATCTTGACTACGCCGATGATATTGCGCTGTTAGCCTCAAACTTTGATGGTCTACAGTCAGTAGTGTCGCGGTTAAATGAGATCGCTATGTCGGTAGGCATGGCCATAAATTCCGGAAAGACGAAGTTGTTCTCGAGCTGCATCCCTGACCAGGAAAAAGCACCCCCTGAGGATTAATGGCCATCAACTTGAAGAATTAGACAGCTTTAAATACCTCGGGGCGAGGCTGCTACCGAATGGGCAGAGTAAGGACGACATTGTCTCCCGTATCGATGCTGCTCGCTGGGTTTTCTCAATCCTTCGAAAGCGCCTATGGATCTGACGTGACATCTCCATCGCCACGAAGGTTCGTGTATACCGTGCATCCATCCGGTCAGTCCTCCTCTATGGATGTGAATGCTGGGCTGTGCGCGCTGAAGATGAGCGAAGACTGGTGGTCTCTGACCACTAGTACCTGATGACGATCCTGCGAGTTAAGTATAGCGACTTCATCTCAAATGAGACAGTCCGCATCCGCTGCGATCGTATAACGAGGATATCTCAGGCCATTAAAGAAAGGCGACTGAGGTGGTTTGGACACGTTCTCCGTCGTCTGCCCCTAGAGCTTGGCTATGCTGCCCTCGACCCGGCACCGGAACTCATCTGGAAGCGTCGAAGAGGAGAGCGCCTGAAGACTTGGCTCGACACCGCCCGTGGAAGCAGTTCTTGGACCTTCTATCTTCGGCCTCCATCGCTGGAGAAGGGACTGAGTGGAGCTTTCGAGATCCGCTGCCGCCAATCACCACGCATGGAGAGGTACCGTTCGTGACATTATTGAGGCCGGCTAGATCAGGCATGATCACAGCCGTAACAAGTACAAGTACATCTGGAAGATCAATATGCCTTTTAATAAAATCCTTGAGTGACTGCAATACCTCAAGCAGCCGGCGAGAAATTGGGTTTTCAGACTACTGATCCAGTATTCTCCCGCTTGCGAAGTCGATTTCGTGCCCTGGCGAGGATGCGTGGGCAACTATCAAGGAAAGCTTGTCCTTCCGTCGCATGGCGAGTTCGTGTTCGTGCCGAGAAAGCGTGATAATACTGGGTAAGTCAGACAATCGAATTTCACGCCTGCTGCAGGAAGCGTGGCACTCACGTTCGGATTCGTTTAATAGGCATATCCATCTTCCGAATGCTTATCTAGCGTTGCGTGAACAAACTGATGGCAAATCTGAAGGTCCCTCCGCACAGGGGTGAGCTAAATATGAAGTGATGCCTTGACAACCGCTCACACTATTTATTCGGGAAATGGAAGACATAGACAAGTAGTCGCAGAGAACGCTTTTCCGTCTTCTATTCAATTACCTGAACCTCGCATATTTTCGATCAGCCCGAATTTGTACAAATGCATGACAAACACAAACTGCAAACCAGTAAGTGGTAAGTAACAGCAACATGTCACGTTTCTCTATCACGTCTTTCGATAAAGGCCATACAGCAATTATTGTCTAGTGAAGAGTTTTAGCGGAAAAAGCAAGCAGCCGCGGGAGGACTGGGGGGCTGCCGCGTCGATTACCAACAAGGATTTCTACGACAGGGAGGGGCACAGTGAGAGAGTATTGGCGATAAAAATAGCACCAAGAGGCAGCAGAGTGAAATGAAACAGTGGACGCCAGGATAGCAGAATCATCATCACCAGCATTAACTTGATCAGATTTCGCGGGTCCTTCCTCGGGTTTTTTTCTGAACATAAGCAGAAGAATGAACAGAAGGAATTTGACCTTACTCTACCAACTGCTTTGACGAAGACACCTTGAAACAGAAAATTAGGCAGGAGTACGTTGATCAACGCTGTTTCTTTTGAAAGAGTATCCCAATCGGCTGTGAAGTCTTACTTCTAGCTAAGCCAACGAAAGACATCCAGAAACATCAAGAAACAGCTAGGGAGCACTATGCAATCCTGCCAGTTGGCGCCGTCATCAGATGATGCGTGAAAGCGGCCTATTTGACAACCAACAAAGGACATCACAGGTAATCCGAAGGCTGGCTAGAAATTCAACGACATACACCGACTTCGGAAGGACACTAGTTTGCGAGATACTGCTCCTGTTTATCGGGTACGGATGCCCAATCACGTAAAGCATTTGGCAAACATAAACCATCGTTTACTACCGTTGAGAATAACTTGGGTCAAGTGATAATTGATATGGTTGGCAAAATCGATCGATGACGGGAGCACTTCAGAGAGTCTATGCGTTCAACTGCGACCCTACAGATATCAACTGGAATTCCATGCAATACTGACTGCGAGCTACCTACGAGATCAGAATTGGAAACGGCATTGCAAAGATTGAAAGCTCGGAAGGCATCGAGTGAGGATGGCAGCCGAGCGGAAATCAACAAAACTGGCTGTTCGGCAAAAATTTCCATTTCGTTTACGATTGAAAAGTCGTGTTGGCAAACAGCTGTTTTCGGTCATTCACTTCAGGCCGTTACAGTGACATGGAAAATAGGCGACTAAAGCAGGCAGTTCGGTACAGTGCAAATATAGTTCTTGTGGCTGCTCATAGTCACAGGGAGCCCGCCGCGCGTCTGACGTCGATCGTGGGAAAGCCCCGCCCCCCCCCCGTTCCCCCCGCGTGACAACCCACCGTCCCCGGCATGCTAAGTCCGGCTCGCAGGAGACGAGGGAACCACGAGATGACTAATCACCCCCCCCCCCCCCCCCCCACCTCAAGAACTATATTAGCACTGTACCGAACTGCCTGCTTTAGTCGCCTATTTTTCCATGTTACTGTAACGGCCTGAAGTGAATGACTGAAAACAGCTGTTCGCCACCAGGACTTTTCAATCGAAAATTGGCTGTTTTGCTCTGACAGAATCACTCCATCGACTGTACGTGACTATATGGTATACAGAAATCCTCCCCACTGACTAGCCACTGACCATCCTCTTGTCGATACCGAAACGCAGTGACATGTCCGTATGATCCAATTACTGCTGCATCAGTCTCATCGATATAGCCGCCAAAATGTGTGCGACCATCCTTCTCAAAATATATGAGCAATTGGTGCAGTCGTCCTAACTAAGGAGGGTTTCGTCCAGGTAGAGGATGTGTTGACAAGTTTTTCATTCTGCACCACATCCTGGAAAATCAACACCAGAATTAACAGATCACAGAGGCTTGTTTCATTGAATTCAAGACTGTCCTTTATTCCATCGACGATAGAGAAGCGTTACGGCAAATCTTGGTTGCTGACAGACTCCCAATAAAGTGGTTCCATGTGATTAAAGCCTACTAGAGCACAACATCAACCGGAGTAAGAGCCCTTAGTGAAGAATCAGATTCTTTCCAACTAAGTTCTGGAGTTCGACAAGGATTTCCTCCTTCCCCAGCTCTCTTCAGCTTCTTGATCGACTAAGTGATTTATTAATCAATTCTACCCGACAATGAGTGTGGAATGAGCCCTGAATTTAGAGTACCTCACTTAGAATATGCCGATGACATTTTCGTAATGCCTCCCAGTCATGACAGCCAATGCTAGACGGAATTACCAGCCTCGCTGCAACTGTTGGCCCTACAATTACTATACGTAAGACGAAGCTCCTGACTACCTATCTTGGCACTTACCAACAACTGTTGATGAGTGGTCAAGCCATCGAAGAAGTTAGCTGCTTCCGTTATTAGGGCAGATCAAAGAAGAAATCAGATATGGAATCGCGCAGGCTCGAAATGTATTTAGACTCCTATCCAAAACACTCTAGTCACGCTCAGACATCAGCTTACGCACTAACCTGTTGATATACAGAGCATCCACCAGAACGGTGTTAGTATATGTCTGCAAAACATTGCCTGTCAGAAAGGCAGACATTCTATCGCTCGAAATCTTCGACGTATATTAAGGTTCTCCTGGCAGAATCGACCTTCCAATGTTGAGCTATATCGCAGGTGTTTTCAACTACAAAGTCTAGCGTCATATATACAGCGTCGTTGATTGTAATGGTTATCACATGTTCTGTGCTATACATCGACGGACCTCTGCAAAATGGTTGTGAATCCTTCTCGTAGTTTAAACTGGAGATACCGACATGGCGACCAACTGAAGAGGCGGCTAAACACTGTCACGGTAGACGTCTAACGCAAGGGCCTCGTAACTGTTTACGGTTTGCGACACTGAAAAGTATTGAGTTGACATTTTCGAAGATCTCGCTTCCAATCGCTGCTATCCGTGACATCCGTGGAGCCGATTCACCCAACAATAAGAGCTCATCGAATCAAGCACCCGTAAGTAAGAGGCTTCAATAATGCAGACGTAACACGGTAAGAATATAGGCAGGAGTTTCCTTGGTAGTGGCGAAACAAAACTCCACATTTCCAGGTTTGTCGACAGCGATTCGAGCTCGATTTGAGCACGATTACGGTTAGGGTAAGGGGTTAGGATTAGGGTAACTTTTAGGGTATGGGTTAGGGTAAGGGCGAGGGGTTAGGATAAGGGTTAGTGTTAGATTCAGTGTGGGATAGTGATATCTTATGTAAAAAGCCCGAAGTTTCTGCTTAATATTACAAAAAGTCATCAAAAAAATCCATTGTTAGTGGGTTTTGGGCAAAGGAAAGTTTTCGGAATAAAACTCCACATTTCCAAGTTTTTCGACAGCGATTCGTGCTCGATTTGTTTTTTGCGCCTTTTTTCGATTTACGCGCCCAACGCCGTTGGCCACCGTATTAAATTATTTCAACAAAATTTTACGACTTTTTTCTTCTTATTTTCACAAAATCCTTCGTTTGTAAATCAGTTTTGTCAACTTAAAAAAACTTCTCACGGTTACCGTATGAAGAAAACCTACGGCTTGTTGTATCTAAGACCACTACCATGGAAACTCCTGCCAGAATATAGTTTTGGAAGTTAGGGAAATTGGTACGGCATCTGCTCATCATGGCTGGTAATGAAATACAAGCCAGAGGCGCAACGCCGTAGTTCTAGACGGGGGATCGTTTGAACTTTTCACAGAATAAAATAAATATGGGTATGTCCCCATACGTTCACAATCTCTCCAAAAAGTTCATTTATAGCACGGGGTTTCCTAAGGGTAAATCGGTGGAAATAAACACCGTAAAAAGACTTACTTTTTCAATATAATCCTACACCGAAGTTGCCAAAGCAGCATGCCAGTGTCGGACTTTGAACGAATCTCCCTAACATTTTAGAGCCGGCTATTATCTGCAGGTAGCCCAAACCGATGCTTACTAGAGAAGGGGACTCACCATATCAATGTTCAGCCTGACTTTCCACTGCGGCCGACAGCTGGCCAAGAAGCCACGATAAATCCAAAAAAGTTTGTGTCCAACGGTCTTCTGGGGTTCCTTGATGTAGGCTGCGGTTCTTCCCAGCAGTACGTAATTGCTCTTGTTTACGTTCTTCAGAATGCAATCCACCATATTGATTGAGTCCTAAAGTTTTTTGGTGGGGGTTAGTGTCAAGGGCAGAGCAAGACTTACTTGTGGTATTTGGAATGTGCAGGCATTCTTGTCGCTTACATAATCCAGCAGAGTGCGGGCTGAAACCCTACCGACCTGCTTAATGACGTACTTCAGAACGAGGTCGTCCCTTTCCAGCTGATCCGGAATGGGCTCCTCTTTGGTCAGCCCTTGTTCTGTCACGTCTTTTAGAGGCTTAATGGAGTAAATGATGCGGCCACCATCGTAGAAGGTGTCATTTGGTAACCTGATGGAAGGTGGCCGAGCAAAAACAAGGTGATTTGCAGAATAAACATGCATATATATATATATATATATGTATACGTTAATTCGAGCCCCTGAGAGCTCATGATGGACACACACGTAGATGGACCACAACCGGAAAGAGCAATTATCAACTTAGCCGCTGCATCCGCTCATTCTGCAGGTGGGAAACCAGATGAACGAGTGAAAACAAACATGAACGCCGCCAAAGGACGGCAGCTTAGATCAATGACAGCTGCACAGGTGCGAAGAGGAGAATCCGATGGGAGACCCCTTGACTGAAGCTAATCCGCCTCGATGATTGAGCATCCCTCTCATGCCCCGGCCCCCCTTCGTTTGCATTGGCTTAAACCCTATTGACTATGACTGTCACCTACTTTAAATACTGTGAGGCGCGGTACAACCCCCACTTCTGATGACGGAAGCCTGTACGCTTTTGAAACGTCAGGAAAGTAAAACTATGGTTCCCGTGATCGCCTCTTCTTCTCATTTATGCCCGGGGACTCGGATTTTCGCTTCTATTGGCAATATATATATATATATATATATATTAACATAGGTGAAGATACGAGGTCCAGATAAATTATCCTGATCATCATCCCCCAAAGAAGACGAAGAAGAAAACAAGGCGCTGTCGTGGACCACACTGTAATTGTGCTGACGTTTCGGAAATACACTATTTTCCATCATCAGAGTGGTGGATTGTGTGTTCCTGCTTGCTGAGGGTTGGAATGCCGCGCAGACCATCTGGTGTTGTAGCGATGGCTGACGCACGAGCGCTGAACTTCGTGCTGTCCGTGGATTGGCTGCGGCACCTCCATTGTGGGTGGCTGGCGCCCGTGTGTGTCATCTGTTGCCTGTCCGTTTGTCGTTAACGCGTCTACGTTAACCGGCCCGGTAGTGTGACCATCGCCCGACCTGCCCTCTGAGCCGGATGCGCGGATCAGCCCTCGTTCCAGGCCCGGTGTCCGTCGGGGGGTAGGTGAGTCCTCCCGGTCGTGTGCGCGGTGAAGGGCCCTCTCTGCCCGTCCTTCTACATCCCCCGTCGCCTGTACGTCTGTTGTTGTCGTCATCAGGTCTGTGTGCGTATTGTGTGCACTTGGCCGGCTACTATCGGCTCTCCTTCCATACTCAGGTGGCTGGACTGGTTGGCATTCAAAGCGCGAACCCGGCTCACATGTTTGGGCTCGTCGGTGGGTTGATGATTCATACCGATCGTGCGAACTGCGGTTAACTCTTGCCCCCTGCTGCAGTCGTGGCTGCCATTGATGAAGCTGTAAATCGCTCATTGGCGTGGTGGGCCTCGGCTGGATCGATTGAAGTCTGGTACGCAGGGCCTGATAGGCCGGATTTAAGTCAATATTTCTATTGATTGTATCTACGGAGGACCAACTTTCGAGCACCAGTCTGGCCATTTTGTCATTGGATCGGCCGATGACTTCGGCGTTTTCGAAAGCGAATTTGTGCTTCTCCCGTTTCATGTGGCCATATACCAGTGACAGTCTGTCCTCGCGATCGACTGCCAGCTGGTGCTCGTGTAGTCTTGTACAGAGGCGTTTTCCCGTTTCACCAATATACCTTGCACTGCAATTTTGACAAGGTATGCTGTAGACCACTGCTGATTGTTCCGTTGTCGGCAGCGGGTCTTTGGGTCGCATTATCTGCTGTCGGATAGTCGAAGCCGGTTTGTGGGCAATCCCAATTCCAAAAGGATTCAGGATTCGAGCTGTCGCTTCCGAAACATTCCTTACATAGGGGATCGCGAGCCAAAACTTCGGTTTTTCGTCGTTCGGCCGCTGTCGGGTGGGTTTTCGTCGGCAGTTACGCAGGAAGGACCGTGGATAACCATTGGCTGAGAACAGTGAGTGTAAATATTTTGCCTCCTCCTTTCTCCCGTCCTCATCGCTACAGTGTGTTTGAACCCGTTGAAATAGAGCTCTGACACAACTGCGTTTATGACCAATGGGGTGGTTACTTCCGAATTGTAGGATGCGTCTGGTGTTTGTTGACTTGCGGTATACCGTAGTTCGTATCCTTCCCTCGGAAGTCCTCGTAACTTGCACATCCAAGAAGGGCAACTGGTTGTTGCTTTCTTCTTCCATCGTAAACTGAATATCGGGGAATATCGAGTTCAGCAGGGTCTTGAAGTCCTGAACGTCCTTCTTTTTGATTACGACAAATGTGTCGTCGACGTACCTTGCCCAGAATTTTGGACAGCGCGATCGGAAGACCAGTCGCTCGAGCCTCTGCAGGACCGCCTCGGCAATTAACCCAGACAGAGGGGAGCCCATTGGTGTCCCCTTCTTTTGCTCGTAAACTCGATCGTTGAAGGCGAAAAATGTCCTGAGGCATAATTCCAAGAGTTCTGTGACGTGCTTCCGTTTGAGTTGTTGTTCATCTTCCTCGTACTTTTCCTGAAGAAGTTCATCGATAGTGCTGACGGCGAGACCGGTTGGAATGGAGGTGAATAATGACACGACATCAAACGACACCATTACCTCGTCTGCATCTATTTCTAGATGTTTAATGTTCCTCAGAAATTCTTCAGCCGACTTCACTGTGTATTCGGAGCCTTCGGTGAGGAAGCGAAACCGTTGGTAGAGCCATTTCGATAGTCCAAATGTCGGGGTGCCACGTAAGGAGACAATGGGGCGAAGGGGCACACCCGGCTTATGCACTTTTGGCAGACCGTAGAAACGTGCCATCGCGGCATCTGTGGCTTTTGTGGTCAGTGCATCCTTTCTTTTGAGGGCTCCTGCCTTCTTCAGCTTGTCAATCGCCCGGTTGACGACGTTCACATGCTTTTTGAACTCTCCAGCTTCCGAAAGCTGGTAGGCATCTTCGTCCCCGAGCAGACTTTGTAGCTTTGCCGTGTACTCGGTCTTATCCATGACCACTGTCGAGCGTCCCTTGTCGGCTGGCAGGGTGACGATATCTTTCATCTTTCGGATTCGCATAAGCTCTCGGCTTTCTGCTTCGGAAATAGTTGTCTGAGGTTTGTGGTGAAGGAGAAGAGTTGACACCTGTTGCCGCATGGCGTTTTTACTCTCTTCGTTTGCTTCACACTTCTGAAGAGCCGACTCGAATGATGCGATAAAGTCCACTGGTCGAGCATCTCTCGTGTTGAATTTAGTATCGTAGGATAAAACGGCCAGCTGCTGTTGCGTGAGAGGCCGAGATGAGAGGTTGTGGACCAGAGTACCATCAGTAGAGGACCGACTTGGTGGACTTATTTTTGCGAACTTTTGAAGCAGTTGGCTGTCACGTAGCCGGCGGTGACACTGCGCGTTGTTGGTTATCGTCGCTTCTAGGGTTGTCAGCTCCAGTGCAGTAATAATGGACCGGCAAGTAGTGGAGAGCTGTTGTATCTCTCGTTGGTATTTATGGATACGAGAGTGGCAGTCTTGTATCAAGACCCTGATCATCTTCTTCTTGAATTCAGCCATTGTTCGTTGGCAGAGGTCAGTTTTGACCGGCAGGCTATAACGGAGACATTTCGGCAAGACGTTCTCATCAAGGCAACGGTGCAGGAACTTCAGCTGAGCGTAGGTGGATGACTCTCGTTTGGCAAAAGTTTCCCATCTGCGTGCTGAGCGGAGGGCTGAGTGCCCATAGTATGAATTAACATGACAAAAGATACGAGGTCCAGATAAATTATCCCGCTCCCCATCCCCCAAAGAAGATGAAGAAGAAAAGGCGCCTTCATGGACCACACTGTATTGGTGCTGACGTTTCGGAAATACACTATTTTCCATCATCAGAGTGGTGGGTTGTGTGTTCCTGCTTGCTGAGGGTTGGAATGCCGCGCAGACCATCTGGTGTTGTAGCGATGGCTGACGCACGAGCGCTGAACTTCGTGCTGTCCGTGGATTGGCTGCGGCACCTCCATTGTGGGTGGCTGGCGCCCGTGTGTGTCATCTGTTGCCTGTCCGTTTGTCGTTAACGCGTCTACGTTAACCGGCCCGGTAGTGTGACCATCGCCCGACCTCCCCTCTGAGCCGGATGCGCGGATCAGCCCTCGTTCTGGGTCTGGTGTCCGTCGGTGGGTAGGTGAGTCATCCCGGTTGTGTGCGCGGCGAAGAGCCCTCTCTGCCCGTCCTTCTACATCCCCCGTCGCCTGTACGTCTGT
>JAYGXS010000005.1:45199103-45240028 GCA_036362985.1 Ligula intestinalis
AGATTCGAACCCGGAACCTTTGGTCATTCTTCTCGACTGTTCGGCTATTGCGTACTGAATAACTCGACTATATCCCAATTCCGACAACTAGAAACGTTGCAACGTTGACGTAAACAAACAATGTACAAACCAAACCCCAACAATCGGGCCACACATTACAAGCTCAGAATGAGCGATTAGTACTCATTGCTATCTTCATACAATCAGTTTTAATACTCGGCGAGTTGCGCTAATTATATTTAATTAAATCTATTAGTCATTGACCAATCTGACAACAAATGACACCTCTATTGTGGAAATCAAGCCAAATCCTAACTGCCTCAGTCAATCACCTATCAATAACGGAGAGAAGGGGGAACAATACAGCTAATTTCCATAAAGCCGTGTTAGAACTTCCACTCGAACAGTGGGCTGTGTCTTAACGCTCATACTAGATACTCCACTTATTTCTATGGGGTTATTTGGTAAATGGTACATTTAGGGTCCACTGCAGCGCGCGAAAACACAATCCTTCTGCAATGCGGGACCGCTGGTAATATGGGTTAAATGGGTTGGGCATATCAGGGGAAATAAATACTAATTTAAAAAGTACAGTAGTCGCCGAAGATCACGTAACATGTCAACGTATGCGAAAGATTGATACTCTTTCGCTAATCGGCGTTGACTCAAATTGTGATATAGGGATACACAGTATATACAGTATAGGCAGCATTAATAAATTGTGTTATGAATAAACACCTCACAATTGTAAAAAAGCTCATAATTAGCAACTTTTTAAAACCGAACCCTACCCTTTCCTTGAGTATAAAGTTTAAAGGAGGCGTAATTTTCTATAGAACAAGCAGAAGAAATAATTTTTTTCGTGCATTAATTTCCATTAAATATATATATTTAAATTTACAAAGACAGTCAAAATAAATGATAAAAGGCATACTACATACCTTCAAAACTTACAATAGCTTCTAAACCAAAAAGCAACAGCATGCCACCGAAAAAGGTAAAAAAGAACTAGAACTAAACGAATAAGTAACTAACTAAAAATAAGCTAACGCAAAAGATTGCGTCATGCTTGGCAGACAGCCGATGCCAAGTGCCGATGCTACTGCTGCGTGGTCAGTCGACAGGTATGCGAAAAATAAGCTGTAGTGCATCCTTAATGTAACTGCTACTGGATAAACTCTGCTAAAGGTATCATTTTAAACGCTATTCCACTTTGACTGACCCATTTACTTGCCTTTTCGCGCAGACCAGCTTTCTGTAAACTTTCAATTTCAGTTTATTCAGTAAAAATGATTCTTGATGTTTTTTTAATTTTTCCGACAATGCTGGCACAAATGCTGAGGACACACATACCGCTTTATTATCTCTTGTAAATTTTCACGGAGCATCTTTGGGGTAGATCGCAGCTGGATCTTTTTGCCGTCCGCCAACCTAGATACCGAGATGGCCTCGATATCATACATCAAGACAGGTATATCCTTGATAGTCATGTCCCAACAATTCACCTCGATTGTCACAGGCCTACCCAAAGTTCCACCGGAGTCTGGACGTTTGGGCAAGATATCGAGCTTCGGACCGGAGGATTCGAGGCTCAGGCTGCAATAAGACGGAAGGGAGAAGAGGTCAAAACAATTGGCAATGAGGGTTTTCAATTTTCTCCCCCTCCCCGCCCTCCCCAAGTAATGGAGGGGACGAAAGCCGATCGATACAGACTGACGCAAACAGCAACAGCTAATCAGCGCTCACACACCAGATGACTATTGATGTTTGCAGCAGTTTTGACATGTTCATTGCTCTTCGCGCATTTACTCCCAGGTTTGAAGACGACCTGGATTACCAGTGTCAGAACTTTACCCAATTAAATTACGTTTTTTTCCCGAAGAAAGAATTTTTCGTTAGATAATATCTTCCTCCTACCCTTTTACGCCTTTTTTATCACACTCTTCTTCTAACACACGCATTGGAAATTCACAATCAGCCTTAACACCACCAAAAAAGTAAAATTTTCGCTCAGAGCCTTCTTCACTGGCCTTTGTCTTGTCCATTTAGAAAATATATTTTAGGTAGCAGTTTTTATTGGCGGCTATTTGTCGGCACGGTACTTAGCGCACAGCAACAGCTACATCACTCGTGAAAACCTCGAATCTGTCGTTAGTCCGGCGTAATATGCCCGTGTCCGCTGAGCTGCCACCCCGTATAGAAACCACCGCATGGTCACAGGAATGCCCGGGTGTCTTACACTATCACCACGTGAAGAGGAATTTGGCAAGTTCATATTCCCATCTGTTAATGCTTATTGCTTTACGCTCAGCTACTGACGCAGTTACAGGATACAGTAGTCGCCGGTTATTAAGCCCACGGATAAAAGGCCCAGTCGCTTATTAAGCCCAATTTGGCCTGAGCCCGAGGTGGGCTTAATAGCCGACGACTCTCCGGTTAGTACGCCCGCCGCTTAGTAAGCCCAATTTGGTCCGGGCCCGAGGTGGGCTTAATAACCGGCGACAAATGTATTGCAATATAAGTTGGTCACGGAGCAGACTGCTCTCCAATTAGACAGGAGATGTCCCCTAAACCTCAATATAGGGTTACATACTGCTTAAAGTTGGCCTAATAATGGTAAATGGCACCATGCGACATAAAGGCAGGGTAGAATTTCAACTATTAGTAAATAACGCTTCAGCTAAATATTTGCCCGATATGGCTTGCGACTGCTATGCCCGGGATCGGGCATAGACGGCCACTCAATCTGATGAGGGAACGCAGAGTACACGTAGTCGTTGCCGAACAGGCGATGACCAGTTTGGAGTTTCCAAAAAAGTTAAATGATAGAGAATAAACACGCTCGAAAAAGTAGTCAAACACAAACCTCTGCATTGCAGGCGCGATGTCCTTCCTAAAATATGCACAGAAAAAAAACTGATGAGAGACGGTGCAGAACAAAAGACAGAGACCTAAACACTGCCAGTACACAGTGAAGTGCGTATTGATCACCACCAGAGCAGGCAAACTATGAGGATAAACAATCCTATTGGATCCCTTCACAGGTACCCTAAGGCTGTGACAAAGAGGCTAGAAGGAAACGGAAGTAATCAAACGTACAGGGCCTTCTTTTTCTGTCTGGCTTCCTTGCCCTGCGCAGCGCCAGTCGGCACTGGCGTCGGCGACTGTGGTTCCTCCGGAGACCTAAAGTAAGGCAACATGTGTTTACCTAGTCGCGTGTGCAGAACTAAACATAAAAAGCATGTTTAGATATAGGCGTCGGAAACGTGTCTGCCTTGTTGACCGCATTAAAAAAAACACGATTCTATAATCATCTACTCCAAACTATAAACAATCTGAAGCTATCACGCTGCGCTTAAAGCCCTGGCTTGGAGGCTTTCCAAACGAATGCATAATTCGTACAGCGAGGTCAACTCATTCTGTGTGGGTGTGTGTGTGTGTGTTTTGTGGAACACAAATCAGATTCGATCTGTTTTCTCTTTTAGTGTTGCGCCCATTCCAACTCAGGCGACGGATCAGCTAGGCGGTTGCCTGTTGCAGGTGCCTCAGTTTTTTCAGCCGTTTGCATTACTGAGCCCTGCAAGGCATTTTGCCAGACCCCATTGCGGAGACAAGAATGCCTGCAACATGTGCATATGACAAGATTCTTCTAAGGTGTGAAAGCTGTAAAATAGTACAACGGTAGAGGGAGAGGGAGGTTTCCACGCGACGAGGAATCAAACAACGACGATTGACTATATTTTAGTCAATCGCATGAATTTGAAAATAGGCATCCCGAGAAATGTAATTTGATGGAGAAATTCTTCGGGAAACGGTAACAAACTAGGTCGTCTTCAAACGTGAGGAAATAGTGTAAGGAACAGTTCACATTTTTAAAGGTGTCGAAAAAATTTATAATGCTGTGTCAGCTGTGGTCATCAGCCTGCTTTTGTGGTTGGTCTATTTTCCAGGCCTTTTTAAGGTTGGTGTGCCTTTGATCCAATTCAACGTGCCTGTTGGCGCAGGATTCATCGGGATTCATAGCTTCTAAAAATTCGCGACTCTTCTTGTATGGGCAAGAGCCGACAATGCAAGTTTTGTTCCATGCAAATTGGTGCTCAGTTTCTACTGTGTGCATGGTGACCTCGGACAACGGATATCGTCCCTTTACCGCTCGCTGATGTTCACGTAAGCGTGTGGAGGCCGATCGTCCTGTTTGTCCGCAATAAACTGCATTGCAACAGCTACAAGGAATTTTGTAAACGACCACTTTTCTTTCTAAATAGCCAAACCTATCCTTAGGGTGTACAGCGCGATAAAGAAACCACATGATAACTGCAGTTGGGCTGAAATAGTACATTACCGCAATCTGCCTTTATTGCCGAGGGTTGCTAGGACCGAAATGAGCACGGCGCCTTCTCAAACAGCCATCGTATTGGCGGCTTTGAGGTGGGCTCTTGATTCGGCAATGCCGACAGAAGGCTGAAGTTTGCTAACCATCGTGTGTTACCACCACAAACATTCACCGATCTGAGATTCAAAGGACAAGCGTGTAGTCAGTAAGATCGACTACATTCTAGTTGGATCAAGGTTCCGGAGATTGGTTCATGATGGCAGCTCGATGCTTGGTGCCGAAACAGGCCACGTCCATGGGTCAGACGATATTATCGTTCGCAGGCGCCCTAAAGTTCACTCCACATGCAGGCCAAAGGCGTCACGTGAAAGATTATTGATTTCGAAAAACTACGGTCCAATAGAGTCGCCCCTTAACAAAGACGTTGGGTTAGGGTCTGTGCACGCATCACATGTATCATACTATTCTACGGTTAGCTCTGAGGAAGGGTTCTCGACAGAATCCGAAACGTCAGGCAAATAAAGGTCTTGTTCCAGCGATCGCATCTTCTACTTCTGAACGGACGTCGGGTATCGCTTTACGACTTACGTTATGGGACATCCATCTATAAGACATTAGCGATAATCGCTGAATTAAAAAAACGGCATTGCAGTGACTGTATTTGTGTAAAAGCTTTGCAGATGGCTGCCCAGACTGCTTGAACTTAGTCCCATAACTACTATTATTGCTACCAACAACGGAAAATCGGCCAAAAATGGTCGAAAAAGCTATTGGGCCGAAACAGCGGCCTCTATGGACCTATGCCCAAACTCCGACGGCAGTCAAAAACTCCATCGAGCCTAGGGTGGTGCACCTCTTCTGGCGGAGTTTGACTGGCTAATGACAGTCAGTGAGCCCAAAATGGCCATTCCAGTCTCCGTCGTCCTTGCCGGCTATTCTATCTGCTTAAAACTCTACCAAACAATCCACTAAGTTAGTGGTAGGCCTTTTGCACTGAGGTATACTGTTTGTGGTGTTAATGGCGGCTTTAGCGCTGAAAACTCGGCCCAAGTAGAAGCTGTCGTGAGCATTCCCGACACCTTCCTTACTTTGTTGATTAACCCATCACAACCTCGTTCTCTTCTGCAGCAGAGTTTCACCCTTTCCCAGCTTACACAGTACTACGAAACCTCCCCCCCCCCTCCGTAGGGGAAGCCATCTATGTGAAACACAGGCTGCACAATAAGGCACCCGGTGAGGACGATATTCCTCTTGAAATCTTCCATTCCTGTTGTCGGCACTCTGACACCCTCGCCCTTTCAGAAGACTGAGCCCGCACGGAGAGATGAGCTCTCTCCTGTTGACTAGGGCATGGGCATCCTAGCGCAGTTCTTCAAGAAGACAGATAACAATAAATTTGAGAGCTTCAGCAACATAAGCCCTATCGACGTGGCGCTGATGGTCATGGCCATTGTCACTCATGGGTGATCGCAGGGTGTGTGTGTGTGTGCATGTGCGATTCGAGAACGAGACGCAGCCAAATCGAATTCCGGATTGGACAGAAATGCGACCGTCAGATATTTGCATCATGGTGCATTTTTGAATTTGGCCGTCTACATTTTGCCAGACGCTTTATTTCGACCATTAAGAGCCCCTGGTGGTGAATAATGGTAACAGATGGTATACCAGCAAAATCCCCATCGTGATCGGGACCTACTGGTGACTCGTCATTGCACGTGTTCTGGTCCATGACAATCACTCAACCAGCCACTCAATATCCAACGTGGCCTCCGAGGAGGTTGTATCCTGTCGCCAATTCTGCTCAACTACATCACTGATGGGACAACTGGAAGGCCCCTCCCTATACAGTCCTCGTGGAGCAGAATTTGCATTCAGGGTTTGACTGAATGATTTCTACTATGTTCATGTTCATGTTCAGGTTTTAAAGACAAAGACGGTGATGTCGCGGGCAAGTCAAAAAGCGAAATCTGTCCGTCTAGTCATAGAAGCTGACTTTGTCCCTGAGAGAGAGAGAATCCGAAAGGGCAGGCTAATAAACCTCTTGTTACAGCGATCGTGCCACCTTCCTCGAAGCCCAGTACTTGCGAGCTTAATCTCTGACAAGAACAAGGGCCTCCTTTGGATTAACAGCTGTCAACTTGAGGGAGTAGATCATTTCAAATACGTGGTGATATCCCTTACGGCATCCACATTGTTCGTAAGGTTTTCACAATTCTTCGAAAGTGCCTATAAAGTCCACACTATACTACCCCTTAGCTTGAGAGATCTGCGCGTATTGGACAGCCGTCCGGTCACTCCTTCTATAAGGCTGTGAATGCTGGGCTATGTACGTGTAAGATGCAGCAAAAATTAGATGTGGCAGCCTGAATTCGGTAGTGCTGCGTGTATTCACCCCCTTCTCACCTGCCAAACCGTTATCTAGTCGCGCATCCAGCGCTGACTCATTTTCTTACCTCTGCGCGCTCTTGCACTTTTGCGCCCCCGTTCTCACCGCGCGTACGCCGATACTAATTTATTCCCCGCGAACTCTGACGCCACTACCTCCACCCTTTCCTGATTGTCTGATGACTCGATGGCTTCGATAAACCCCCGGACATCGACACTGCTATACCTAAGCAGCTGGACTTGCCGACACTTATTACGGTTGTGCTCGTTCCTTCAATATTATCCCTCTCAAGACTTTTGCGTGTTACGTCCTTATTATTTTGGGATAATACTCGCTAGGAGCTTCGTTAGTTAGGCCGGACGTCGAAATCCGACACTATCATTTTGACCCCGGCGGCGGCGACTCCTGATTCAACAATGGGCTACCAACCAACCATAGCATCGACGTCTACCTTATGCCATCTAAGATAAAGGACTAAGGTGATTGGCGCATGTTTTTTTCGCAGTCCGCCGCAACAATGGGGCAAAAAAAGAAATGGGTTAATCAAACGTACGCACCTGCCTTCTTCGTTTTGCCCTGACCACCACCACCAGCAGCACCAGCAGCAGCAGTCGGCGTGCGGACGATGTGAAACCGACGAGTTGTGACCATAGGACTGCCCAACTGTACTGCTTTCATCATCTACGCAATGGTACTACCGGCCCGATCATGATGAATGGCCGAAAACATATGTTTGTCAAATAGGCTTTTCAAGTGAGCCAGAGGAAGATTTGCAGAACTAAAATACCCGTAACTGCTTTTTACAGGGGCTTTGTGACGATTAAGCTGGCCCGCGTAGGGAATTTCAGTTTGGATCACGCCTTGGATCACCTAAATACAGCCTCAAAGCACTGAGTGTACTCAGCGTAATACACAAAACTAAGTCAAGTGTTGGTTAGCCGCATAAGACAGAACGTACCAGATGGAGGGATTTACTCCGAGTTGCTGTCCCAGGAGTAAGTGCCCACTGGCGAAGCCAAGGCTAGAAGTGACTAGGTTCAAGTGTCGTCCAACTGGCATGTGTATCTTGCATTACCTGATAGGTGCTGTAGATAGTGGCTTATGTTGCATCGGCCGAGAGGCCGCGGAGCCGGGGAAATAATACGTCAAACAGCGCAATCACTCAGAAAGTTAGTAGTTATAACGACGGGTTCAGCGTCGTTAATGTTGGTAACGATGACATCTGACGTGTGTCACCGTTGAATTACGCCCTTTGGAATCCCAAAGGTAGAACACAATTGGTAGGGCAACTTTTGGAATCCACCAGAGGAGAGTTTATTGTGTACAAAACCGGGAGGACCTGTCTCGCTAGGTCCGGCTAACATCCTAACAAGTACAACTCGACTTCGTGTACATTGTGGATAGACCATGGTACCGAGTTTAGAAACGCTGCTATGCCAGTGGTCAGTTTAGTCGCAACGTAGGAGGGCACAGCCAAGATGTGCAAGCAGTTGCCTTCGTTTTTTATCATCCATTTGCATTACTGAGCCCTTCAGGGCATTTTGCCAAATTACATTAGGGAGACAAGAACGACTGCCACATTTGCATATGACAAGTTGCTTCTACAGCGCGAAGGCTGTAAAATAGTGCAATGGTAGAGGGAGGTTTCCATGCAACGAGGAATCCAACCGCAGTCGAAACACCAAATGCATATTCTTGGTACAAACATGACTCCCCGCTTACATACGACAGTCACACACCCAGTCTGTCAATGCTAAATAATTCGTAAAACGAACTGATAATTGCATGACATAGCATACAAGCAGGCCTAAACATAACCAGCACCTAATGCACGATTTGCAAAAGCTATTGTCAAGAATATAGGAGTAGTTAGAAATGGTCTTAACGCAGTGTAACGCGACTAAATAACACGCTCTGCGAGTTTTTAGAACCACAGTTTTTCAAACCAAGAGCAAATATGGCCTTCTGAGTGACTTACGCTGCAGGGGCCTCGCCAGCCTCGCTGACCTCCAAAGATGGAGGCTGAGCCTTTGCCCTACAATCAAAGAAATACTTTATACCATTTTGGCTGCAGTCAGCAAATAACATGACTAAATAGGGCACCGCTGCTCATATTCCTTGAGCGCATATCAATAAACGGGGCTGCAAAAAGCATTAATCGACTCCTTCCAAGAGCCAGATCTGTCCAGTATTCAACATGACCGGAAAGAATGCGCATTGGAGGTGTCTTATTATCTTAGGTTAACACATGTCGTATTGCCGGAATTGAATATGGCGTATTCCAGGAGCTGGGCGGCAGGTAAGAAGTATTAATGCGATTGGCACCGTTTTTTATGTTTCTGGCAGTCTGCTACAACAGTAGGACAAAGGGGAAATGGGTTAAATAAAACGTACGCGCCACCCTTCTTCTTCTTTTTGCCTTGTCCACCACCAGCAGCTGCCATCAGCGGTGACGGCGGTGGTGTTGACGATGCTGGTGGCTGTTGTGCAGGCCTAAAGTAAGTAAAATGCGTTTACTCGTTCTGGTCTGTAGAACTATGCGTGAAAAGAAGGCGAATCCAAAAGAAAAAAAGAACAGGACTGTCTTTAGAGGCCTTTGTGTTTGACTTATAAGAAGAACCTTTTTTTACATTTTCAGCAACCCGACCTTCCTTTTTTCGTCAAATACCGCCAGTATACGGACAAATTTCCTTTAAATTCCGCCAATATAAGGTTGAATTTCCCCGAATTGGCACCAATAGCCTGAGCAACAGGAGCCCATGTCGATGGATTTTATTCTATTCAGTACACCTGCAAAATTTAAATTCCTTTAACTCAAAACGTTTGACCAGAACATACGTTAGACAGTGGGGGGGGGGGGGGGGGAAACGATATTTAGGGGCCCCTACAGGACAGTTTTGCCGAAAAAATATAACTAAAAGACCCAAGGACATGCCAACTTTACGCGTCGACGAAGTGACTCTACAACCCTCTATGCCGCCGTCACTAATCTAAATGATGGGTGCCAAAAGGGCGAAACTGTATAACGTGGCTGATAAGCATACCATGGCATCCAACATGCTCAAACTGAACAATGCGTCACGTTGAGATAGGCGAATAAACATTAACGTCAGTAAAAAGGATGATCTTCGGAAAATCTAGTTGTACTCGTGAATTTTCGAACAAGTATCACGTGTTCATCGTCAGACTAAATTAAAAGTGAAGGCTGGAAATGTCGCACTAGATGTTTTGGAGGCAGAGGTTACAACGGATGGGGGAGGGAAGGGGGGATTGGGTGGAAGGGTTATGGTGACGTGTGAGTCAAGCTTTACGTGTCTGTCGATACTAGCCGGACTCGAGTGCCAAGCTTCGAGGAATTCTCTCGCTTGTCACGCATTAGCCATTGCGATCACGTTGGTGCCATCCCAATTGAAGCGGTGATCACACTCAAGGGAGAACGGCTGACTCGTGTTCCTTGATGCGAGTCTCAAGGCGTCGGCCTGTTAGGCCAATATAAACGCAATATCAGTATCATATTAACATCAGTATACAGAATACATGAATTGCATAGACGTCTCAAGACTTGATTAACGCACACTTAAGAGAACTACAAAAGTTGGGAGAATGAACGCTGCAATCGTGCACTTTCATCGACTACGACCCTACCTGAAACCGATTGAGATACAACTCAGTACTACCAACCCCTCATTGGCACATGAAAACATAAAAACGCTCGCAGTGTTGCCTGCGACTTTCTTACGCTGTTTTTCTGGCCCACGCCATGCACGCCAAGGGACGTCCATATGCGCATGTCCCACGGACATCCTAGTGTGGCTATACTCTAAAGAACCGCTTCCGATGGTGGTCTGCCCATATAGCTGCCTTAATAGGGTATAAGAATAATTTCAAGTGTTGTTCAGTTTGGTGGGGGTTACACTGTGCCCCCTAAACGAGACGGGAGCTGGACCAGCACGGGGGCCAGATCAGGGTATGTCAGGTATTTTTCGGGTTGCGCTCCCATAATAAATGCCCAACATAGGGGGTGATGCTGGTAGATGTAGCTTCACGCCAGGCCGACCACCTACGCCCTTCCCCGTCTCCGATATTCTTGACTCTATCTTGACACCGGGCACAGGCGGGGAGAGTAGAACGGAGAGCGAGATAGGTGCAGCGCAAGTCAACTTTCACTATAATCTGACGCAATTCACCGTGCCCAACATTGTTAAAACCGATTTTACACTACCCGAGGCTAACGTGTTTAGTGGCTTAGGTTGCATCGGCCGAAGGGCATGTTCAAATAGCACATGGATAGGCGTGACCATCTAAACACTCCAACACAACTCAATGGACTCAAAGACTGGAACCATTCGCGGAGAAATTGAATGGCTTTGAGGCCGCGGGACATGGAACAGAGGCATCAGACGCCACAATTCCAGACTTCGGTAACACTCTCTGGAGGGTTTTACAAGTAGATGAGTCTGGTATTGGAACACATGAAGTAGTGTCTAACAAAAACCCTAGTGTAGCTACGTTCAGAAATGCAGTATGGGCCAGAAATAGTGCAACTTTCGTGACAAAATATGACTTGGTAGTTGACCATATATTTGGTCACGTTATTTTTATCTACTGATTGGAGTCAGGAAAATTATAGGTAGGAAAATCGTCCTTTTGATTAAGTTTATTCAGGGTAATGGGCATTTATTCTGGTGAAATTTAGAGTAATCTAATATTGAGGGAATTTCGTATGCTATACAGAACCAAACTCTTTATGAATATGAATTGTGCTATAGAAGAACTCCAAAGTAAGTCGGTGAAGTTTAAAGCGTACTCCCCTCCCCCACAACCGGAAAATAATGTCCGAAATTGTTAAGATGCAAGTGAGGCCAGGTTTAAGGAATCATATCTATTTCAAAATCAAGGAAATTTTTCAGTTTTAAAACTCATTTTTGCCAAAATGTGCAGTTTTTGGCAGAAAATGCAGTAAAAAGGTTTTGAGCGCATTTTGTTGCACCACATCAAGGTTTAGAAGGACGTAAGCAAAGCTGCCCATATATTATCGCGAAAATTTACGCAAAACCAAATCTTATTAAATCTAAATCATGTAGAAATATGCTTTTTTGTACACTATAATTTCCGCTTATGCCTAATTTAGAAAAGTTACAGCCAGAAGGATAATAAATATGTTAAAAATGCCATATATATAGCCACCCTTTCTTCCATTCGCAAGCTTTTAAGTAACCCACTATGACGGAAAATAATCCAATACAAAGAGAAAAGTAAGTTCTTCCATTTCTAGTTAAACTGAATTATTTCGCTTTAAGTAAGTTAAAAAAATGTCAAAATTCTGCATTTTCAGTTGAACATTACTTTGGAAAAACGTAATATGCACAGAATTCCATCAGCTGCATATCTACGTAAAGTACTTTTTAAAGAGGTAACCTATTATAGCAGGGTTTTTTATTAATCTTAGGAATAATAATATCCGACTTTGTTGCGCGCGGTCCTTTTGCTCGAAAAGGTTTTTTGCTGTTTGGAGGAATTTCTTAATATGGCTCACATGGCCATCTTCATACGAACTAATCCGAAAACTCATTTCTTCGGCAAATGCATTAAATCGATATCTTATTGTAAAGGTTTTGATATAAACGTAGAAAGAAACCTTGATTTTTTGCGCTAGAGGTTGAAGACACTGAAAACGCTGGAAAATTTTATCGGCATTTAAAGGTTCATTTGTAGGTAATGCTAATTCAACAGCAACAATGTTTAAAATATTTGACTTCAGAGAAGTTATTTTGGCATAAAGTGATATCGTTAACCTTTAAAATGACGAGGAGATTTAAGTTTACTGTTCTAAGTTATAGCTATTTTTTAACGGAACTACGGAATTTGGGGATTATCAAGAAAATTTCTTTTTGTTATTAGCATACAAATTTGCCTAAGATTGCTGATAATTACTTCTAAGTTATTGTACATGCGTTAATGCCGGTTTGCGAGGCCTTATCAATGCTTTGCAAACTTCGGCATGTTGTAAGAATTCTTTGCCGTATTATAGCTGCCTGCCTAGGCGTTTGTAAGTCCGTGTGTGTGCGTCTACTGGCACATGTTGTTGCCTCAGTCGAGGGACCGGGTGTTCAAATGAAGCAAGCACGACCACGCGCGACTGACTACCTGCACGCACCGGTAGAAGTCGGTTGGGGGGGGAGAGGCGACCAATCAGCGTTCGTGGCGTGGAACAAAGACACAGCAGGCGTCAGTTGCGACTGCGTGTGCACTGTCGTGGACAAAGCGCGACGTGTGTGTTCGACCATCGATTTCGATGAAGTGCTGCACCAACAGGTTGGTACAGAAGGTGACTGTTATGGAGATGAGAAGTGCACGCCGGTTGAGGCATGGCCGCGGGCCTGTCGCGCGCGCACCCTGAGCACACGTGACGCCCGCCCCCACGTGCATTGCCATGTTCTAGAAGGTCCCGCAGCGTGAGAAACCACGCCAGAACTCCCCCTGTCGTGCGATATGCCAGGATCAGTGCCTTATGATAGGCTGTAGTGCACACGCTGATTCATTCTTCTGCTGTCTCTGTATTATCGTGAATAAAGACTCTTACGATCAGAACCAGCTTTGCCTCCTACCTATTACTCCTGGGGACATAGCAACTGGCAACGCAGGTGAGATCCAGTTGTTTACCACGGGACAGAACAGTGACAATCTCAGGGGTTAGCTTTAAACTGATAGAGGACTTAATTAGCGACTCCGCATTATTCACCTTCTCCCGGAGTCTCGAAGACTAAACGGGGTCCGGCGTAGGCTGCTTTATCAAATGCAAGCCAAATACCCACCTAACTTAGGCTTAAGTGACAGTAGACTTTGGGCGGGTACTACTGTACTATCTACACTCACTCGCCCATAGTATGTGTGAAGGCAGGCCCAATGAGGCTGAGACTGATTCAGCTACTAATGAAGTCAAACCTTAGTAGTATCAGTACTATTCTGGCGCTAAAATCTGTCAAAAGTGACTTTGGTTTGAAACTTGTGCTGGGTTGAAACTATCTCGAGTAAGTACACGCTTGGGATCCTGAGCATAGCAGCCTTTGCCTTCGTTTCCGCACTTTCAACTCTATCCATCGTGCTGTACGGACTAAATTACTGCTGCTATAGGCACGTGCCTAGGCTAAAATACTTATTTCTAACAATCATGCTTACGAAGGTCAGTAGATAGTATACTATAAGTACTGGCTGTGTTCTTTTTAAGGAGTCGCACCCAGTATGCACTCCCAAGCTGGATGAGGTAACGTGAATAGCTTATGGATGAAAATAAAGCATTTTTAAATAGTAGCACAAGTCCTGCCATGCCTTAATGCATAACCTTTACCGTTACTAGAATGCTTATGGGCTTATTACAGTATCTAGCTCTAGCTTCGAATCTACAGAATGTCTACTTATATCCACTCGATCACGGCACGGAGTGTGAATCTGGGTTACATGCTTTTTCGAAGATGAAGGTCGGTACCAGATGAAGGCGGGTTACCCGGGAAAGGAGGGTTACCCGTTAGCCAAGCTGCAGGCTACCTGGCGCGTCCACGGGTGGCGGATAGTGGCGCAGCCTTCAGTGAAGGTTAGCTGCGAAATAAGCAGGCTCCCGGGTCTGGCGAATAAGCAGTCGTGGGCGCAGCAGCGACAGTGTTACCAAAGCGCGGTGGGCTGAGGTCTGGCGCACCGACTGCCTTATAAAATGCCGCAAGGCCCAATGACGATACTGTGACATGGCGAGCGTGAACCACCATTAAATAGGCTTGCTTGCCACCAACACCACTGCCTTGTGGTTAGGTTCTTGAGCCAAAGTGCTAGAGGAGACAACCTCGAACAAAGAATCCGAGCGGCCGTTGGGGACCCGCCTGTATTCAAAATTCCCAAGAAACCTTATGATGTCTCCTTACCTTACTACGACCACTGCTACGGCGTCCGCGGGAACCGATGCGCTCCGCAACCCTTGTCCGGTGGTGCGGGCGAATAATGTGCAAGCTGGACTGCTAAACAAAAAACGGACTCTTGGGATTGGATGCTGGAATGTGCGAACATTTCTGGAACCTGGTACTTAAAGTCTGACAGCGCACAGTCTCCATGAATATCACGTGGATGTCCGACTCCCCGACTCAGGCCCCCGAGAAATCAAACTCCTGGGGGTCGATTCTCATTTCACCTTGTATCACAGCGGTCCGAGTGACTCATCTGGTAGACACGGTGTGGCTATTGCCCTCTCGGAAGAAGCTAACCGTGCACTACTAGCATGGGGACCAGTCAACGACCGAATGGCCTATGTTCGACTAAAAGGCCATTTTACGAACATCTCGGTCGTATCTGTGTATGCACCTACGTCGGCGGCTGAACAGCAAGAGAAATATAATTTCTACTCGCAGCTGCAGGAGCTAGCTGAACGACTCCCTCGTCGAGATCTGCTAATTGTTGCCGGGGACTGGAATGGCCAGACTGGGCCCAGTGACCCGAAAAACAGCCACCTTCTTGGTCGTTTTGGGCTTGGCTCTCGAACGGACAATGGTGAGAGGATGCTGCAGTTTGCCGAACAGAACCGACTGTTTGTTACCAACACATGCTTTCAGCATCGTCACAAACATCAACTGACTTGGTATTCGAACGATGGCCGTACGGCCAGTCAGATCGATTACATTCTAGTTGGTTCACGGTTTCGCAGCTGGGTCCACGATAGCAGGTCGATGCGAGGTGCCGAAACTGGTAACGTCCACGGGTCTGACCATGTTCTCGTTCCCACACGCCTGAAGGTTCACCTCTCATCTGTACCCAAACTGCCACGTGCGAGACGCCTTGATGTCGCAAAGCTCCGGCAAACCAACACTATCGAGGCTTTAAGCACAGAAATCTAGTCCCGTCTTATGACCCAGGCTGACAACGAGGGCAGTAGCAAGTGGCCATCACTGAAGACATCCATCTATGGGGCAGCTGAGAAGATTCTCGGATTCACTCAGCGGCGCCGCAGTGACTGGATCAGCGGAAGAACCCTGCAGCTATGGGCCGAGACGACTCGAGCCAGGTCCCGGAACGATGCCTCCTTCCGCCAACTTCGAAAGCTGACAGCAAATTCGGCTAGAGATGATCGGCAGAAGTATTGGTCCGAAACAGTGACTTCTATGGAGCAGGCTTCTAATGTTGGTGACACTCGAAAATTGTACCAAATCATACGCCAGGTTAGTGGTAAGCCCCCAACACTCTGTGATTCTGTTCGCGATGTGAATGGAGGATTTATTGCCGACAACTCGGTCAAGGTCGATCGCTGGCGTGAACACTTCGAGCACCTACTCAACTTTGACGAACAACCCATCACACCCTCCCTCTCCTCCACAGCGGATTTTCAATCCTTTCCTGCCTATGCAGTGTCGTGTGACATCCCTTCCGAAGACGAAGTTACCGATGCAATGCAGAGGCTACGCAACAACAAGGCGTGCGGAGAGGACGGTATTCCTGCAGAAATCTACAAGTCCTGTGTCGACACCCTGGCTCCTCGGCTCCATGAGGTGATTGTACAGGCGTGGCGAGAAGAGACCGTTCCCGATGACTGGGGCTCAGGTATCCTTGTACCTGTCCACAAGAAGAGAGATAAGACAAGATGCGAGAACTACCGTCTTATCGATGTTGCTGCAAAGATCTCCGCTATTGTTCTTCTCAGGCGCTTCCAGTCTGTACGTGACTCCAGGACACGACACAACCAAGCCGGATTCCAAGCTGGGCCTGGATGTGCGGATCAAATATTCACACTGAGGCGCACTCTAGAATTCCGCCATAGCTACCAGCAACCGACGGCCGTTGGCTTCGTCGACTTTGCCGCCGCATTCGATTCCAGCCATCGTGAGTCCCCTTGGCGAATAATGGAACTGGATGGAATGCCGACAAAACTCATTGCGATGATTACGGCCTACTATCGGTCTACCACCGCACGAGTCCTGGTCCACAACAATCTCTCTCAGTCGTTCGATATCCGGTCTGGTGTCCGACAGGGCTGCGTCCTTACAGCTATTCTGTTTAACTACGTCATTGACTGGATTCTCGGCAAAGCCCTACATGAAGAGGACGGTGTTGAACTTGCCCCCGGACACCGACTTACTGATCTTGACTACGCCGATGATATTGCGCTTTTAGCCTCAAACTTTGATGGTTTACAGTCAGTAGTGTCGCGGTTAAATGAGATCGCTATGTCGGTAGGCATGTCCATAAATTCCGGAAAGACGAAGTTGTTCTCGAGCTGCATCCCTGACCAGGAAAAGGCACCCCTTGCGTTTAATGGCCATAAACTTGAAGAGGTAGACAGCTTTAAATACCTCGGGGCGAGGCTGCTACCAAATGGGCAGAGCAAGGACGACATTGTCTCCTGTATCGATGCTGCTCGCTGGGTTTTCTCAATCCTTCGAAATCGCCTATGGATCCGACGTGACATCTCCATCTCCACGAAGATTCGTGCATACCGTGCATCCATCCGGTCAGTCCTCCTCTATGGATGTGAATGCTGGGCTGTGCGCGCTGAAGATGAGCGAAGACTGGAGGTCTTTGACCACCAGTGCCTGAGGACGATCCTGCGAGTTAAGTATAGCGACTTCATCTCAAATGAGACAGTCCGCATCCGCTGCGATCGTATCACGAGGATATCTCAGGCCATTCAAGAAAGGCGACTGAGGTGGTTTGGACACGTTCTTCGTCGTCCGCCCCACGAGCTTACCTATGCTGCCCTCGACCCGGCACCGCAGCCCACCGGGAACCGTCGAAGAGGAGGGCAACTGAAGA
The DNA here is from genome assembly GCA_036362985.1 of Ligula intestinalis. Classification (NCBI taxonomy): domain Eukaryota; kingdom Metazoa; phylum Platyhelminthes; class Cestoda; order Diphyllobothriidea; family Diphyllobothriidae; genus Ligula; species Ligula intestinalis. The sequence goes on from JAYGXS010000005.1 coordinate 45,216,608, forward strand.
CCTGGCTAGACACCGTCCGTCAAGACATGGAAGCAGTTCTTGGACCTTCTATCTTCGGCCTCCGTCGCTGGAGAAGGGACTGGGTGGAGCTTTTGAGATCCGCTGCCGCCAATCGCCACGCATGGAGCCGTACCGTTCCTGACATCATTGAGGCCGGCTAGATCAGGCATGATCACAGCCGTAACAAGTACAAGTAAGTAAGTAAGTTACATGCTTTTTCGAGTAGCCACATGTTTGAGGTTCGGAGCACATCAGGGCTTTCATTGGTGGACAGTTCAGTAGGAGGACGCAATCAAGATGTGCCAGCGCCTGTCTAGGTCTCATGCGCTGGCATTACCGAGTTCTTCAAGGCATTGTGCCAGTGCACAAGGGCAAGACCATAAAAGAACGACTGCAACATTTGCATATGAAAATTTGCTTCTATATGGTGATAGCTGTAAAATGGTACAGTGGTAGAGGAGAGGAGAGGTAATTTTGCATGCAACGAGGAATTCCACGGCACTTAAATCACCAAATTGATATTATTGGCATAAATATGAATACCAGCTAACATGGCGAAGTCAGCAAACAAAGTCTGACAAGTCTGCCACAGGCTCTCTAAAACGAACCGCACATAGGATAGAAATACCATGACCTATTCATATACAAGCGTGCGTGTACATAAGCAACGTAAATGCACGATTCAAAAAATCGATTAGCTAAAACCTAAGAGTAACTACGAACGGTTGACAAAACCGTGAACAAATATTTTCCATTTTCTGACGGTCTGACTGCAACATAACACAACCGAATACCACTCTTCGGACATCAATAAGGCTAGATAAACGGAAAATCCATGCGGACAACTTACGTTTGCCAGGCTGATACAGGTGCCTGACTTATTTCGGACGGCGGAGACGGAGCCTTGGCCTTGCCATCAAAGAAATAACTTATATCCTATGGGCAGCACAATTAGCACAGTATATTACTAAGTAGGACACCGCTGCAAAGTACCGCTCATTTTACTAAAACCCATTCCCACGAACTGATCAGCAAAGTGGAAAAATCATCAATATAATTCTTCCATTTAGAACGACAGGTTTTCTCTACAAAGAATCCTTGGGAGAGCAACACCGCCTGACAACCATAAAAATAAAAGAGCATTCCCTAAAAATTCCAGGAGGACTACTGGATCAGGATCGGCTACTGGACTCATTTGTTCCTTTCTGTCCTGTGGTTCACTTTTGAGCCCCGTCAGCGGCTCCAAATAATCTATAACCGTTGGATACAAACTAAACAACAGCATTAAACCTCTGTTATACAATTTAAGAGGTTGCAAAAGTAGTTCAAAATAGTACGGACCCCTTACCACTACAGTGCCGAAATGCAGTCTAAGAAACGAAATTTCCCCTAGTCACTTCTATGAAAAACTGTGGGAAAAGAAAAATGCAGTGTTAGTTGTTCCTAGCATTTAAACAATTATTCATCCTAACGGGAACTAATGCATGAGAAGTGAATTCCTGTCTAAGTTGCAAAGGCTCTAGTTCCAGGGCCGGTTATGTTTGTAGAGAAACTGCTCGATATGATAACTGTCAGTCGAAGCAGTTTGGTACACACCTTCTGCTCCTCGAGTACACTGCTTTTGTGCAAGAATAGAGAAACATTATTGAAAAAAATACAGATAGTAAACGAGATGAGAAACACTACAGATATGGTAGTCGTGCGGCAGATTTTTTGCGCAAGGAAAATCAACCTACCATGAAGTCAACCTCCCCCTCCCCAAGTATTAAGCAAACGGAGATGGTGCGATTCCCTTGCTGTTTAGTTGGCGTACCTATCAAACTTGCTAACAACGCTGAACGATGTGAAATTTGGCGCAGCATTTTCGTTATATTGCGCACATGGTTAATCTAATAAGGCAGCAGACTGGGGTATAGAAGTCTTCAGAGGAAAGATGAGTTCACAAATTTGGTACAAAAACAAACTGTCGGTTTAGGTAGCGTGCCTATCGGACTTCGACCAAACGAGCTTACAGCACTGTATAATGTTAAAGTCTACGCGTTATTTGCCGTGCATGGCACTCTAGGTGCCTCCAAGAAGGCGGCTGAATATGGAAGAAGAGTTTCTGGAGGGGTAATGACTTTATGAATTGAGTACTTAAAAAATTATCAATTATTTGCGAACAAAAAATAGGCTGCATGCAGCTGTTTCTGTGCATGTGGAATTACTCGCGAAGAACAGAACAACAAATCGATTTTTTCAATGTAAAACTATCAACGGACTAATCACAGGGTAAAAGTTAAGTTGGCCGCGCGCCTAAGGTACTCTCCTAGCTCCTACTTCGGCGGTTACTTTTAGTTTTGTTAGTTTAAGTTTATTTTTCAGTTCATTGGTTTAATTTTGGTTTTCCTTTACATAGATACCGCCAATGTTTAATAAATATAACTCGTTAACTATTATATATATGGCTAAATTAACTCAACTATAAACTAAACCACAATAAAAAGGAAATAAAATACAAAATAGACTAATATTAAACTTATCTAATACCACCGGCCCCAAAAGACAGTCTTCTGGGGCTAGGGGTATCTAAGTGGGGCGACCAACTTAACTTTGATCAACCACAGTTTAATCCGTACGTTCACGTTTTTTGAGGATGAGCTCCTACGGGCTGTCCTTTGAAGCATAAGTGCTTATAGAGTACGACTGGAAAGAGTCTGTACTGTGTATGACAGAGGCGGATGCTAGATGCTTGCTTCTTGTTTTCTTTTTCTGCCCATACGCAATCATTCTGAGAAAAGGAACAGTACACAGAATCCTTCTCCAAAAGTATACGGGGTGGAAATTATCTAGTAACTAAATCAGGTATTAACCAGCCCTACTTTAAAGGACACTATGGATTACGTCCACTAAGCCAATCAATGTAGCAAAAGCGAAGACAAGTGAGCGCTGACCATGGTGCGGCTGGGCCAGATGAAACAGCCGGGGCTTCTGCTGCAGCTGCGGCTTGTCCAAAACCACCTCGTCCGCCGCCACCCCCTCCTCTTCCGTAGTCTCCTCGGCCGCGGAAATCATTGCCTCCCCTTGGCGGCTCGTGAAAGCCTCTGCCACCGCCATCACCGAAGTCACTATTACCTCGGCCGCCACGGAATTCTCCGCGTCGAAAACTGCCCCCTCGGCCGCGAAAATCTCCCCGTCCTCCTCCGCGATCATGAAAGTCGCCGCGGCCTCCTCCACGTTCGTGAAAGTCGCCGCAGCCTTCTCCACGCTCATGAAATTCACCGCGTCCTCTTTTAAAGTCACCACCACGGCCTCTTCCTTGTCCGCGGAAACCTTCACTGCCTCCTGGTCTTCGGCCTCCTCGACCACCACCTCGGCCGCCACCGCGTCCACTTAAGTCCCATAGAGGAAGTGCATTCAAACAAAAGTTTGGTCATTTAAAAAGTATAACAAGACTGTATACTTTAAAGAAGCACTTTTCGGTGACTTCGAGGTTATTTTGAATAAATACATTGGAAAGAACCACGTGATACGTAGGGACAGGCCCTTCAAGAAACGCAGGAGACTTTCAGAACCGGTAATTGGGAGCATAATAACGGCTGGGTGGAGTTCGGCTATGGCGAGCGACGACTTTTACCCTATACCCCAAGAACTGAGCGCAGACAAGTGACTTTGACAATATTTTAACACACGTACCTGGCTTCGATTTCAAGCAAATGTCAAGACGACCGAAAGTGGGTGCAGATGAAAAATTTGACAAAGCTAAACGATCAGCCTGCGCATCAGCCTAGCTGTCAAGGCATGCGCCAGGCATCAACAAAATTGAGTTAGTACTTACATGGGTAAAAGTCAAAAGTCACATTAAGCTGCTTTTGCGGCCTGACTTTCCGTCCGAATTACCCCCTCGGCTAGCGAACTCTCAAACCGCAAATTTTAGCTTGTCGTGATAGATTCAAGCGCATCCTAGCTGTGTCGTGGGGGTGAGTTTTTTCGTGCTTACCACTCTCTCTTCCATTTCCTTCTCACGAGTCAGAGCCTGCCAACCAACCCGTGGATGGATTGGGCACAGCGGCTTACGAGATGTGAGGGCTAAATTCTAAGTGTGCCATCTCACGCGTTCCGTGTTCCGCATTAGCTATGGGCTCGTGAGAGCTCTGTGCTGTGTTATTGAGGTGTGCCATGAGTTAATCTGCCTTCCGTTTTGTCTCAACGCACCTGCAGCACAGCCCATTGTGGGCACCAGCACACACGCACACACGTCTGGAGAACGTGACTACATACTAAATTCGGTTGGTTGCACCATTGTACCGCTGGTACGAATAAATACTTCCGTTTCTGGAAGTAAAGTAACATTGGATAGCTAGTTTCGTAATAGGTACGCCAATTTCATTTGCGATAGGATTGTGCTGTGCAAACCGGATTCAATGTGCATGATCATATTAACTGAGATCACCCGCGGGTTCGACAAACGTGGAATTTTCAGTAGAAAAAGAAACAAATTATGGGCCAAATCACAGGCAGCCAAAAAACCATAATTATCGAATCAATTTTAAAACCTGATAATGACACTTAGCCCTCTCTGACCACGTCATTCCTATAAAAAAACTTAAACGAGGACCCAGAACCGGCGCGAATTGAAGGCTCGGAAGACAAAAATTCTGTATAGGATGCCGCATTCTCCTAGTGGTTTACCTCTACTCCGAAATGGGACTGGAAACTGGTTATTATGGTGGTCAAGGTATACCTACTGACCTAACCACCAAGAAACGGTATTTTCCAAACACATGTCCAATCTTTTGGAGGATTTTAGTTCTGGAATCACTTACAACTGTGGAGACTGTGGGAACCTTGGGCAGAGAACGACGGCACACATACTGTCCATGTAAAACAAAGATTGCAATTGAAACATTGTTTTCCCCGAAGAAATTTGAGCAAGGCAAAGATCACGAGTTGAGCAGAATTTAATGACATCATGAAATTCTGCTCAATTTGTGATCTTCGCCTTGTTCAAAGATTGCAATGCCTCGAGTGTCGGTGAGTGAACTGCGCAAATTTAAGGAAACCCTTTGCCCATAACCTTTAACCCAGTGCACGCTCGTTGCGAGTTCATGCGCGATGCCTGTTTACATGCAAATATTGCAACTGCGAGGCTTTAGTTAATCCGCTACAGATTTAAAGCGGTTTTTAAGAAGTGAAATGCCCTTAATTTTAGTTTTTGCGTTTTCTTGACGCTAATGGATTTTATCGTGCGATACTTATGTCCCTTAAGCGCTCTTCCAGCTGTCCAAAGTTCACTTATTAAAAAATAGTAACCCTGACAGCCACACACTTCACGCAGGACCCAACAACGAATTCCGTCAGCAAGTGGCAAATGACCTGTTATATTACAACTATGTTACCAGTTTGCTTGCTTACTGTAATAAGGCGAAGACTGCGTGAACACCTTTGACGATCTTATATGCATGCCCACTTCGTTGAAGAAATAACCAACCACCTGACCTTTTAAGGGCGGCAGAAAAGTAAGAAAGCTTTCTTCAACTCGGACGTCTACGTCCTAGTTGTCAGTAAGACATGCTACCTTCCTCTAACACATATTGCTCCGAAGCTTTCAAAAAAGAAAGGAGTTCCGTAACGGCCGATCCCCACGACCTCAAAAAGCGCGTTGAAGAACGCTTTTAAGAAAGCCTGCGAGAGGCTACCAAAACGTGATTAGAAGCGCAGCAGTGGAAAAAAATCACGGTTAGTAAATCTAACTTAATCTTTATACCGAACATGACTAGAGATGCATTAAAAATAAATAGAACACCTTTCTTAGAAAATTATACTTTTCTTTCTCTTCGCAGTCAGGCGTACGGGTTGAGCAAGTGTCGCAGACGCAAGTGGGTCCGTCAATTGAATAGTGAAAGTCCTGCGAACTGCAAAATTTTCCCTATTTTGTAGATTTTTTCAATGATTTTACGTCGAATACACTTTACATATGCTTCCAACCGCCTTTCAACATTTCTTGCACTAATGTTGCTATACTTTGGGGGCATACTTCAGGAATGCTGTTCAGATGTAACTTAGATTCGAAGTTTCGGATCTGATTCCCCGTTGATTAGTACGCCAAACCCCGATATAATGTGCCTCTGAAATATCATACGCTTATACGTGATTCGCTTCTGATTCGAGCCCATATTACTATCAGGATGTACGTGGAAATCAATACAATAGTTGCAGATTCGTTAATGGTTTGTAAATTAATGCAGGAGTATAGAGTATCTAAAAGGTTATGGTTATATGCGAAGATTTATTTTAAAAAATTTCCGCAAAACGGAAACGATTATACGCATCTAGAACGCTTCGGCCGCTGAGGCATTCCCAGGGCCTTGATAGTCAGGCTCCAGACCATTCTGCATCTAGTAATGCCTGAGGTTACTAAATGTGGAAACGTATCTGAAGGGAAACTGTTTAACTGGCCATGATAAGCGTTAGTGCAGTTTCAAGGAAAACCACTCAGGCACCGGTACGGAGCCTGCCAACTCAACCCACCAAGGAAGCCAACAGCATATGTATATATAACTGCTGCAACGACGCAAAAACTATTCGGTTTTGTTATCATGGATAAAGAAAACAAACGTCGTGAGGGCAGTTTTGATAGGCTTTAATAAAAGTCTTATCCAACATCCATGTTACGTACATGAGCGGGCGGGGCTGATGTCACTATAGCTGTAGTGACGGCTAGGCAGACAAATTAATTAACTACATATGCTAATGTAGCGAGCCAAGAAACTGAATGATTGTTTAAGTACACCAAGGTCGTCCATTTTGACGCGGACCCAGGATGGAGATGCTGTGATCGAGTGTCCGCAAAGAGACCGGTGACCTTTCCCCTCACAGCCGCTGACCCCCCTCCCGCCGCCGCCGTCGTCAATCGTATCACAGTCCCGCACACAATGTCATCGCTCCCATCCCGCCCCTGCAGTCGCCCACAGCACTGTATTCCCAACCGGTAACTGATCTAATCAGAGAACACACTCCACTCCAGATGGGATTTGTACATATGTAACGCCGTTCCCTATCCCCATATCATTTTCTTACTCTGTACGGATTCTTTATTCCTAGTAGATTTGTCACCATATATTCACGTTTCCTTTTACTCAAGTCTTAACATTTGTGTGCCTGGGTGATGCTTGTCGATCCAATTCAGAGCTTTCGCTGCATAAACTTCCTCAGGTCACTTATCCTTTAGATTTGTCCCAACCTTGATATTCCTGGCCCGCTACACTAATACCGTACGGAGTATATCCATGTTTGATGGCAAACACAATAAAAACCAATTATTCAGCGTGATAAAACATACCCTTCTTCCATAATGATCAGAGGTCACGAAAAATTCCAAATAATGTAGTCCGAGAGATAACCACAGAAAACCACGAACGGTTTTAACACACGCTATTTACCACTTTTGCACGCACCGTCAGCCTAGTAAAAGTATGTGGCAATTGTCCACCTAAAAGGGAATAGTATAAGTTTATGATCTACAGTTCGTGATCGAAAATCCGTATTTATCTGCTCCACATAAAACCCTTCTTCTTCGATCAGCTATACTTAAAGTCCTTTAAAAGGATTTGTCCGCGACCGTTAACCAGCAAACAGTAATATCACATGAATTCAGAAAAGTATTTTAATAGTATAAATTTATTTTAGTTCAGTTAATTGAAATAAATAGGAATGAGGAATGGAATACTCTCCTAGCAAAGTAAAATTGGTTGCTTTATGCACTGAAACCACGTAGCTTGAAATAATTCACGTAGGACTGTAAAATATGATATTTGGTGCAAGGGTTTTAAGAGTGAAGTTAACTTCCTCATAGTTCCGAAACATTTTCAAAAATATGGTTGTCAGGTTTTTTATGTAGAACTCCAATATGATGACATCACAAAAGCTGTCGGGAGGAACTTCCAGGGCATTACCACTCAGAGAGCACAGGAGAGTTTGCGCCCATTTAGCCTTCTCTGCCGAATGCGCAGTTTAGATGGATGACCTCGGCAATTAGTCATGGTGTTAAATTTTAAAAAGTATCCAAACACCGAGCAACAGGCTAACCTTCTCACGATGCATAGCACATGTAGGAATACCCGCGATTTGAGCTATAACTCAAAGGAAACTTATCAAGCTTTCTTTAGGGATTTGCATTTGGGAAGGCCTTTGGCATTTAACCAACTTGGTGTCTATCCCCTGAACTCTTTACTGGTCTCATTTTGGAATTAACAGGTCCCCATGCTTCTTTAAACATATTCCAAACGCGGCCTTACGAATGTTAGGAAAAACATAGGGAAATTATTTTAATTGAAATTCAAAAAGCTCGCGCCTTTTACTACTCCCGAACCGTGACAGGACGGCTTTAAATAATTCTTCAGCAGGCTATCGCATAGTGATAAGTCTTATAAATTTACTCTAATAGCTGCGATCTTCTAAGCGCAGTTTCTTAGGAGATAAGGGTGCAGTGGTCACTGCCGTCCGACGCCCTCCCTTGCGTCATTGTTCAAGGCCAGCTGCCTTGAGTTAATCCAAAACCTCACTCAGCGCTTACAGACGCACTGACCTGCGGAATCTTGACCTACTTCCACTCGGACACACACACATAAGTCTAGGTTCTCGCGGCTGCCCGAGCACTACTGGAACATGTCCATTTTTCCCCATCCTCGGCCGCCAGATATCCCTGGGGGCCCGGTGAGTATCTTGGGTGGTCGCGTTCGCTCAAGTCCAAATTCATCCTCCTTATTCTCCATTCTCCTGTGTACACAATAAACCATTCCTTTTATTCTGGCTTTCCCATGCCTTCTCCTGTACTAAGTAACAATGATCTGAAGGTCGCAGTGGCTAGGTGTTTACTTACTTAAACCCATGACATAAGAGAAATCATGGGAATGTCAAAATAATAAGAAGACTATATTCTTGACAGAAGATTTTTTTATGATCGTTAGGATGAAGTTACTACTCGGTCTGGCCTGGAGTTCGATCGTGAGGGCCGTGTGAGCGCGCAGGTTCATCCCAACGGCCAGTTACGCTGCCTGCGCCCGCCCGATGTCGGTGCGGATTTCGGTGTGTTCGTCAGCGCGAAAATAGCCCCAAAGTCCCAGAGCAGACTATGTGTTAGTCAGCCTCGTGGCACTGTCTGGTCCAAGCGGTCTGGAGTGCGTGTGCACGCCCCCTTCCACTCGCGCGACGGCAAAGGCTGCACGCCACATGTGGACATGGGCAAAAGCTGGTTCGAGCACGGCTGGCCGACCAGGATTGCCACTACGAGACCTCGTCTGTAGCATATAGCATTTCTAGAAGGCGGGCTCTTTATAGAGCCGCACCTTTGTAAGAGTAGTTGCTACTATTGTTGGATCTGGCTGGATTGCATGGGATAATATTGTACACTTATCGAAGATGAACCGCAGAATCCAACAGTTTACCCACTCATACAATTTATTTAAGCTTATTTGCTGTCCATCCTCGTCGATAGCGCACGGATTATACTCATTTTTTTCGTGTTACCGGCAAGCGTAGCCATATTGTAGTCCCAAACTAGGAGACAAACATCGACAAAAAAGGTCAAGGTCAAGGCGCGCAACTTATCTTTCAAAGCTAAGTGAAGTAGATATTTTTAATCAGCTTCATTGTTACTTGCTGAAGTTACTAGCTTAATTGTTGTTATTGATTTGTATATCTAACCCTTTAGCAACTGCACATACCGGAAGTTGTCTTTTTTACCGAAAGGTCAAAATATATATTTTTATACAGTTTCACGGTACCCGGTACCGTGAAACCGAATGAGGCTATAGCCGCACAGATTTGCGGCCTTATCTGTTATAATTTATATCTTCCTGAAATGAAATTAAGACTTTATCATATGTTCGTGTTTCCCATCTTAGAATACTGTTGCCCCTTTTTCGGTCTCATGAATGAAATTAGCCGTTCAAAAATTGAACAAATTCAAAAAAGTTTACACGAAAACTGCTGTATCCGATAGCTTCTAATACTTGTTACTCAAATAGATATCAATTAACGAAACTAAGATTCCTTTGGGTTAGGAGATTGGAAGCAGGCTTTTGTCTCTTTTTTTTCGGCTTAATAATAGCACAAATTTCCCCAGGACCTCTGTCATTACCCCGTCAGCCGTCCCTACAACCTAAGAAACTCGGCACTTGCTATACCCCATCCTGCATCTTCCTCATCTAAACGCTCTTAGTTTTTTGCTTCCAGATATAGCTTTCTTTGGAATAACTTGCCAATCGAAATTAGGTCGTTAACTAGACTGTCTGCTTTCAAACGGAGACTGCACATTTATCTTAACACTGATTCTATTAACCTTCGATTACCCTCATCTTTTCCGAGCAGCTTTCTCCATGATTCCGAGAAAGGACCATCGGGAATTTAGGAGATCCGCTTGAAAGTATTCTCTCTGCCTCGTGTCCCACGAGAACCTAGATGTTTCCATTAACCATCGCTGAATCAAACGAAGCCACGCGGAAGTACTCAGTCTAAAATGCTGCAGTTTCGTTGACTACTCACCTTCATCAGACCACCCACACCTATTTCTGCTCTACTACTATGTTCCTACTACTGTCTCCCTAAGCAGTTTTTTTCTCTTACACACTATTTGAACATAGAGGCCCGTTGAAAAGAGTTTTTTGCTGCTATAAGTTTTCGTTTTAGTGCAAAATTACCTGCAAAACGTTGCTAAATGTTGCCCAAAAGGACAATTTCTGTTGACATTATTACGACTTTCTACGTCTACTTGCACATATTGTCAAATTATTTTTTGAATTTTTATTTTTTTGAAATTAACTTTGTGCAGATAGTGCCGTACCGGCGCTGAAAAATATAAATTCCAAAATTCCAAATATATTAGGAACAGGAGGGACAGTAGTAATGAACCTTGGTGTTGTCCTCTCTCGACCACAGCAGAACTCAAATTCTAGTGGTTGACCCACAAAACCTGGTTCCCACCCAAATAAATTTGTTGATCCAGTTGAGGAAGTGACCTCGGATCCTTATTTGTTCCAGATTGTTGAGCAATTTCTGTTGTGTCACAACGTCGAAGGCCTTTTATAAGTCAATAACGGACAAAAATGTATCTAGAAAAACAAACTAATATTTCACAGAATGTGTCATTGTTTTAAGAATCGTATATTTATAAAAAACGAAACCCAATATTATAGAATTTAATAGAAATACATTGGAACCTAGTACACAGTTTCCAGAATCAGATGAAATCATAACGATTAAAGAAATCCTAAGGAGCGGTTAAAGCAGAAAGTCGAGTAGGTCCTGAGAGTGAACCTATCTTTCACGGGATAAACGGCGAGATTGCATGCTGAGCTCTAAGCACAAGTGAAAACATGCTACAATCCTCAATACATTGAGGTAAACCTAGACCGTGAGGAAGCCCTTCCCCCATTCCACCCGCGTGACAACCCAACGTCCCGGGCATTCTGAGTCCGGCCCTCCCCTCCCATCTCAAGAACGATATTAACACTACAGAACTGCCCGCTTTACTCACGTATTTTCCATGTCACTGCAACGGCCTGAATGGAATGACTCAAAACAGCTGTTTGCCAATACGACTTTTCAAAAGTTCAGTTACTTGGACCGCCCTCGGATTTAATCCTACCAAACATTGTCTGTATACTTAATAAAGGTCTTGCCTGCCTCTGTGTGGACCTCCATTATCATTGGTCCCAGGGGTCGGATTAAACTGCCTTCTGCACGCGGGTATGCGCGCTTATCCGCATGTCAGTCACACGCGATTCACCACCGTCTTTCGCGCGCCAGTCCATACGTCGATCACACAGGGGACAGTGCTGGTGTCACTGTGCCTGTGTTTGTCCCCTATATCATTGGTGGCAGGCAGCTGCTTCAGACGCGCGATTGACATCAGACGTGACAGGCAGATGTGAATATGCCACGGGGGGTGGGCGGGGGTTTAGTGGAGGAGCAAAAAGGGCGAGACCACTAAGATCTCGGGGACTGCGGAACGCCGTCTCCCTCGCTATATGCATGAGAAAACTCAGGATGCGTTGGCTTACTTTAGAAATTTTGGACGCCCTATTCTTTTTATTACTTCTACCTGCAACCCATCCTGGCCTGAAATTACTGATGAGCTGCTCCCCGGTCAAATGCCAAAGGATCGCCATGATTTGTCCACGCGGTTATTCCAGCTTAAGTTGAAAACCATGATGAAATTCATCACAAAATTCCACATTTTCGGTGACGTTCAGTGTCATATGTACACTGTAGAGTGGAAAAAGAGAGGACTGCCCCATGCTCACATTTCGGTCTGGCTAAAGGAAAAACTGCACTCTTCTGATGTCGACGAATTCATATGAGAAGAGTTGCCTTACCGGTCCGTTGACCCTGTTCTGCTTGAAACTATCAAAACTCAAATGGTGCACGGCCCATGCGGTCCCTGCATGAAGGATGGTAAATGTATAGGAGTTAAGGCTAAGACGGTTAACCCTAACACCTAAAATCTTCCAGGTCCTGTTCCTTAGGAGAGGAGAAGTCTGTGGAGGCCTGAGTAGAAGGGATAGTTTATTGTGTACACATAGGAACGGAGAATAGATGTAGAGCAGTTGGACTTCGGAGCACACGTCATTCCGCTAGAGCGCCGAGGTCCTAGGTGGCGTCTAGTGGTCGAGAGTGGGGAAAGAGGCACTTGGTCGAGTGGTGTTTGGCGGTCGCGGGAACCTAGACACACGTGCGTGTGTCCGAGTGGAAATAGGTCAAGTCTCTGCAGGTCAGCGCGACTTAAAGCGCTGACTGAGGTATTGGATGACCTTGAGGCAGTTGGCGTTGAACAATGACATCGGAAAAAGCAAAAGAGAAGGTTGGACGGCAGAGACCACTACAAATGTACCAAGAGATATCCCAAGCGATTCCTAGGTGCAACTCAGACTGACGGCGATGGTTACCCTCTCTACAGAAGGCGACAACCTGAGATTGGCATATTCGAAGCAGTTATCAACGAAAGGCGAACCGATGGGGTTGCAATTTATAACCGTTGGATTGTACCGTATTGTCCCCTACTGTCAAAAGTATTCGACATCCCCATCAACGTTGAATTTCGTAATTCAGCGAAGTCCACCAAGTACGCCTGCAAGTACATCAACAAAGGTTCTGCCTCCTTAACGCATTTTCATTACTGGTGACGCTACATGTTCTGCATTACAGCTATGTACAAAGAGGGAGTTCAGAGGTATTTACCTATATTTCTCTAATAAAACGGAACTGAACATAATTATGTTAAGAGGTTCTCATATAAGGTTTGCCTACATCAGGGAAAACAGCATGCAAGAGAGGCCCAAGGCGAAGCCGGGCTTCCGCGCTAGTTGATAATATTCTTTTTGCGCCATATTCGCCAACGAGTTAAGTATTGACATCGACGGAGTCAAATAACGCTTGAATCCAGAGGCTGAGTGCTTCCGGTAAACTGAGACTTTTGTTATCGACTTTAGTTGAAACCTGCTGTAATTTGATAAAAAATTTAGGCAAATCAGGCAACCGGTTTTTTCGGAACAACCTATCAGATTTTATAACCGCATTTCAGGGAGTATTCTAGGGTTTAGAATATACCGTTGAACGCTGTTAGAATACATAAAATTCAAATGGTGGAATGTGGTGAGAAATCAGCAGGCGAAATCTAGCACAGCTAAAAATGGGACTGTTTAGGGAATTTTTTCAAATAACGAAGACTAACAATTCTTTTGGTTATTAAGAAACGTCGTTTTATACAATGTCAGTCGCTTATCTTCAAAGATGAAACCTGCGTCATTAGCAGCTTGACTGCGCATGTAAGTTTCACCAATGCAAAATCTGCCCGATAATTACCGGGCCGGTTGAAGTAACCAGTGCTTTGGGAGACCCCTGCTAGCGTCAGCCCCACATAGCCTCCTCCTTTTAAGTGAGCACGGTGACTATAATTTCAGTTGGTTGGAATATTTGTGAATAAGTAAGGCTTGTTGCAATATTGGTTTGTCAGTTGATTTTTTTTCCCATACGGCAGAAAAACCCATTAAAATAAGTAAAGCAGACGTTTCAAACGCCCTGGCTATTTCCTGCAGTCAACTACACTTCAGTAGGATAATTGTCAAAAAGCGTGAGCACATCACGGGCAAAAATGCACCCGATGGAAATGACCGGCAAGGACAGGGGAGACTTGAATAGCCATTTCTGCCTCGTAAGCCATCATCCGTTAGTCATACTCAATCCGGAGTAGCATAGAGACTACCGAGAACTTTCTGTGTGAAACACATAACATTCAGTCGGACGTTGACGAGGAATAAAAAGGCGACCAAAATAGTAATTATACACATAGGTTCAGCCAAGTTTGTTCGCATCGACCGAAAAAGGGTTCCCAACAGTGACACGACTGTACCTAAAGTACCCTTTTGTTCCCCCCCCCTCTTTCCGCTATCACGACAGGAAATGAGCATACAAAGCGAGTATTAGGCCACATTTTGTATTTTAAAAAGTTCAGAAAACGGTGGGGAAGAATAGGAATCTTGACTAGGTTTCCCCAGAAAAAAATAATCAACAAACGGGCAGACAAAGACAAAACTGCAGGGTAAGTTGCTGTACAGCTAACGCACAGAAGTGGCGTCGCATCCGGGCGAAGGAGGAGGGGGTGAAAGACGTTTTTCGGCGGGTGCAGCTAGCACCGGGAAGGAGGGAGGGCGAGAGAGTCTAGAGTGGATGCAGTCAGGTGGCTTGGCCGCCCAGCATCTTCACCATCTGATCCACATGGCTCAGCGAGTCCTGCCTCTTGGGGCAGCCCAGGGGACCAAAGTCGGAGAAGTCGGGAGAGAAGGTGAGTGGTTCGTAGGGGAACCACACGGGTCCCAGGAAGGAGGGCTTCCTCCCAATGCCCTTCTGATTAGCCTGAGCCAGCACCTTGGGGTCCGGTGGCAGCATTTTTCTGTTTGCAAGCACAAAAAACACATGTCAGCGAGATATCGGAATGCAATTTGCAGACACAGCGACGAGTTGCACTACCCAATATGAGAATTCACGTGTTTCATGACCGCTAGGTCAGGCAATGATTAACTACTAGTGGATAATGACATCAGGAGTGTAATGTCCCCGACTAATAGGTAGAAGAAGGCAAAGAGCCGGTTCTAGTGGTAAGGGCTTTATTCAAAAGAACACAGAGACAGCGGTTCCTTTAGTTTATCCACTACAGCCGATTTATAAGGCTCTGGTCCTTCTAGACTAATCCTGGCCTATAGCATGCGACGGAGGTTCTGGCCTGCACGCCTATTTGTACTTTCCCAAGCTGCGGCCCTGGGGGACTTTTCTAGAATGTCTGTGCTGCACGTGTGAGTGAGTGCCACGTGTGCTCGAGGTGACAATGGCGTGCACGGCCGGTCTGCAGGCATGACTCAACTGGCGTGCGTTTCTGGCCTGAGTGCAGCGCCGCTCGCGTCCCCGTAACAAGAGGCGATTGGACACTCATTGAATACCCCAGCTGCTAGTTCAACACAAAGTCTCTTAAGGTCAACAGTATGAATTAGGACAGGGACTGGACGCAGAGTATGTGAGGTAATTCATGCAAAGGCAATATCGACCAGTATTTTTGTATTCGCAATCTTATAACGGGGTCTATGGTGAAAAATACCACAATGTAACGAGAAAAATGAGTATCATTTATTTTCAGGTAAATTTAAAAAAACTGGTCAAAATTCTCCATTTTCAATTTTGCGTTACCTCGGAAAAAGGTGACATGCACAGATATTCGTCGGTTGAAGAGCTAATTGAAGTGATTTTTAAAGAGACAACCTACTATTATAGAACGTTTTTTGATTGCCTTATGCACACCAACATCATACTTTTGTTATATACGTTATTTTTACTCAACAATGGGTTTAAGTGTTTTGCACAGTTTAGACTTATGGCTCACATAAGAACTTGTATTCAAAATTCACGTGTGTAATAAATGCCTTTAAAAAAATACCAGATTTCGAAGGTTTTTACAAAACGTCGAACAGAAACTACATTTATGGAGGAAAGGCTTGATAACACTGAAAATGGTCGACATTTTGCCGGAATTTAAAAGAAGGTCTTAAACTACTTGAAGTGAAATACCTGAAATATGTATAAAGAAATTTGACAAAATAAAATTATATGGTTATGATTTTAGCTGACATGTACAGGTAAGTTAATTAGTCTAATTTATGACTTCTTTTTAACGTCTGCGGGCAGAAACTGTACGTATCCAGGATAGAGTATAAAACTTCAATGAGTCCCCGCAAACTAACCTTTATGGCACTCTCAGTCACGTGGGATTCGACATCCGCGTACCGATGACACCGGGCCTGTTGCACGCATAGGTGGTCTGATTAACTGAGTTAACCACTGAGCACACAATTAACTTAACTCTTTGAATTTTTGTTGCGAATGCAGGGAGGTGAGCGCGGAATGAGGGCAACGTTCTGGATGCAGTGCAGGTGTGTTTAGCATATCAGAATTGAGTCTGTAGTGACCCTGTAGCACCTTCCGCGTCGCCTGCTACACGCCACGCATGAGGTCCTGTGATTGCAGGTCTCGACCCGCCTCTGGGACAGCCAATCACAGGTGCCGCATACTGCGCCAACGCTCAAACCCTCCAGGTGGCTAGTAAATGCGCGCGCACACATAAACGCTTGGCTAAACACCTCCCTGAGGCTGACCTTACTGACATGACCGCTATGCTGAAACACTTCAGATGCCGCCCCGCTCGAGGGCGGATGCACGCTCGTCGGACAGTCAACTTCACCTCATCTATGCTTTATTCCCTCCGTACAGAACATGCATTTCCTTCCAACCGACGTATCACCTCTCCTTCTCCCCCCTACACGGAACCGGGCCTGAAGATCGCAGATGCAACGGCTTCCGCCCTATTAACTCAACCCACCAGGCTAAGTCTACCTTAGAGGACAGTCGTGGACCTCGAGGCTCGTGGTGCTCATTGTGGTATACGTGAGGGATCTGCTTGCACGCACCTGCTTCTATCACCACACAAATCCGGTGGCCAGTCCGAAGTGAATCCATTGCGTCTGCTGCCGGTGACAGTGCACACCCACTCCGAGAGCTCCGCCGGTTCGCACAACGGCGGCTCGTCCGGGAAGGGAATGCTGGAGAGAGTGAACTCCTCGTCGTCATAGTCTACCGGCTTGAGGGCCAGGGCTAGCGCTTCGGGCACGGCCAGCATCTTCTTGTGTTCAGCCAGCCGCAGCAGATGGTCCAGCGAGCTGGCCACCCCGGTGAGCGGACCGGCCGGCTGATAGAGCGAGGCACCAAACACCTGCAGATCGATGCTGCCGGCAGCCGCCTTCGCGACACGATTCAACATGCGACCGGTGCGGTAGGCGATGGCAGCGTTGGCAGTGGGCGGGAATTCGGCGGATTCGGTGCCGGCTGGCGGCGGTGACATGTCGATGGGATTGAGGCTTTCAGCGAAGGGCGAGGCGAAGCAGGTGGGCATGGAGTTGAGATTGAAGCGACAAGAGCTCAGGTTCGTGGAGTAGAGGTGAAGATTGCCTGTCTCCGTTGCAAACAACAAACACTGTCCGCTGTACAGAGGTAGGAGGAAGAGGACATGAAAATAAAACGTGCATCAGGAAAGAAGACTGAGAGAGGGAGAGAGAGACTGTTAACGATTGGCTGAAATGGTTGCTAATTACTTTCGTCTCCCCACCCCCCTCCCCCAGAATATTCTAGTCCAAAGAGTTGGACAAAATGTCACCGTGAACACTAAACACAAGGCACAACTGTTAACATAGGAAAAAGGAGTTAGAACGAACTTCCGTAGTACCCAAAGGACTAAAACTGCTGTCACTTGACGAGAGTGGGCACCTTCGAAGGTTTGACATAGGGTGGGAACTTCGGTGGCACATCACCTTATTCCCCATCGTGTAGGGGTTTGCTTTTTATATATGGCCTACAAAGAGACTTATCACAGCATCAGATGGACAGGGATAGGACTTACTTGCGGGACTGGCAAATGGAGTCTAAGCGGTCGTAGCCCAGAAGAAGGTTGCCCACGCTCTCCGTGGAGAGGTTGCGTCCTCCCCACTCCAGAGTCTGGAAGGAACCAGTCTGAGAGGCCACGATGAAGGAATTGGGGCAGGCAGAGGAGTATGAGAGAAGACTTGGGTCCACCAGGGAAGATATGCACTCCTGTGTTCGTCCCATGCGTAGATCGTATACCTACAGGCATTTAGATTATTGCAGGGGTCAAAGATAATCAGACTACAATATAAGAGATTCAATGGGAGTCAAATATGTTTTGGAGAAAACATGCACAAAAATAATTTTTCATGAATAGATGCAAAGGTTCGCGTTCCAGGTGTTTGCATGGATAAAGGAGAAGGCTGGTTAAGCACTAAAACCGTTTTTTAATTTTATTCTGAGCTTTCGAAATCATTCAGAAGTTCAGCTTCAGAGATAACCGCTGGAGCAGTAAAAGGACGAAAATTATAGGGAATGCGAGATAATCAATTGCCCATGTATCTTTTTACTCATATCTATCAAGTCACGGCTACAACAACACGACGGAGCGTTGTTTTGACAGCCATTGTTGAAAGTGACTACTTATATTAGTAGATAGGCGTACACCGATCAGTTACAGGGCATACCCACCCTGGTTTTTGATGTCCTTGTGTGTTCGTGATCCCACGAATGTTTCTATATGGGCACTTGCAATGTTACTTACTATATTTCAGTAACATTTTGTTTTATTATTTTAGGATATTTTACCGTCAAAACAGGGACTTCAAGGAAGGCCTTTTCTGGCTTATTCGCCGTCGTCAGCTGCAGATACCTAACTCCTTACTGACTTCTTATATAATACGCACTTTCCCAATGCTTTTCGATACCAACGTAAATTAAAACGCATTTTCTAGAAAACAGACACGAAAATATTCTTTCATGTAATCATTTGGTTGGAAAGTACGTCATCTTCAAAGAAAGGATTTTTCGGTTTCTAATTATGAGCTTTTCTAAGACCGGGAAATGTCCATTTATGAAGCATCGTGTTTCCCTATTTATCAGTGTTGCTAGTTAAGTATACGACATGGTACACATCCACTGAAATTTTAATGATAACTATTTAACATGTTTTTAATAGTTTGTATAATTGTCCTTACATGGGAAATGTACGGATTGTAGTTTAGAAAACTCCGGCTGAAAGTATAACAGCAGGTCGTGTTCAAAACTATCCAGCATTTGACAAAGTTTTCTTTCAAAAATAATCTTTCAAGAACAAATTCTAAAAAAAACATGAATTGCTACTACCTCTATTATGAAGGTAACATAAGTGCTGTCTCATCGACAACTATACTTGAATGTACTCCAAAAAAACGAAAATGAAAATAGGCCAAGTTTCAACCGGAATATGGTCTCAACACAAAGTAATAGTGTCAAGAAACTCAAAATTCAGCTCAAAAAGAGCCTCTCATTACAGAAGAGAGAGATGTGGGGAGTGAGGACTTACGTTCGCAAGACGGTCCATACGAAGGGAAGAGTCGGCCATTCGGGACCAACCACAGGTAACCAGTGTATAACCATTGTTCATCACCGACATGTCGGATATCTCGCCAGTGTGCGCATCTATCTGGCGGACTACACCGAGGGCAGAACGCGGATCGATAATTTTTACCTAACGGGCAGGAGGCGCGACGGGGTGGAGATGTGAGACAGTGAAAAACACGACAAATGGCCAAGGAGGAGTACATAATAACGTTGTAAGGAGGGTTGGTGTAAATGGGCAATGTGCGGAACCAAAGGCAGAAGGAAGACGGCCAAATCAGAAAATTTAAAATAATATCAAAAGAGAGGGGCCAGAAACGAGCGCAAGAATAACTTGCATGGCCCCTTAACAAGACACCGGGACTAGGAACTGCCCATATTGCACGTGGCCTTGCGCCAAATTCCAAGGGCAGGGTTAAGTTAAGAGTAAGATTCAGGGTTGGGATTAAAATCAGGATTATGTTAAGGGTTAAGGATTTGTTAATTGTAGGCTGGAGGTCTAGGGGTGAAAATTGAGGTGAAAATTGAGGTTTCAGCTTAGTGTTATTCTGGTGTTAGGATTAAGATGCAAAAATATTCACCCTGCCTGAAATCTTTTGGAAAATCACCTATTTTAAGTGGTCGGGGTGCTCCTACTTTCGTGCCCTGTTTAGGCGGCCATCCTTACCGAGTGAATCATTTTTAACTCGAAGACTATCCTAACCAAAAAGAGGACTGGAGCGAAAGAGGTCGAAAGCGGTAGTGAAGCAGATGTGGAGAATCGAGAAGGCAGGCAAAAGATTTTAAGAGAAGGGGCGAAAAAGACGAAGATGGGAGCTGACAATGTGCGGTGGTGTAAATGGCCGTAACATTTGGGGAGCTAGGGATTTGACGATCGGCAACGGAGAGCATAAATAACAAGGTGTTAGTCAACATCGCAAAGGACCCAATGGCCAACGCCATTCACCGCGACGTTAAATGTTGCCAGATAATGCTCCTTTTTACCACCCAATGGGAGAGTGGTTCTGATTTACGTTAAGACTATTCTTCTTCCTTGCTGATTGCAGAGTCTACCAACGGAACTGGAAAAACAGAGGCATCCGTCCAGATCATCGACAGTCCGCTTTGGTTTGAACCAAGGGTGAATGTTTAGGCCGTCAGTTCTGGCTGATAAGATCGCTAGCGGGGTAATCACGGTACGTAGATAGCCAAGTAGGATAGACTGCGGAGACCTTCGCATGAGGCTATGTGTGGGAGGCCAGTCCACGGTATAAAACTTGGTCGTTTTCTGCCAGCGCGACTTACCGCAGTTTGCGATGAGATTAACACAGCCGACGCCAAAGTAGTAGAACAAAACACGTTTACTAGTACAAAATAAGTAGGCAGTTATGCAAAGAAGCAAGGGGCGTGGTTGATCTATATTGTTATCGGACGATCAACAAAGTACCAACACTTTATTGATCGTGAATATTTTTCATTGGATTCTCGTTGTAAAGACAAAAGAAGTGAGGCGGAGCTGGATGATGGCGAAAAAAATGAGTAAGTACCTGTCCACAGGTATTGGCAGCGCACAATCCAAGAGCAAAGGGTTCGAGGATGACGCAGCCGGCATCGCCGACATTTATGCTACGAGTCACCTGACCCCACTGACCGCGCCCATCCAGTTCCAGGATCTGGCTCTGAAGACCACCACAATAGAAGCGATCAAAGTCACCGAGGTCATCGTCGGTGAGCCCACCCAGGCCTGTACTGGTGGAGGAGCAGGCGGCCATGCATTCCATGGCTTGCATCGATGGATCTCTAAAAATCGAAGAAGGGAGGGGGAATGTATGCACTGCAAATCTAGCCAAGTACGCAAACGTTAGCACTGAAAAAGCAGTGTGTTTCTATTGACTGAAGTAAAGCACATAAACGGTGGGTGACCCAGCACACATGAAATGTCAGAGCCCCCGCAGGTTGTTGCACAGCAACTACTAAAATGCGCAAAAGATTTCCGACATTTGAAGCCGGGCCAGATGTGGGAAGAGCTTCCGGAGAACATGTCGTGCCAACAGCCACCTTCAAGGTCTGATGGTTTGGATGGTCACAAAATTCGGCGGGCGGCCAACCCGGCCGTCGACAATGCAGAACATAAACGGCAAGGTGTTTGTGGACATTAAAAATGATGCCTACAGTTACAGCGAAATTCACTGACATCGAATGGACACTGTTATGATGCAGAGTAACGCTCAAATGTGGCATTATTCTGATTTGGTTTAAGATTATAATCCCATTTTGAGATCAAAATCAGCCGCTCTGCTTGCTGGCCGCGAAGCACATTCGTTCCTACTGACAGCCCGAATCTTAATCCGCTAGCAATAACTATGGTCTACCAGCTTCGATACCCCTAGTCCCTAGTCCTGTAGTTACTTTTAAGTTTATTAGTTTTATTTTATTTTTAGTTTAGTCTTTGAATATTATTTAGTTTATTAGTTTAATATTTGTTTTATTTTCAGTTTAGATGGATAGCGCCAAAGTTAGCTAAATATACTTAAATACCTACTAAATTAAACTAACTAAACTAAGCTAAACTTAACAACTCTAATGATGAATCCGCGACGGATCTCAAAACGTCAGGCGAATAAAAGTATTGTCCCAGCGATCGAGTCTTCTTCTTCTCAATTACTTCCTGGGACTCGCATGCTCGTTGGTAATGGCAAAATACCTAAACTAAACTGCACTAAAATTAAACTAATAAACTATACTAATACCACCGGCCCGTAAGACAGAATTCTGGACTAAGGGATATCTAAAGTGGAAGGCCAACTTTATTGTTACCCTCAATCTAACGGATATTTTCTTTTCATTAAGCAAAATAAATCAAGAAAAACCGAGAAAACTGTGCAATGCAGGAAAAACTCGATTACGTGCTCTATAATTTCATAGATTAGTCCACAACTTGGTATGTTATGTCAGTCCGACTTACAGCAATTCTACATGCAAAAGGACAATCAACAAAGTGCTAGTGCGTTGCATTTGTTCCCTTTTGCATTGTACTTGTACTAGTACTTGTTACGGCTGTGATCATGCCTGATCTAGCCGGCCTCAATGATGTCACGGACGGTACTTCGCCATGCGTGACGATTGGCGGCAGTGGATCTGGAAAGCTCCACCTAGTCTCTTTTCCAGCGACGGAGACCAAAGATAGAAGGTCCAAGAACTGCTTCCACGGATGGTGTCGAGCCAAGTCTTCAGGCGCCCTCCTATTCGACCCTTTCCAGATGAGTTGTGGTGCCGGGTCGATTGCAGCCTGGCCAAGCTCGTGGGGCGGACGACGGAGAACGTGTCCAAACCACCTCAGTCGCCTTTCTTGAATGGCCTGAGATATCCTCGTGATACGATCGCAGCGGATGCGGACTGTCTCATTTGAGATGAAATCGCTATACTTAACACGCAGGATGGTCCTCGAGCATCGGTGGCCAAATACCTCCAGTCTTCGCACATCTTTAACGCGCACAGCCCAGCATTCACAGCCATAGAAGAGAACTGACCGGAAAGATTCGCGGTATACACGAATCTTCGTGGCAATGGAGATGTCGCGTCGGATCCATAGGTGCTTTCGAAGGATTGAGAAAACCCAGCGAGCAGCATCGATACAGGAGACAATGCCGTCCCTACTCTGCCCATTCGGCAGCAGCTTCATCCGGAGGTATTCAAAGCAGTCTACTTCTCCAAGTTGATGACCATTAATTCCCAGAGGTGCTTTCGCCTGGTCAGGAATGCAGCTCAAGAATAACTTCGTTTTCCGAAATTTTCGTTGTACTATACCTTCTGTTAGCTCTCCCGAACACAGAGCCTCGTCCTGCGCATGTAATGACTGGCTTGCGCTGTTTCTGATTATCGTAGGTTCAAAAACTCAAAACTCTTGAAATATATATATATATA
>JAYGXS010000005.1:45240428-45258244 GCA_036362985.1 Ligula intestinalis
ACTTTTAGACGAAAGAAATATATATATTTATAGTCCCCGCTACCGCTCTCGACTGCCCCGAATAGCGGTAAGGCTGAGAGGATAACTCACGTTGCAAACCCCAGCTGTTTTCCATACTTCGAGTAGACATAAAGTGCATCATGCCCGAGGACGTAGACCACATGCTCATCCATACGTGGAGACGGTATGATCTGACGCAATTCACAAGGCTCTGCGGGCATGGCCTCGGGCGGCCCAGGATTGTTCGCGGGGCTCACCGGTGTCGTCATGTACGGTTCCAGGGTGTTTCCATAGAAGGCAGTTAGCTGACCCTGAGACGGAGGAAAATAAAGAGAAGAGGAGAAATATATGGGGAGGAATAAAGAGCGAGAAAATTGCAAAAATTTTATTGGCTGAGTCCCGTACTGAGCATTGGCATTGCTGGGTCCAAACAATTTTTGTAATAAAAACTCTAGAGGCTGGCCTTAAGAAGGGCATCTGAGATGTCTCACTGCACGTTTCTGCTTTCATACACAAGCGTAGTGAACCTAGGAGGCATTTACACGGCCTCTCTCTGAGACATAAAACGGTATGTTGACCTATGACAATATCAGCACCAGAATACCACTTGCTTGGAAGGAGGTTCCTAATAAGCGTCAAGAATAAAAACTAGATACTAGATTGATTGCATAGGAAATTTTCTTCAGATAGTCAGTCTGCTTTATGGGGATTAATGAAGTTATTAGGTTGCAGTAGGCAGGGAGGGTATCTTGGTCCTTTTGTGGCTCTCGCCCGGGGCCCGGAGGCTTAGGGCATGGGTTGTACTTGAGCCATGTCCCTTTTGTCTTATATTCGAATCCCACCAAAAGCGGTGCATTTTTAAAAAGTAGATAAAGTGGACTTGGGGTTTGCTGCGTACGGTCACACAACAACAGTCTTAATTGTTTCTATTTTAGGGTTTGTCGGATCTGTCTTTTTTACCGAGGTCTTGTAAGAAGCAATCCCTAAAAATTGTGCTTCGATAAAGATTAACTAGAAGCATTTTCCACCTTTTGACCTTTGTTAAACATATCATTCAGCCTGTGCTAAATATGCACACTCTCACTACACTCCCGCTTATAAGCAGCATCAAGCTGCCAAAACGTATGAAACAAAGGGGGAAAAACAGTCTGTTCTGCTCGGGTAGGCATTCACCTGCTTTACAAACATAAAATTTTGAATGAATAAATGCGGAGGTTCATTTTCCCGGGTGAAACTGGACGCATACGCGGATCTAGCACGCCTGAACAGAAAGTGGCTGTTCGGCCGTACGTAGAAATTATCGCAAGTTGCTGCTTACACACCTGTGAAACACACCATGAGTTTAAATTTGCAGCCGCCAAGACACTCGCCCACGCCTTAAACAAAACGAGTCGAGAATTGATTGAAGCCTGGTCCACGGATGGGAATTCAATCGATCGACGTATTGACTTAAAGCCGGTTTACAGAGCCCTGTGCAGACACCTCCAGACGCGTGTCACTGGTACTTGCTTGGCATACACCCCCTACAATTGATCACCCTTTTTGTTGCTGCTCTTGTCTCTGAGGGTGAACTCCTGTACGCGTTCGAAAGCTCAGAACTATGAACAAACTGCCTCGGTGCTCGACGAGCCTTCTCATTTACTAGGGAAAATTCTCGGTCGTAATTGATTATATGACCCTCTCTGGGTAGGCAATTGGAAGAGAAGTACAGTACGGCGAGTGCTGCAAGCAACATTCCGAAATTTGAAAAAGACCGGTAAGTAATCGCAAACCAACAGTGAGTAGGGTTGCAACACTGTTTATCCTACAGTCCAATTTAAATTATTTTCAGTTACGCTAGGATGCCGACTCTGTGATGAGCTTCTGTCTGACCGCTTCGAAAAAGTTGATTCTGTAAAAAATGGCCACTTAAAAAGTATGCACTTTTATCATCAATTATGACTGCCTTTATAAGTTCAAATAGATTTTATTGAAAGCATACACGAAAAAATCCTCTCTTGTACTTATTTGAAAGTAAATTACGCCTTCTTTGAATTTTATTCTCAAAGGAAGGGTGTTTCGGTTTTAAAAAATTTCTTATTTTGAGCTTTTTTACAACTGGGCGGTGTTCGTTCATAATACATCGTATGCATCAATTTTTTAGTGCTGCCCCTGATATATACAGCATGATCCATGTCTATTGCGAAATTCTATGAGAGCTATGCAACCATTTCCTCAAACCGTAGGCAAGAACATACTTTTCCTTTAAACAGGATGAACACAGCATTTAGTTTATAAAACTTGAATTCAGGTCTAGCAGTCGGTAGGTTTCAAAATCATTCGCCAATTTAGAAAGGTTTTTAAAACCAAAGGAAACCCTTTCTTTAGGAACAAAATTTAAAGAAGGCGTAATTTCCTTTAAAATAAGTAAAAGAGAGGATTTTTTCGTGCAAGCTTTCCATAAAATATATTTGAATTTACAAAGGCAGTCAAGATCAATGATAAAATGCATACTATATAAGTGGCCATTTTTTAAAGAATCAACTTTTTCGCAGCGGTCAGAAAGAAGCTCATCACCGAGTCGACATCCTAGCGTGACTACAAATAATTGAAATTGAACTGCATGATAAACAGTGTTGCAACTCTACGCAATGTTGGTTTGCGATTGCTTACCGGTCTTTTTGGAATTGCGGAATGTTGCTTGCAGCACTCGCCACACTGTACAAGGTTATCTGTAGTACGCGGGAAGGGGGAAATTCGTTAATAGTCTATCATAGGTACCGTTACGGAAACCAACAACCCCAGAATCCTGTAATACGAAAGGACCGGCGGTAATGGCAATGTATTGAGTTTTTAATTGAATATTGTATTAAGTAATTTAATTTATGGTTTTATATTTTAATTTATTTTCCAATTATTGCGTGCATTTTTGTAGCTACACATTACCTTTGCATAATCATGTTATTTTCTATTTCCTATTTTTTCCCATATTTATTTTATTTTCTCGCCTGCGCGCCTGTACTGCCTCACAACGTATAACCCACATTGCCGTATTACATAATTTTCGGGTTTTGGTTGCGGTAAGGATCTACAGTAGGGCTCCCAGAGTGCGCGCGAAGCGCGCTCCACTCCAATACGCGCACCTAGGTTTAGGCGGTAGAATGAGTGGGGCGTATCGGAAAAAAATACAGTGCGCAGTAATCAATTAAATAAAAAATGTTACGCGGGTAAGTTGGAGGATGTGCGCTGACCGCGGGCGAGGACACTAAGGTACATTTTAAAATCATCGACAACCCTTATTAGACCAACGGCGAACGCGTGTGTGGGGGGAGGTGTTTGCTGACCTTGGGCGAGATCACTGAGGTACATTTTTTAATAGTTTACGTACTGCACAAATCTAACCATAGCTTACCCTACATTCAATAAACTCGCGTAGATGCCAGTAGTATGCCGCTGTTAAGCAAAATATTTTTTGAAACGCTTAAACACTGATCCACAAAAGCAGTCAATATCGTGGACAAGGTAACTGGTGTCTACCGTGCAAGGATGGCCGCTGCGATTTAGGGATCAGTCTACCATCCCCCAGCTTCATTTACTTAAAAATAGTTTAGCTGGAGAGGACGTAGAGGGAGGGAGAGCTTACCGTTCGAGTGACGCACCAGGTGAGCTCCTCGCAGGGATCAAATGCAATTCCACCAATCCGACTGATTGGAAACAGGCCATTCATTGGTTGAGTAGCCATGAGCCAGTAGCCACCAGTCCGGTAGAATTGGCTGCAGTCATCATCCAGCACAAATGGTTGTGACTGTTGGTCACCTACGAGTCCGACTGCATTCATGACTGTGGGCAAAAACCTGAAAGATGCGAACAGCAGCAACACTGAAGGCTAATACATACAGAGAGAGAGGAAGTGAGGGCAACCACCAGCCGTCCAAACGCGTCAGGCAAAAAGACGGAAGATTGTGATTTTGTCGGGTTTACTCAGTTGGAGGAAGGAGTACAAACTAGATGGGCGGGAGGAGGGGGCAGGTATTCAAAAATCAACGGTTTTGCCTCCGCCGGAGCTGCTGCAGCCGATTATCGATTCGTTAGCCGTGGACCGGCTGGCCGTCTCCGAAAGACACGGTGGCAGGTGTAGATGCTATAACAAGGAAAAACTCAGTAAAATCAGTGCGCCGCAGGTCAACAGACGCACAGATATGTTTGCTTGAACATAAGCAAAAGCAAGACATACTTGCGTTCATTAGACACAGGGTCAATAAACTATGAAGGGTGTTTACAGCTGAACGTGCAGTGACTTTGCTTGTTCTCATAGTGGCAACATTTTGACGAGGTTAAAACAGCACGTGGCCATCGCACCTGAGAATAATAAAATGAACAGGAACTTAGTAGACTGTCGCAGAAGGCGCAGTGACCACAATCCGCGCGAACGTTCGCCTCGCACGACTGCTAGTATGGGCGCACTTGTAGACCGACCCAAATCAGTCTGGCCAATCACCTTCAAGGCTGACTCACACAAAGACCACTCTCTTGGACGCTGGCCCTTTTCACGAGTGGTCGTGCACTCGGCTGACAGTAAACTTCTTCCTACCTATTGTCCACTCCGAGACAGCCCATAACAGGTGTCGCAAACTTCGCCAACGCTCAACCTCTGACGGTAACTATCAAGTGTGCACACATCAACGGCTGCATCCACCAATCCGGTCTGGCAAATCACCTCCTCGTGGCTGACTCACGCAGGACTTCACTGCGACGACTGCCACGCTCGCACACGTCGGACATCGGCCCCCTCGCGAGTGGTCATGCACTCGTCTGACAGTCAAATTCCTCCAAAATATTCTCCGCTACCTCTGTACAGAATACACGATTCCTTCCACCTAGCGTCTTACTTCTTTCTTTCCCACACGGAGCTAGGGCCTGAAGATCGCAGAGGTAGGGGTTTCATTTCTTATCAACTTAACCAACCGAAATAAAGGGGACAATGCTTCGATGAGCCATAATACGAATGAGATGAGGTGATGACATTAAAAGCATATTACAGTATTGTCGTTCAGGACATAAAGCGCACTATGTAGGAGATAAAGAACAATGCATTCGCATGCCTGAACTTTCTAATTTGGAGCAAAAATTGGTGGTCTAAAAGATAAGGTATTTGAGAGAGAAGTAAACACGAGGCGAGAATTTAGTTGTAACAGCAACCTCCAAATCAGTTTTAGGAGGAGCGACCTAGCGGCCTGTTTAAAAAAAGCACTGTAGAGCAGCGGAAGTAGCTGAATAACAATATCCTAGACTAGTGCTAAGCGTGGTAAGGTACCCACGCGACCTCGTACATGGAAAGATCAGGAAGAAATTAGCCTGCACCGACCCTCACGTCCTGTAAAGTTGGGAGTTTTCACAGACTCGAGGCAACCGTCATGTGCCAAGTGTTGGCTCAAGAAACATCGGCAGTCGCTACCCAGATCTGGTAAAGGTGCAGACTAAGCATATACGTCCACGGGATACTGAATGTACTGAATAAACATGTACCATCGGTGGGAAGGTATAACACGTTAATTCGAAAGTCGCGACTCACTTGACAAGACCCAATTGCACCTTTAAGTTTGACAAGATCGAAATCCCGGCGAGAAGCGACAACCGCGAGTGGCGAACTACTTGAGTCAGAGCCCCCCAAATCGCAGTTGGTAAAAAAGCGTAATGGTCTCCCTCCCCCCACCCCAAGACCAATATGTCCAAACAAAGTCACACAGGGAGAATTTGAATGGACGTCACTTCCAGTGCCAGCATTAATTAACCTAGGGAAGGAATAATTATCGCATCTATCGACGGCACCGACGAATAATAATTAGTCCAGTTTGGGCGACTGAGCAAAAATCAGGGGGTCCTCACAGTTGTCTAGGAATGAGGATGCTACACAAATGCCAGCACCACGTCAAAAGTGCAGCCAAGATCCTTAAATGACGGCCCACAGCCTGCTGTAATGCTGAAGCTATCTGTGTAGGCATCACGAAGGGCCCAACCTGCCATGTAATTGATTAGGTAAGAAGACGGGTCTGCGCGCTAGCATACTTGCTACATGCCCCGTGTGTCCAAGCGGGGCAAAAAGTACAACGATCGGCAATGGAGGCTAGCTAATGATTCTCCCGTCTCTGCAACCGATGTTTACCATACTCCCCACAAAATGCCGGGTGCGGGGACGATGAGTTACGCATGAATTAGTTGAAAGCCATGGCAGACTTGCGTTACACCTGCCACACTTTCGCTCCTTCCCTCAGTCCGGTTTCAAGACAGAGTCAAGCAGACTAGAAGCTGAAGTAGGCGCATTAGCTGACAGAGCTAAACAGCCCGTCTAAGCGTGCTACACACAGCACAGGCTGACTGGGTACATGCGTATTTCATACACATTCTGACCCGTAACCGCATAGTAACGGACCCTTAAAGCGGGGAACATCTTGGGATTCTCCGCGAAGGTGTTGGACAAAAAATACTCAACGAAAGAACTCTCATAGACTGGCCATTCTGGAGGAAAGCCCAATTGGCAGCTTCCAAGGTCGCGACCTTTATCATATTTTGATATACTCAAGTGTGCCAAATGCATCATAGTTGGAATAGGCGCAATTATCATAGAGGTAGTTGCCTCGGTATTCCATTCAATCTCACGAATTGAGGCAGAGGTTCGCATCCCAGGTATGTGCATAGATTGAGAAGAAGCAGCTTCGATCATCGGAATCTGAGTTTTATTTGTCTGAGCTTTCGAACTGTTGCGGGAGTCCATCGTCAGAGATAAAAACATCAACGAAAGCAAGCAACATTCATAGGGGGAAGGGACCAATTAACCGTCAACGAAAGCAGTCAAAATTAACAGGGGTAGGGGGTTAATTAACCGTCAAAGGAAGCAAGCAAAATTTTTACAGGGGGAAGGGGGCAATTAATCGTCAATGAAAGCAAGCAACATATAAAAAGGGGGGGCAATTAACTGCTAACGAGAGCAAGCAGAATGTATAGGGGGAGAGATCAATTATCCGTCATATGGGCGGCAGGGGGAAAGGTAGCAGGGAGGGAGGGAGGGACAGGACCACCAGTGCCATGAGTCCGAAGATACCCGCGCAGGGCAACATATGACGGCGCCAGCTCGATGCATCGGTTAACTGAATTGTCATCCGACGCCCAGGCTTCAATTAGCTCTCGGCCCGTCTTGCTGCTTGCGTGGGCAATTATCTTCGCAGCTGCGAAGTCGAACTCGTGACCCGCTCCGTAGGTGTAGGCGGCCACTTGCGAAGATTCATCACCCCGTTGAACAGCCGAATTGTGTTCCTGTATGCGCAAACCCAGCATGCGTGTGAGCTGTGTGAGAACGCTGTTTAAAAGGATCCAGACACACTGCAGCAACCCGAAAGAAAGAGCACGTGAGGCTCGGCATCTGCGCGAACAGTTTATGCAGAAGGGCTATCCTAAAGCCTTCATAAACCGATGCCTACGGCCCCGCCCTCCGAGGATCCAAACAGAAACTCCTCCCACGATTTGGCATGCGCTGCCATATATCAAGGACGTATCAGAAGCGACCGAGCGTATTGTCGCCGGACTAGGCGTTGGATTGCGCATCGTAGCAAGGCTACTATGCACAGCCGGGTCATGAGGATCAATGATCGGCTAAATCCCAGTGAGCAGTCGGGTGTGGTGTATCGCATACTATGTCTAAACTGCCCTGTAAATTACACGGAACAAACTGGACGCATGCTGGGTTCGCGCATACAGGAACACAAGTCGGCTGTTCGACGGAGTGATGAATCTTCACAAGTGGCCGCCTACACCTACAGGGCGGGTCACAAGTTCAACTTCGCAGCTGTGAGGATAATTGCCCACGCAAGCAGCAAGACGAGCCGAGAGCTAATTGAAGCCTGGGCGTCGGATGCCAACTCAGTTAACCGATGCATCGAGCTGGCGCCGTCATATGTTGCCCTGCGCGGGTATCTCCGGACTCATGGCACTGATGGTCCTGTCCCTCCTTCCCTCCCTGCTACCTCCTCCCCCGCCCCTGTGATGGATAATTGATATCTCCCCTATACATTTTCATTGCTCTCGTTAACAGTTAATTGCCCCCCCTTTTTATATGTTACTTGCTTTCTTTGACGATTAATTGCCCCCTTCCCCTGTAAAAAAAATTTGCTTGCTTCCTTTGACGGTTAATTTACTCTTACCCCTGTTAATTTTGACTGCTTTCGTTGACAGTTCATTGGTCCCTTCCCCCTATTGATGTTGCTTGCTTTCGTTGATGGTTTTATCGCTGACGATGGACTCCCGCAAGTGTTCGAAAGCTCAGACAAACAAAACTCAGATTCCGGTGATCGAAGCTGCTTCTTCTCAATCCATTCAATCTCTTTTCCCTTTCCCATTAATCTGCACCTGATTCGACACAATGAATGACGTACTGAGCCTGCTAAAAATGCATGTCACAGGTATTTGTGTGTAACAATAATCAAGGGCACGCACATAGGCCTCAGCATAGTTTGACTAAAATATCTGCCATACATGCTAATGGATAAATTTTGCAGTAGTTCCGTTCAAATCAACAGCGGCACAGTCCGCTTGTAGTGACTACCCAAAGTCTGCCCAGGGCACAGTCTCTTCATCGGTGCCTTTATGTTTATGCGAGGCCCGAACTGCGGTGCCAAAAAATGGTAAAGCCCTCGCAAGCGCAAAAGTTCATCTCTAATCCCCTGACCAAAATGTCTACGAAAGGCACCTTGCTAATAAAAAAGAAGCTCTGAACACAGAAATCCTGTCTCACTCTGCAGAAAGAGGTGGTTGTAGCAAATGATCCTTCAAACTGAGAGAACATTTTCAGACTCGCCTTGTGGTTCTGCAATGTCTGGGTGAACTCAAGGAACTTATAGTTGAGCCAAGTCCCGCAACGACAATGTCCTCCTCCGTCAACTCCGAAAAACGGCAGCAAGGCTGGCTATAAATGACCCCAAAAACGATTGGGTCAAAGTGGCGACATCCTTAGCCAACAAACTGCCTGAAAAGAATCCTTCGGATACAACCACATCGTGAGAATAGCACATATCGTCCAAGAACGAAGCCTGAGGTGATTTAGAAGGGCTTGCGTAAGACGCTAATGATATTCACCACATACTGGAGAGAACGAGCGGGGCACGTCAAAAGCTGACCCGATCCTGTGTATTAACGTACTGAAACGACACCTGGCCCTTCCTTATTCAGCCTCTAAGGAATCCTTAAAACAAATCTGACGCAGATAATCATTCGCACTAAAAGTTACATTGCATTTGTATCAGGCGAAAGTACAAAGCGGCTCTTAGCTGGCAGCAGCCGGGGACGGTAACTTGGCACTCGTAATGAAGGTTTTGAAAGCCGACCATCGCACTGCCAAATTACTTCCCAGCTCCACTACTCACTTTCCGACTCTTCTTCTGCAAGGAACCAAGAATACTCTACTCAGCTACGCAATCGGAACAACGGCATTTTTTGAGAAGGGAGGAGAAGGATAAGGAAGAGGGGGGAGGAGGCGAAAAAAAATACGTACGCTCAACTGGCAACAGGGCGCATTACCTGCACAATAAACTGCCGTCGCTGGAGTTTGAAAGCCCAATTATATGTTAGTGGTCTTGATACCGGTTCTAGATTGAAGCGGCTCAGAGATGGGAGCCGTATAACTTTAAGGAGGCCATTATAATCTCTGTAGAGGGGATTTGGAGTCACAGAGGCGTCACAGCCGTCGAACCCGTCAAGTTGGAAGGCATAATCGGCATAGGTCATCCAACAAGTTTGGGGTTCCACTGCCTAAATGTAAATGATTTTTTCAAGTTTAAGGAAAACGACTCTGTGTAAAACACCTGAGGAACACAATAAAACTGGAAAATTTAGAACCATGCGCCAGTGAAAAAAGGCAAGGAATTAGAAGCTTGACAGGCCAGCTACAGGTGACACAACATCCTGCACCTAAATACAAAATCTGCTGTCAGACTGTTCTACTGAAACTGTAGTTTTATAAAGAGATAGAGTTTGCGTGATAAGGCCTGAACCTTCACTGTGAAGGATGACAATTATCGGAATATGATCGAGCCCTCTCCGAATAGAAACGAATTTGTCGGCCACTAGCGTTGCCAAACAGACATCAGGATGAAAGTGGGGTAACGCAAGCGAATCGACCATTGGACGTCTGGTTACTGCACACTACGCCCCGGATATTAAGCCGGCAAGAAACGACATAGGTGTTCAATTGGGACCGATATGAGGACTAGATTGAGGCCGGCAGGCGTTATTGGGGATACGTGGGGTAGTGGAGAATATTCGTTTAAAGAGCATGTTTGGTGAGTGGAGGGTTTGGCCTTTTTACCTTGATAATCGAAGGTGGTATAGTGAGGTAGACGACACTGAAGGTGTCTCGCAAGATCAGGCGCAATCGCAGAAGAAAATTGGCCAGACAATTTGGCAGATCTTCTGGTTGTCTACCCCAGAGAGGCGAAGCCAAAGACTCTATGACTGAAACAAGGTAAGAGAATAATTTGAAGCAGACACTTACTGATCCTGTTAACTTGTTTTTGGTCACTGCTGGCAATACTAGTAATGTGCTCTAGGACTGTATCGAGGTTATCGCGAAAGCTTAAATTGGCAAATATAAGTGAAAAGCCTCGTTGATGTCTTTACCTCTTTCGAGGATCTACTCGCAGAGCGCACTTTAAAACTTCATTGGTAGGGTAGTCCGCAAGATTCAGCGTTGAGGCCATGTCAAACTGATGAGAGAATGACGACTTCTGCGGGGCTGTCTATGGGTAGAGATGTTTTAAAGAGAGAATTTAAGACCTACCGCCTGTGGTAATATATCTTTGTAACGCCAGGCAATATCCAAATAATCATCGCCTGTAGACGCATCTGGATTCCTACTTGCCTCGGGCAAACCGGGAAGGCTCTAGAGCGAGCGCTGATAGTATAACAGAAAGTCATTACCTTCAGAAAGCCATTGTAGCATTCAACAGCGGAGATTAAGCATAACCTGTGACTGTTAACTAAGCCCTGTGCAGCAAACAGTTTTATGAAGTAATTAGCATAGGTGCCATGAATGTCTTCGACTAAAGAAATGGGTTGGAAGATCATGTTTCATACCAAAAAGACAAGTCGTGCCGACAATCTGTCCACCACCTACATAAAAAATATCCAAGCATAAGCACTGACATACCTAGAAGGGCGTCAAAAGAGGGAATCCCGGATGCCGTTACGAATTGCCCTTGAGCAACAAGCTTTTTAAGGCCAGCGAGATTCTTAGGTGGATTTGGGCAAGGACTGGATACACTACATTCCTCAAGAAGCCCCATTGTCATGACTGTATAGCGAAAATACGGAATAAATTTTCTAGGTTAGCACAACATATGACATGACAGTGGATAAAATACCTCGGTTTAAAGGCAGAACTGCGAGAATAAAAAAAACAACTGCTGACTGTGGAAAGGATAGTAGTCCATCTGAACGAGAGCACAACGTTCAACAGAATCACGCTGCACGTGGTCTTAACTGAGGAATTTCTTTATGTTCAGTCGATTCAAATAATCAGGATATCAGTATCTAATTGGGATGAGGATGGCGTAAAATAACACGTATTACGAGCCAACTTAACGGGTATCTTTAATTGCGCCCCTGCAATATTCATCATGACTGGTTCAGGCGGCTTTAAGTTGGACTAACAACGCTTAAGTTGACATTTGATATCCCAGGGGTATATTTTGAGACAATGTGAGCAAGTTTTAACACTAGTCTTCTTAACCCATCATATTTGGGTTAGAAACACGCCGAACGTCGCTGTGAACGTCCACTCACGTCTTTATTGCAAGAAAGACCGAGTTCATATAAAATGACGTTCATGAGAAGTTCAAATTTCTGTTAGTTTTTTGAATCACCAAATTACCTCAGTTACTGAAAAAGGAAAAACCGATTTGTTTCTGACAGACAATAGTCCTTAATTGAGGACACAGTTATCCAGTACGAGGCATGCTGCAATTCTGCGAAGGAGCTTGCCAACATCGCCGGTGTAGTAAATATTTACAATACAATGCCAAGACTGACCTTAAAAAGGAATTAGTCGGCCAAAAAGTGTGAAGGGAACCATAATTGAACAGCGCTGATGAGAAAATGTTATATTAGACTCTTGGTAATAAGAAATTGCTACCTTCAGCCGATCGAGTTCCTAGTCTTGATGATGACTAAATGTGCGTTGACGGTTGGAACAAAGTATTGACACAGTTATAACGCCAATAGCAGATGGACGATCGTTATATTAGTACAACTGAGATAATGTCGGATCCAGACGATCTCGATGATGTCATGGATTACACCTCCACATGCGTGACGATCCGCGACAGTTGATCTGAATAGCTCAACCCGTTCTCTCCTTAAGCGATGGAGATTGAATATCGAGGGTCCAAGAACCATTTCCGTGTTGTGACGAAATGTGTAAAACTGGGTTTTGAGTTGATGTCTTCGACGATTGAAAGTAGGCGGCAGTGGAGAATCGAGAGCATTAAAAATGAGCCTGTGAAAAGGACGATGAAGAACATGCCCAAACCACCTCAATCTTCTTTCCTGGACGGCCTGGGATATGCTTGCGACGTTGTCCCAGTGAGTGTGAATTGTCTCACTTAAGGCGAAGTTGATCTACTTCACTGTAAGAATGGCCCCCAATCAACTGTTTTCGTTCATTTTCCATGCGCTCAGCCTAGCGTTTAGAACTCTAGAAGACTGATCGGATGGATACACGTTACATGCAATCTTCGTGGCAAAGTATATGGCGCGTTGGGCTCATTGGCATTTACTAAAGCTTCGATTCAGACGCCAAGTACTTCCTTAATCTACTAATTCGGCGGGGTCGGTGTGATCGAATGATCTATCGCTGCCATCCACCCCGCGACTATCGTCATCGCAAACCGTATCGCTTCATCTCACTCATGATCAGCATCCCCACGGCCCACCCTAGCAGTTGCCAGCATAGAAGCACTTCCCATCGGTACTCCAACAAACACGAGAACCCCAGCCCCCACCCCCTCCCCCCCCCTAGATGTGGCATACGTGCATCAACGCTCTTCCTTAATTTCTATTGTGAATCTATTACAAGTTTGTTCGTTTTTTATAACTATTACTGCATTTTTCTGTTTCTTCTTATGACCTCTGCAGTTGTGGTCGGTTTAGTACTTATCGACTCGGTACAACGCTCGCCCTGACAGAAAGCGACCTGAGGTGCATTACTCGCCCGTATCCCTGATAGTAAAATTCGATGCCTAATCGTATGCAATCGCATAAAAATTTTATCGGCTGACGTCAAAGGCCGCGCTCGGAAAACTTGAAGTTTTTCAAATGTTCGTTGCCGAAGTTGTCGATCCGACGCAACCCTCTCGCGGGTGGAAAGGAAGACACCGGCCGAGGAGTAGGTCAGACATGTCTGGGCTTCTGAACCGCGGGAGTGATGGAGTGGGCTTTTTTGGTCTTGTAAAGGCTGCACAGTGCGTAGTCTTGCTAACTATAGAAAGACGTATGACTTTCTCTCACCGCCGACGCACGCTACATTGTCACTGCCGATGGACACATTGCGCGTCGGTCTTGCTACCAGGGGTGTAAAGTCGTCTTCGGTCGCTGCAGATTCATACGGCCATAACACAAGCGTGCTTAATTCGATGGCGTTAGATATAAGTAAGCCCCTCGGTAGGTTCAAATTTGAGACAGAGTGGAAGATTTCTATAAATCGATCTATTCAAGAGAAGAAACGACTTTTAGTCTTTGTATTTATTATACAAATCATCTCTATTAGCATCGTTTTATTTGGAACCATGACAAATTCCAAGTGTCCCACGTGCAACAGTAATGTTACTGGCAGGAGTAAGGCCATGCTCTGCGCTTTATGTAACAGATGGGTGCACATAAAATGCGCAAAAATAGCCCCTGAAGTCTACGAAGTCTTGAAAAACTACGACTCAGAAGGGCTCGTGCCCCTTTGTAATGCGTGCAAAAGTAGTATCTTTGGCGAGGACGCAGCGGACAGCCCCACCGATACAACAGACGAAAACAAAACCCTCGAAGAAGATGCGATAACTTCAGATGCGGCGATGCCAGATACAATAGCGGTACCGAAGAAGACGTCAATAGAAAATCTGGAAAACGGAGACCCATCTCTCGTGCTTTCTACTACAGAAATCGATGAAAATGCGGAGTGGACCACGCCGAAATCCGCAAAAAAGAAGGCCGAGCTACAAAAAGTGCCGAAGCCTTCTACGTCGAAGGTTTCTGCATCGGCATCTAAGGCGTCAAAAGAAACAAACGACCCAACTGATAGAACGAAATCGCTTCTCTTCTTCAATGTGCCCGAATCCGACGGAGTAGACGCAGAAACCCGTGTGCAACACGACTCTAAAGAAATAACAAAAATCACCCTTAAAATGCTGGACCCAAGTGATGGACAGGTATCAATTTTAAGCCTTTATAGACTAGGTGCAAAATCGGCAGATGGTGGACGACCTAGACCACTAAAGGCGGCTTTTAAGTCCGACCACATCCCTAAAACACTGCTGACCCATGGTTGGAGACTTGAAGGCTTAAATATCTCGATGCGGGCAGATCTGTCCCCTGAGGACAGGAAAAAACAACGTAGAGCTGTCGATGAACTCTAAGAACGTCGTGCCGCTAGGGAGAAAGACCTACGCATAATAAATTTTCGGGTTGTACAGAAGAGGAGACCCCTCTTCAAACCATTGCTAGTAATGGCCCAGGAAGCTCTGATAGAGTTATAGGCATTCTACTGATAAATGCGCAAAGCCTGCTCAACAAACTGGCTGAATTACACGTAATTATCGCACAAAAGCGCCCTGCAATTATTGCGGTGACAGAGACCTGGCTATTTGAATCCGTAACGGATAGTGAGATCAATGGGCCCGCTTACCGAGTGTTCCGTTGCGACCGTAACGATAGGATACATGGAGGTGTCTTGTTATATGCGACCGATGGACTCATTGTAACACTGTTAGAACGCACACGCACGGAATACAACCGGGTTGAACAACTCTGGGTGTCGGTCAAGGCTGCCACTGGTGCAACCACAGCCATAGGTGTTATATACCGAAGTCCTCAAGCCGACGGTATAAACTGGTTGACTACAGTCAAAAATATGCCAGAAGGTCGCGGGTCTGTATTATTGGTGATTTCAATTGCCCACATATCAACTGGGCTCATCTGAACATCGAAGGTCCTGCCTCTGAAACGGAGAACGCGTTGTTGGAAATGACAAACGAAACCCATCTTGTACAACATGTTGCCCAGCCTACGCGGATAGCCGACTCGGGTATGGCTTCCTGTCTGGACTTGATATTCACACATGGGTACACAAAAGTATCTGATGCTCGGGTCTCCACACCCTTAGGCACCAGTGATCATGCTACTCTCTTCTCTGCACCACATAACAGGATCGCCGTCAACGCGTAGATGCTACAAACCGGCATACTGGAAGACTGACTACGATGAAATGAGACAGAGCGCTAGGAACGTATCCTGGGAACCGAGTAGCTCGACCGATTTAGAAGAACGCTGGAGAGTGATTCGTGGGAATATTGAGCGACTCTGTACTGATTTCGTCCCCTTTACGCTCTGTGGATGGGCAGCATGTCGTCTCCCATGGATGCCAGATGAAGGCGGGTTACCCGTTAGCCAAGCTGCAGGCTACCTGGCGCGTCCACGGGTGGCGGATAGTGGCGCGGACTTCAGTGAAGTTTAGCTGCGAAATAAGCAGGCTCCCGGGTCTGGCGAATAAGCAGTCGCGGACGCAGCAGCGACAGTGTTACCAGGGTGCGGTGGGCTGAGGTCTGGCGCACCGACTGCCTTATAAAATACCGCAAGGCTCAATAACGACACTGTGACATGGCGAGCGTGAACCGCCATTAAATAGGCTTGCTTGCCACCAACACCACTGCCTTGTGGTTAGGTTCTTGAGCCAAAGTGCTAGAGGAGACAACCTCGAACCAAGAATCCGAGCGGCCGTTGGGGACCCGCCTGTATTCAAAATTCCCAAGAAACCTTATGATGTCTCCTTACCTTACTACGACCACTGCTACGGCGTCCGCGGGAACCGACGCGCTCCGCAACCCTTGTCCGGTGGTGCGGGCGAATAATGTGCAAGCTGGACTGCTAAACAAAAAACGGACTCTTGGGATTGGATGCTGGAATGTGCGAACATTTCTGGAACCGGGTACTTAAAGTCTGACAGCGCACAGTCTCCATGAATATCACGTGGATGTTTGTTGCTTGTCAGAGGTCCGACTCCCCGACTCAGGCGCCCGAGAAATCAAAATCCAGGGGGTCGATTTCCATCTCACCTTGTATCACAGCACTCCGAGTGACTCATCTGGTAGACACGGTGTGGCTATTGCCCTCT
The DNA here is from genome assembly GCA_036362985.1 of Ligula intestinalis. Taxonomy (NCBI): domain Eukaryota; kingdom Metazoa; phylum Platyhelminthes; class Cestoda; order Diphyllobothriidea; family Diphyllobothriidae; genus Ligula; species Ligula intestinalis. The sequence goes on from JAYGXS010000005.1 coordinate 45,256,828, forward strand.
CGGAAGAAGCTAACCGTGCACTGCTAGCATGGGAACCAGTCAACGACCGAATGGCCTATGTTCGACTAAAAGGCCATTTTACGAACATCTCGGTCGTATCTGTGTATGCACCTACGTCGGCGGCTGAACAGCAAGAGAAAGATAATTTCTACTCGCAACTGCAGGAGCTAGCTGAACGACTCCCTCGTCGAGATCTGCTAATTGTTGCCGGGGACTGGAATGGCCGGACTGGGCCCAGTGACCCGACAAGCAGCCACCTTCTTGGTCGTTTTGGGCTTGGCTCTCGAACGGACAATGGTGAGAGGATGCTGCAGTTTGCCGAACAGAACCGACTGTTTGTTACAAACACATGCTTTCAGCATCGTCACAAACATCAACTGACTTGGTATTCGAACGATGGCCGTACCGCCAGTCAGATCGATTACATTCTAGTTGGTTCACGGTTTCGCAGCTGGGTCCACGATAGCAGGTCGATGCGAGGTGCCAAAACTGGTAACGTCCACGGGTCTGATCATGTTCTCGTTCGCACGCGCTTGAAGGTTCACCTCTCATCTGTGCTTAAACTGCCACGTGCGAGGCGCCTTGATGTCGCCAAGCTCCGGCAAACCAACACTACCGAGGCTTTAAGCACAGAAATCCGGTCCCATCTTACGACCCAGGCTGACAACGAGGGCAGTAGCAAGTGGCCATCACTGAAGACATCCATCTATGGGGCAGCTGAGAAGATTCTCGGATTCACTCAGCGGCGCCGCAGTGACTGGATCAGCGGAAGAACCCTGCAGCTATCGGCCGAGACGACTCGAGCCAGGTCCCGGAACGATGCCTCCTTCCGTCAACTTCGAAAGCTGACAGCAAAGTCGGCCAGAGATGATCGGCAGAAGTATTGGTCCGAAACAGTGACTTCTATGGAGCAGGCTTCCAATGTTGGTGACACCCGAAAATTGTACCAAATCATACGCCAGGTTAGTGGAAAGCCCCCGACACTCTGTGATTCTGTTCGCGATGTGAATGGAGGATTTATTGCCGACAACTCGGCCAAGGTCGATCGCTGGCGTGAACACTTCGAGCACCTACTCAACTTTGACGAACAACCCATCACACCCTCCCTCTCCTCCACAGCGGATTTTCAATCCTCTCTTGCCTACGCAGTGTCGTGTGACATCCCTTCCGAAAACGAAGTTACCGATGCAATGCAGAGGCTACGCAACAACAAGGCGTGCGGAGAGGACGGTATTCCTGCAGAAATCTACAAGTCCTGTGTCGACACCCTGGCTCCTCGGCTCCATGAGGTGATTGTACAGGCGTGGCGAGAAGAGACCGTTCCCGATGACTGGGGCTCAGGTATCCTTGTACCTGTCCACAAGAAGGGAGATAAGACAAGATGCGAGAACTACCGTGGCATAAGTCTTATCGATGT
>JAYGXS010000005.1:45265673-45292497 GCA_036362985.1 Ligula intestinalis
GACTTCTATGGAGCAGGCTTCCAATGTTGGTGACACCCGAAAATTGTACCAAATCATACGCCAGGTTAGTGGAAAGCCCCCGACACTCTGTGATTCTGTTCGCGATGTGAATGGAGGATTTATTGCCGACAACTCGGCCAAGGTCGATCGCTGGCGTGAACACTTCGAGCACCTATTCAACTTTGACGAACAACCCATCACACCCTCCCTCTCCTCCACAGCGGATTTTCAATCCTCTCCTGCCTACGCAGTGTCGTGTGACATCCCTCCCGAAAACGAAGTTACCGATGCAATGCAGAGGCTACGCAACAACAAGGCGTGCGGAGAGGACGGTATTCCTGCAGAAATCTACAAGTCCTGTGTCGACACCCTGGCTCCTCGGCTCCATGAGGTGATTGTACAGGCGTGGCGAGAAGAGACCGTTCCCGATGACTGGGGCTCAGGTATCCTTGTACCTGTCCACAAGAAGGGAGATAAGACAAGATGCGAGAACTACCGTGGCATAAGTCTTATCGATGTTGCTGCAAAGATCTTCGCTGTTGTTCTTCTCAGGCGCTTCCAGTCGGTACGTGACCCCAGGACACGACCCAACCAAGCCGGATTCCGAGCTGGGCGTGGATGTGCGGATCAAATATTCACACTGAGGCGCACTATAGAATTCCGCTATAGCTACCAGCAACCGACGGCCATTTGCTTCGTCGACTTTGCCGCCGCATTCGATTCCATCCATCGTGAGTCCCTGTGGGGAATAATGGAACTGGATGGAGTGCCGACCAAACCGTCGGTCTACCACCGCACGAGTCCTGGTCCACAATAATCGCTCTCAGTCGTTCGATATCCGGTCTAATGTCCGACAGGGCTGCGTCCTTTCGCCCATTCTGTTTAACTACGTCATTGACTGGATTCTCGGCAAAGCCCTACATGAAGAGGACGGTGTTGAGCTTGCACCCGGACGCCGACTTACTGATCTTGACTACGCCGATGATATTGCGCTGTTAGCCTCAAACTTTGATGGTCTACAGTCAGTAGTGTCGCGGTTAAATGAGATCGCTATGTCGGTAGGCATGTCCATAAATTCCGGAAAGACGAAGTTGTTCTCGAGCTGCATCCCTGACCAGGAGAAGTCACCCCTGGGGATAAATGGCCATCAACTTGAAGTAGACAGCTTTAAATACCTCGGGGCGAGGCTGCTACCGAATGGGCAGAGTAAGGACGACATTGTCTCCCGTATCGATGCTGCTCGCTGGGTTTTCTCAATCCTTCGAAAGCGCCTATGGATCTGACGTGACATCTCCATCGCCACGAAGATTCGTGCATACCGTGCATCCATCCGGTCAGTCCTCCTCTATGGATGTGAATGCTGGGCTGTGCGCGCTGAAGATGAGCGAAGACTGGAGGTCTTTGACCACTAGTGCCTGAGGACGATCCTGCGAGTTAAGTATAGCGACTTCATCTCAAATGAGACAGTCCGCATCCGCTGCGATCGTATCACGAGGATATCTCAGGCCATTCAAGAAAGGCGACTGAGGTGGTTTGGACACGTTCTCCGTCGTCCGCCCCACGAGCTTACCTATGCTGCCCTCGACCCGGCACCGCAGCCCACCTGGAAACGTCGAAGAGGAAGGCAACTGAAGACATGGCTAGACACCATCCGTCAAGATATGGAAGCAGTTCTTGGACCTTCTATCTTCGGCCTCCGTCGCTGGAGAAGGGACTGGGTGGAGCTTTTGAGATCCGCTGCCGCCAATCGCTACGCATGGAGAGGTACCGTTCGTGACATCATTGAGGCCGGCTAGATCAGGCATGATCACAGCCGTAACAGGTCAAGTCAAGTCTCCCCATGGATGGATGGTGAGACAAAACGCAAGTTCAAGGCCAGAAAACGTGCCTAAAAAGCTTTCATGATCCTAAAAACTACCGAAGGAAAAACAAAATACAAGGCACGCAGAGATGAATTGAAACGTATGATGAGGGCAAGAAAAGTAGCATATGAAGAGGATCTACTGAAAAACGTTGACACTCAACCGAATCGATTATACTCGTTTCTGAAGAGAAAGCGTCGTGAAAGCCCAGGCATTCAGGGTCTCCACAATACAGATGGTGTGCTCGAGACAGTTGAGTAATGTATGGCTGAACTTCTAGCTCAACAATACTCTACTGTTTACTTGTCCCCAGCGCCCGACAGGGAGGATTTTGAGATCCATGACCAAACTGAAAACGGCATGCTAATCACCATTGAAGTTGTGGAGAATGCACTAAGCAGGTTGATACCTACTAAGGCTGCTGGACCCGACAATCTCAATCCGAGGGTAATTAGCTTCTTTAATCGTACCAAGCATCAAATCACTGTTTTTCTGTACGCTTGAAACTGCAACGGTACCAGATGACTGGAAACAGAGTAAAATAACTCCGAGGTACAAGAGTGGCGACCGTTTTCTTCCCCTCCCGCACGTCTACAGACTTTCAAGGCGCGCTGTGAATGCACGGAACAATCCCCCCCTAACGTTGTTGCTGCCGACAAAATTGCCACATTCAAGAAGAAATATGATGCCCTATTTGAAACATGATCTGTACCGTTCACGGGAGTGCCCTTGCTTTGGTGGGGGATTGGTCTGACCTGAAAGTTCCCACATATCCAGTGACTGCAAAGAAGGGGTGCCCACGGATCCGTTCCCTACCCTCTACTGGTGAAACATGAAACATATAGGCCTGCATTAGTAACTCAGGTTGCTGGCTTGTGTGTGCGGCTATTGCACCACCAATGTTTTAACACTATATATGTTTACTATATGCATAGTAAATAGTTGGTTGTCGTTTTTATAACAAATATTTGAAATGATACATACGATTCAGTCGAATTCAAGGCAGACCAGCCGATGTTGTGAGCTTAAATTAACCACCTGAGGAATAATGTAACTGAACAAAGTTTGAAGTTTAGCATAGGGGTGCATACAATTATTCGAAATAAGTATCCTCATCTTCGTCAATTCTAAAGGAACTTAATGTTTTTTGTTTTATTTATCAGGATGCGTGACACAAATGTGTTTCTAGAATTAAGGCAAATGTTCGCATCCCATGTATATGCATAGAGGATGAAGGCGTTTCCACTTGAAGACAGGTGTAATAATATATATATCGTTCATGATTCAGTAAAAATACGTTTAAAAGATACACTGGAGATATAAGGCTCAGTAATTGTGGGAAGCTCGTCACTGTCCTCATCTTTTCCGAGCAGCTTTCTCCATGACTCCGAGAAAGGACCGTCGGGAATTTAGGAGATCCGCTTGAAACTATTCTCTCTGCCTCGTGTCTCCCAAGGACCTAGATGTTTCCATTAACCACGCCGAATCAAATGAAGCCACGCGGAAGTATTCAGTCGAAAATGCTGCAGGTTCGTTGACTACTCACCTTCATCAGACCATCCACACCTATTTCTGCTCTACTACTATCTTCCTAAGCAGTTTTTCTCTTACACACTTTTTGAACATGGAGGCCCGCTGAACACTGTCTCCATTTTCACTGTAAGAGTTTTTTTTTCAACTGCCATAATTTTTCGTTTTTAGTTCAAAATTACCCGCAAAACATTGCTAAATGTTGCCCCAAAAGGACAATTTCTGCTGACATTATTGCGACTTTCTACGTCTACTTGCACATATTGTGTTATATATTTTTTAAATTTTTATATTTTCGAAATTACCTTTGTACAGATAGTGCCAAAGCGGCGCTGAAACATATAAATTCCAAAAATACCTGCGTGTCATTTCCCGGATCGGACGATTTTTAGATGACATATGTACTTACGGATTAATTCTTACCAGTTAACTGTGGTACAGATAAGATGAGCTGAATGTGGCTAAAATGGTGAAGTGGGTTCAGATCCCGTGCCAAGATGTTTTGGGAAGAATGCCCTAAACTATTCTGCCTTGTCAGTGTTTTCGAGAGCGTAATTGCTATCTTATCAAGCAGCGAAGGACTTTCGTGGCCTCATCTATCGAAGGACCGACGACGGAACAGTTTAACAAAAGAGTTGGCAGATTTTAGATTTGTAATTTCGAGTCTCAGTTCGAATTGACTCGTCCTCCCTATTGCGCTACAACTTCGGAAGGAAGTTCATTAATTTACGAATTCTCTCCCGATTCCTAGGCCTACAAATATATATGAGGAGCTAGCTTTAGTTAATTATTATAATTCATTATTTATAAGGGAGATAGGCAGAGCCTTTGAAAACCCTATTTACATATAGATGCTGTCAGATCATACATGTGGTTCAAAGCCATGTACACATTATATAAATCGTTGTTGTCTACCAAATGTATGACCAGCAAATAAAGTAAGATCAGGCCTTCTTTTAAATGCGTCCACGCTCTCTAGCAAGAACAACTGACGAAGGAAGTTTATTCCACTCTTCACTAACCCTGTGGGCGAAGAATTTGGCCCGCACTCCTAGTTTGGCATGATGTTTCTTCAGTTTGTACGGATTACCGCGTAGATGTATTGGTATAGACGCGGTTTGTTCAAATTCGAAGAAAAGTGAAAGATTAATATAAATTGATCTATCTAAGCGAAGAAACGACTTATAGTCTTTGGTTTTCTTAAATAAATTATCATTAAGTAACAGTTCACTATCCTAGCCAAATTCTGCTGCCAAAATCTTTCGGTGATTTGGTTTGATATTGTCCTCTGTTTCATAGAACATTGTACAAATAATTTTCGTTGTCCTTCTAATAGTTTATAGGAGTTTAAACTGTCAAGTTTATCCCAGAATTTCAAACAACATCCGATTGTTCTGCATAATTCGTGGTCTTGCTTATTCAAAAGTTAATCCCAATCACCACTTAAATTTATATATCGTACACTTCTATACCCGAGCGTTAAATCTTGGTAACCATCAGCTTAAATCTAAATCTCAGCTAAACACATACTAGAAATATGATAGATGCAAAAATCACTATTGAAAAATTAGATGTTGCAGCCATATTACTTTTTGCGAATATTTATTGACAAGTACAACCCTCTTTTCATGATGCTTGACTCACTCTTTGACCCAAACAGTTTTTCAAACAATCTTACACGTGTACCTCAAATTGAACATGTTATACACTTAGTGTCATCAATGGTAGCTTATAGATTGAAACGTAGGTTTAACGTCATTATCCGAAAAATTCCATGCACAGTAAACACCACACCATCGATTCAACAACTAATGAACTCGTGCGGCCTAAACACCGCATAGCTTCCACTAAGAGACTAAATTCGAATAGCAAAATAAGCCAGTGTTGGTGACCTTCTTTTTTCAGACTGAAGCCGATCTTATACTTGAAAACCCCGAAATAAGCAAAGTTCTGTGAAACCTAAAGTCGTTCATAGGTCCAGACCTCACACCTCTGCAAAGGCGTGAAGTTCAGACAAAAGGACTTCACCTTAACCACGGCTCTCAGCAATGTGCCTCTCCGGTAGAGCCCCGAGCAAGCAATCCCACTAAGGAAGACTATATTAAAAACAGTTTATCACACTATTCACCAATAACCCGACACAATGTTACACTAGTTAAACCTGCAGCGAGTACATCTAATGCTACTTCGCACACCACTCGATGAAAACGACTAACTGCAGTCAGGAGATGAGGTCAATTCACAAAAAAGGACCTCAAACCTCAATAGCACCAACAGATATAACTGAGGACTCGTACCCAGGACCAAATAATGTTACAATCCTAGATAGTAGCATAAGCTCTACGACAGGGTCCAACAAAAAAATAACTCCAGTTAGCGTACCTAGCGTACCCACCCAAAAAGCTTTGCTTAGTACACCATCAAAACTCAGACGCTCTTAGCATGTAAACCATAGCAACAGTGGCACACCAAAATCAAATCAAAAAAGAAATAACATTTCAAATAAAACGTTAAATTCTCCATCCCAAACTGCAGGGCAAGGGAATGCACTAAGGCATTTTAATCTGTCAATATTTCAACGGATACAAGACATGCCTTTGTCGTCAAAAACTGTTCATGAGCGTACCATCATGATGGCAGTCCACGTGGAGGAAACGCAAGTGAAAGACATAATTGTAGCACCGTTCTTTTCCCTGGCTTTGGATGATTCAACAGACGTAAGCCATTTGGCGCAGTTCAGTGTAATTGCAAGATATGCTACTGGTGATACACTGCACGAAGGAAGTCTTACGGTTCTGCCAATAAAAGGATCCACAAGAAGTGAGGATTTATTCAAGTCTTTCATGGATTTCGCTCAAGAAAAAAAACCACCAATGGATAAACTTATCTCAGTGTGTACTGATGGTGCTTCGTGTATGGTGGGGAAAAACAAAGGATTTATGGCGCTTCTCTGTGAATATGAAAAAAGACTCATTCTACGTCTCCATTGCATTCTACAACAGGAAGCTCTTTGTGCTCAGATATGCTACGGGCAGCTTGGCGAAGTGATGTCGCTTGTCATCCATGTGATTAACTTTATTGTTGCTCGAGCCTCAAATGATCGACAGTTTAAAACACTGCTGTATGAAGTTGGAAATAACTATCATGGTCGGATTTTGCACAGCAAGGTACGTTGGTTGTCAAAAGGGAAGGTGCTTAGCCATTTTGCAGGTTTCCTGAACAAAATCCGGACGTTCCTTGAAATGAAGGGCATTGAGCATCCTGAGCTAGCTAAGACTGAGTGGCTCCTCAGGCTTTACTACCTCGTGGCTATGACCAAACATCTGAACCAAATGAACGTTAAATTGCAAGGCAATGGAAATCCCTTCAACGATCCGTGTTTGCTTTGAAAAACAAGCTTAAACTCTTTATAATAAATCTTGAAACAGATCTACTACTACATTTTGAAAATTTAAGACAATATAAAGATTCATGCAGTTAGTGAGTTTACTCAAAAATTTGATGTCCACCAGCTAGTTGGGGTTACATCCAGTCTCATACAGTCGTTCAAGGCACGCTTTCGAGAATTTCGAGAGTACGCTCATCTTTTTTAGTTTATCGCCCATCCAACTGAGTGTTCACTGAACACAGCCAACCTACGTTATATTCTTGGTCTCTGTTAGATATATTATTGCTGTATTGACCCAGTTTTGATCTACGTATGCATGTGCGCAGTCACTCTCACATCGTAGATACATCAAGTCCACCATAAGATCACGTCTAACGGATGAAAGCCTCAACGCTTGCCTGAAGGTTAACCTCACCAACTACCGACCCGACTATTAAACACTCAGTGAATACATGCAACACCAGAATTCACAATAACAATCTGAATACTTAACGAACATCGTCAAATTGTTTCCGAAAAGAGGGAGCGGGCCAGCAAGGGCGAACAAAACTTGGTTATTTACAACAACCAAGTAATCCAACGTCCATTGTTCTCACCTTGGATAGGTCCGTTCCGGATAACCACACAGTCGGCTCAGTAGGAGGAGGATTGAGCCCAATCGAAAAATATACAGAGACAGAACGAAGAGGAAAAACATTTGGTTATTGACAACAACCAAGTGATCCAGCATCCACTGTTCTCCCCCGGGAAAGATCCTCCCCGGATGACCGCACAGTCAACCCGGTAAGGGGCGGGGAGAACCTGACTTTAAACAATTCTTGAGCAAACAGAAAGTTAACTTTCATGTACACAAATGCACAGAGTATGCTTTCAAAGCTAGACGAGCTGAAGATTCATGCCTTTACTTCAAAGGCAGATATAGTTACAATAACGGAAACTTGGCTGTCTAAAAATGTAGCCGACGGCGAGGTATCCATGCCTGGCTATCAACTGTTCAGAAAAGAAAGAGAAGGTCGTCAAGGCGGTGGCATAGCAACAGACGTGAAAAATGGACTCAGTTTTAGACAAAACGGATAAATTGGCGTGTACTTCCGAGGCCATCTGGCTGTCCATTAACGTACCAGGTGCACCCAACCTCGAGGTCTTGAAAATCTACCGACCACCGAGAAGAGAGCCCGCAGTGGATGCCTCCTTGCTAGATGAGCTGGAAAAGATGACTGCACGATCGGACATCCTGGTTGTGGGGGACTTTAACGCGCCTCACATCGACTGGGGTGCGGCCTGCGCACATACCTTCGATCTAACCTTCGACAGCTGCCTTCAGAGCATGACTTTAAAGTTGTTTCTCACGCAACACGTCACTTTTCCGACAAGGATGTGCGATGGCCAACAGTCCAACTGTCTGGACCTCGTTCTCACGAAATCGCAGGACAGCATCGACAAAGTGTCATGTCTCCCACCACTAGGTGAAAGCGACTCTGTTGTACTGCAATGGGAGTACTCGTTATTCTCAATACCGGAGAGACCCTCAACAGCCAGAAGAAATATTTGGCGAGATGATTTTGATTGAATGAAGACCTAACTCACGCGAGCCGGGTAGGAACCTCTATTTTCTGGAAACATAACTGCGGACTGGGAAGCGTTCCGGAACACACTGCACAGGCTCATCGACAATCACGGTCCAATTTCGCAAAAAAACGTGACCACTAGACCGCGATGGCTTACGCAGGCCTTAAAATAGAAGTGAACATAAAAGCGGAAGCTGTGGAAAAAAATGCTAGCAGACAGGACTCCTGCATTTGTCAGTGCCTACAAAACTCAGAGAAACCGGGTCAAGGGACTTATTCTCAAAACAAGACGGGCTTTCAAAGCAGACTTGCTAAACCTGGCCACAGTGAACCCCAAACTGTTTTACAGTACTTCAGGCAGAGTACCAAAAACAAGGATGCGATACCCCTGCTGAGGGAAGAGACTTGATCGATAATGAAGCAAAGGCTGATCATCTTTCGAAATTTTTCCGGTCAGTCTTCACAAAGGAGACTGCATACGATCACTCCACCGACGACACTGAAGCGGATGCAATAGTTGAGACTGTCCAATTCCCTGAGGCTGTTGTTCTTAAGGAACTCTTAAGGTTAAAAAAATCTCAGTCACCAGGTCCCGACGACGTACCAGCCAAGATTTTGAAGGAGCTCGCCGATGCGTTGGCCAAACCACTCTCGATGCTCTTCCAAACCTCCTTCGCGACCGGATGCCTACCAGTAGATTGGAAATCCGCGAGGATTACGCCGCTATACAAGGGGAAGCCGGGTCTCAGCGAATAACTACCGACCGGTCAGCCTTACTGCAATCTGTTGCAAAATCATGGAAATAATTATCAAGCACCAACTTATGCAGTTCCTGGAAGAAAACCATCTGCTATCGGATGCTCAGCATGATTTTCTTAGAGGTAGGTCCTGTGTAACAAACTTGCTCTACTGTTTAGAACGGTGGACTGAGGCAGTCGATAGTGGAAACTCAGTGCACGCTGTCTATATTGACTTCAAAAAGGCTTTCGATAGCGTGCCACACCACACCCTCCTTTATAAACTCAGCCGCATAGGAGTAAGTGGTAAACTCCTTAAGGGGATAAAAAGCTTCCTAATCGGTCGCTCGCAAACTGTCCACATCAGCGACAAACAGTCAGCCAAGGTTGAGGTTGAGAGTGGTGTTCCCCAAGGCTCCGTTCTCGGCCCTATCTTGTTTGTTATCTACATCAACGACTGTGTCCGCGAATTGGATTGCGGTATCGCCATGTTCGCTGATGATATAAAACTTTGGAGCGTAATTTAAACTGCGGCTGACGAAGTGCACTTACAGGAAAATTTAAATAGACTTCAAAAATGGTCGGCAGACTGGCTCTTACCGTTCAATGAGAGCAGGTTCACCACCATTCGAGTCGGCAAATCCGGTTCTTCAAACGGTGCGGCTTACCGACTAAATGACAAACCATTGAAGGAAGTGAACGCCCAGAAAGACTTGGGAGTCTGGATCACGCCCTCGCTTAAACCCTCCCTGCATTGCACAAAGGTAGCCAAGTACGCGATGTCGATTCTATACCTCGTCAGACGAGCTTTTTCTACCTTCAATGAAGAGTGCTTCACAAAAGTCTTCGGAACCTTCGTACGACCCCACCTAGAATATGCTATCCAAGCTTGGAGACCCTGGGCCAGGAAAGACATCAACATCCTGGAAAAGGTACAACGGCGCGCAAACAAACTTGTTATGGGGCAGGGCTCGCAGCCTTATGAAACACGGCTGTCGAATCTCAACATCTTCCCATTGCGCTACAGGCAGCTTCGGGGGGACCGGATACTAGCATTCTACGTATTACGTCTTCAAGACTGCTGTCTTATATCAGGGGATTTTTTCGAAGTAGCAACGACCACGAATCTGAGGGGTCATCCTCTCAAATTAAAGGTTGCAGGGGCTAGGCTTGACGCTCGTAAACACTTCTTCTCAAAAAGGGTGGTCGGAGCGTGGAATGCGCTTCCTCAGGATGTCGTTGTCGGAATCGTTAGAGGGTTTTAATCGAAAACTGGATCGATATATCAGTGCACGATGGACCGGAAGACAATTTACAATAATAATACTACTTTCAATATTTCAGTAGTATTAGTTTTATATACATTCACGTTTGCTATTTATAACGCCCTCCCACGCATAGCCTCATGCTAAGGTCTCCACAGTCTACCCTACTTGGCTATCTGCGTACTGTGATTATCCCGCTAGCGATCTTATCAGCCAGACCTGACGGCCTAAACATTCACTCCTGGTTCGACCCAAAGCGGACTGTCGACGATCTGGACGGATGCCTCTGTTTTTCCAGTTCCGTTGGCGGACTCTGCAATCAGCAAGGAAGAATCAAGACGCGGCTTCCACAAGGTGATGATCCTGGGAACCTTTGCAATGCCCCCCCCCCGTTGGAACCCCTTTTTTTCTCCTAAATCCCACGCATTACCCCCACATGAGCGACAGTTTTTCTCCTAAAAATCCCTGAGGAGGTTTTTCTCTGTCTGCTCCTATTTTCATCCTATGACACAGGACAACTGGCCTCGCCAATAGTCTGAGAAACAAAATTTCTGCTACCACTGCACATATGTACAAATAGGGCACTCAAAGGAATTTTTCCTACATATCCCTCAATATACTGATACTGATACTTAATAAAAGCGATGTTGTGGTTCTGTGGGGGTCCTGTTCCGTTTTTGATTGGCTGGCGTCAAAATTCATAGGTTTATTCGCCGATAGCCTAATTCGCATGCCTGTCCGCCTTGAAGAGAAAAGAAGAAGAATGCTATATTGAGGATTTTACAAAACTGAATTTTCAGCAAAAATGGCTTTCTTGGGAATCGCTTTTGCTAGTTGTCTATCCTACGCTCCGTATCAGCTGTTTTACCACCTGCTGCCCGTGGGTGGAAGGGGGAGTATAATGGGGGGGGGGGGGGTAGACAGGGAGGACATAAGGCGAAGCCGGTCTTTTTCGCTAGTGAGTATTATAATAACATTATTCAGAAGAATAAATTCAGAGGCTTATTATACTAGCATTTAATATAATTTCATTTTAAAATTTACTATAGGGCTCTTTCTGAAATATATTTCCAAATGCTAGATTTTTTGGATCTCTGAGTTAAAAAGGTTGCCGACCCCTGCCCTAGACAATCCTCTCACCCAAGTGAGACCGATCCTATACAGTCCACCAACACACTCGAACTCGCACACCCAACTCCCACCACACACTCAACCGATACACACCAGACCATTCCCTCAAACCCCATCGTACACATCATCATTCCCGCCAATAGTTCCACAATCCACTCAAATTCCACAATGCTCACCACCATATTATCCGACAGTCACACAATTTCCCTACATGAGCCCCTCACACATAAGCCCATCCACTCAAATTCCACAATTCTCACCACCATATTATCCGATAGTCACACAATTTCCCTACATGAGCCCCTCACACATAAGCCCATCCACTCAAATTCCACAATTCTCACCACCATATTATCCGATAGTCACACAATTTCCCTACATGAGCCCCTCACACAATCAAGTTAGTATTAGGAATCAGTTTTTTCACAACAGATTCACGCTTCCATATCCGATGCCTTAAGTGTCACTCTTATGAATGCTAGATCAATAATACTCAAAGTTCCAAAACTTAAAACCTTTATCGACGAACGAAAGGCCAAGTGTCTTCTGCCGTCACACTTGGATGACGATGGCGCTTCGCAACCCACTTCCAGCTGCCTCGACCCACCTCAGAGATCTGCAACGTCCAATCTATTCATAAAAATCCTGCTGATGGACAAAGATTGTAATCTCCGTATCGAGCAGACCCATACATACGGAAGATGCGATGTCCTCAGGCGATAAGTTCGCCTTCAATCTGACCGCGGCTAACTCCACCTCAGTTAAAGGACATGACAGTTTTTCCAAACTCAAAATATTCTTACTATGAAACAGTAACACGTACAATGTATGGCTATTTTATTTGATGTTTTGCTAGTATTGTACCATAGAAGTCAGGTTTTTTCACTTAAAACAAACTCCTTATTTCGCACACTAATGACCAAGCAATAAAGCAAAACAAAGCCTACAGTGACCGCAAAAGAAGGGGTTTGGGTTAGGTTTTTCCTGAATTCCGGGGTTTTTGACGGCACCGAATGTTTGCTTTGCAAATACAACTTATTATAATCCCAATATAGTCTTTTTAACAGAAACATGGGTCAACGAATTAACCTCTAATGCTTCATTTTTATATAAAACTACACCTTCTATAGACAGGACCGCGCTAATAAACGAGGAGGAGGAGGTTGTATGATCTACATTAGATCTAACATAGAACAAAGTGGCTTTGAGGTTCTACAGTAGATGTTCAATGGCGAAGCGTGCTTCGCTATAATAACATGCAAGACCCTTAAACGCATTCTAATTGGATGTTTGTTCACCCCTCCAGAATATAGTAATGATGACACGGGCCTTACAAATCTACTCGATACTATATCAAATATCCAAACAGAATATCAGATAATTGCAGGAGACTTAAACCGTCCAGAAATAAACTGGGCAGTACTAACAGCCCCATCCAGACATGATGAATTATAATCATCAATTGTCTTTTATAACTGGACACAAATAATAAATAAAACCAACCAGAGGAAACAATATACTCGATGTTATTCTCACCAATGACTACGACAGCTTAACCTTTGATAGTGATTATAAGGCAATAAAAACAGTGCTCTCTCTTAAAATTAAAATAAGACCTGATCCTAGTTACACTTCTTTAAATCCGAAAAATCTTGACATTGAATCCATGAATGACTACATAAGGTCATTAGATTGGAGTTCTTTCCTCCTAACAACATCTTATCTAGAAGCTGTTAACATATTAAATGCTACCCTTAATTTAATGCGCGATACCCTAATTGACGAGATATCCCCACGTAAGAAATCATTACTCCCAAACTTTCTTTCCAAATGGCTAAAAAAACTTTTAAAAAATATACATATATTGACCCATGTATTATTTATCTATCCACGCTCAGATGCATTACAAAGATTCACGAGTTAGCCCAGAAAATTGAAACAAATAAGACAATAGCAGCAGACCACTGGGCAATCGAGTCCCCAGAAGAGACAGCCCAAATCTTCCGGAAACAAATAAATAATCATCAAAAGCAAGGCCCTCTGATCACGCTTGATGACCAAGGAATAATAATAACAAATGACGATAAAATAGCAAATCTTTTTTTATCGTGGTGTTCACCGAACATCGGTTTTAGCTAAAATCTGAGAAAAAATAATTCATAACCCAAATGTTAGACCAGCTGATAAATGTTAATCTCATACCACCTTTTCAACATGCCTTTTTGCCTAAAAAGTCATGTCAGTCCTGCCATCTCACTTTCTTCGAATTCGTCTCCAGAAATAGAGATGACGGGGACACTATAGTTACAATGTACTTTGATCTAAAAAAAGCGTTTGACAAAGTTCCCCATAAAAGACTGATCATGAAATAATGAGTCACGGGAATTGGCTATCCCTCCTCGATTTCCTCAAATCCTCTCTTCAAAACCGATTCCAAGTAGTACAACTTAGAAATATAGTATCAGACCCAGCTCATATAAGCAGTGGTGCTTTTCAAGGCACTATCCTAGGCCCCCTCTAATTTCTCATTTACATTCATGAGTTATCCACTATATCAACTTCTGCTAAAACATTTTTATATGCAGATGACTTAAAAATCGCATATGCATATAATAAGCACTCAATAATTAACGTGCATAGAGCGATAGAGTCAGATTTTACAAAACTTAATGTCTGGAGTTCTAAATGGCAAATGCCATTGACACCAACAAAAGGTCATCTCTCGATTTTTGGACCATTGAAACTTCCTCCCATAATTTTTAACGACCAAGAAATTAAACAGACGACATCCATAAAAGATTTAGGTCTTAGCTATACAAACACTCTGGACTTATCCCCTCACGTTAAACAAATAGCACCAAAAGCTAATAGATTATGTGGTTTCATTAGTAAAAATTTTACATCAATCAAAATTAAGACGCAACTTTATAAAATGTTCGTTTTACCTATCCTGGACTACTGTTATATTTTTTTGGCATTATGTCGTCAGCTGGTCGAAAGAAACTAGAAGGCATTCAGCGGCGCTTTACTAGATCTTTATATAAATACACACACAATATAAAAGGTATGGTCTCCGACCTCTTTCGATTCGCAGAATCCAAAATGGTCTAACTTTCCTATACAAAGTCACGCACGACGAAGGAATTCTCAGCACACGCATGCTACCATATCAAAATGGTCTGTGAGGCACCATAAATAATGTAAATACGATAAAAATCCCCAATTTCAAGAGGCTCAACGGTCTACTTTCTACTCTGATCAATACGCGACAATATGGAATACCCTTCCAATTTCTATTCGGAAAAGTCGACCCCTCGTAGAATTCAAAATAAAAATAAAAATGTTTCTGTTAAGTATATCACAGGGGGTTAAGTGAGTCTAACCGTGCAACTGCGATCTTCAGACCATGGCTACTTTGTGGAGAAGAGAAGTCTTTAAAGGCCAGAGTAGATGGAAGAGTTTATTGTGTACGCGACTGAAGAGGAGAATAGATTGACTTGGAAGTGATACGTCTGATCAGTAGGTTAGCCGGGCTCAAGTGAGGTCTAAGAGTAGTCGGACAGAAGACAGAGAGAGGGAGATCTTTCTTTGGCTAGGTCGGCCTGGAGATTTTGGGCAGAGAGGCAACTTGCGTCGGGCACGCGTGCAAGCTCCTCATCCGTCGCCTCATAGATGCGAGAACTAAGATTGGCTGATCGAGACGTCGAGAAAGCACATCGGTGAGCGTTTGGGAAAGTGCACTTCGACGCGAGCTAGTCAGCCAGGCACGACCCGCTACAAGTAGCACTACACATTTAATCTTGTATAACATAGGACACTTTTATAATAATAATATGTTCATTATGTCAGTTTACAGGCAATTGTAAAGAGTTGGTAATGCACCTCTTGGGCACTAGACCAGAAAAAACCTAAAACAAACTCCCTATGTTGCGGCCAGTATTGGTTTTGTTTCAGGTTTTCTTTTTTGTCAATACTGGGCGAGATAGGGAGTTTGTTTCAAGTGAAAAAACCTGCCTTCAAAGGTATGATACAAACGGAATAAATGTACAGTTGTAAGCTGAGTTGACTCATCAGCAGGAGAAATGTTTCATATCGTTTAAAACATTAGTTCCAGACGGAGAAGGTTGGCACAAGAACACAGTGTTCTAAGTCTTCCTTCAATGGTTGTCGGCAAAAGTTGCGCGCTATCGGCTGAAGGGTTAGCAGACTGCGGGCTGCTGCTTTAGCAGCATTATCTTCAGCATGAAGCCTGGCGGGGTTCAAAGTCCACGAACGCCATCAGAGTGAAAGAGAGATTCCACCGAGTCAGCACCCAAAATTCGTGAAAGTTGTCCTGAATGTAGAAAACTAGTGATAGCTCTCTTAAACATAGGGTAGTTTTGCTGGGTCTTAATACTTTTGGGCAGCTTATTCCAGATTGATATGACAGTTACTGAAAAGAATTGCCGGTACTTAACTGTACGTGCCATAGGAAAAAATAAAAATACGTCTCGATGACTGGCGCG
Organism: Ligula intestinalis; assembly: GCA_036362985.1. NCBI lineage: Eukaryota > Metazoa > Platyhelminthes > Cestoda > Diphyllobothriidea > Diphyllobothriidae > Ligula > Ligula intestinalis. The sequence goes on from JAYGXS010000005.1 coordinate 45,281,660, forward strand.
TCGAGAGTGCTCAAGCTGCCTTATTGTACTAAGAGGATCAAAGGTTTGACCGTTCAAAAGTTTAAACAGTAAAAAAAGACCCTTCTGCAATCGACGAAGCCATAAAGGATCCAGCTTTGTAAGTTTGCACCTTTGTTGGTAGGTTAAGTTACGGTATTCAGTAGTGAAAACTCTTCTAGTGAAGAAGTGCTGCACCGATTCTATTTTCTATTTTCAAGTCATTTCCTGTCCAAGAGCCTGAAATTCTGTCACTAAATCACGAGCTTTGCACAGGCTGATTTCTCCTGATGCCGAGTTCCTGATATATATCATCCGCCTGGATCAGTGCCTAGTATATGTAGATAACAAGGAAGTTGTGATTTCACACCTATGTTATGGGTAATGGAATCTCAAATTTAATCGTCCTGTCCTCCATATTCCACTGTAATTTGCCGCCGGAAAGTTTTCATTCGAGTCCTAGACCTAGCTAGACGTTAGCTAGATGACAGATGAGACCATACCATTATTATATGCCTGCAGACCTATGGTTTGCACAAAGCACTATACCTATTTTGTAAAAGTAAGTTTTTATCGACTTAAAAATAAAATTTCACATTTCTTAGTGTTTTCTGGTAGCAAAAAATTGCATCTATAATTCTATGATCTTTAAGGGATACAATCAAAACATAAATGCAAAAAAGTGTTTTTGTGTCGTATTTAGAAGAAGTATTGCATATACAAATATAGCATGGGAAAAATTATTTGCTGTCCTTACCCAGTCCCCTTATGGCAACGTTCCGGAACCAAAGGTTAAAGTGGTTCCAGTGGAACCAAAGTTCCCACTTTTGTTCAACTTTGGTCCCACTGCACCGTGATTGCATATCGGGGCGGTATTCCGTGCACTGGCCCGGGTAGTCTACAAGTTGTCATCGAAATCGATGGTCGAACACCCACACACAAGCTCCCACGTCCATCTGAGAAAAACCCGACGCGCACGCACGCCTCCTGCATTTGCTACCTACCCCTCTCCAAATGCGGCGCCTGGATCGATGCCTTGCTTAGGCAACTTTTGCCGGCGTATGCTTAACCGAGTCTGCTCAGACTGCACTTGATGCACGCAGTCGCCCCCTACCCCCCTACCCCCAGACCCCCACCCTCCCTATTTGAACGCGTGCGCCCTGAACACTGGTTTTTTGCCCTAGGCATACGCCGGTAAAGGTTGCCTGAGCAAGGCATCGATCCAGGCGCCGCATTTGAAGAGGGGGAGGTAGCAAATGCAGGAGGCGTGCGTGCGCGTAGGGTTTTTCTCAGGTGGACGTGGGAGCTTGTGTGTGGGTGTTCGACCATCGATTTTGATGACAGCTTGTAGACTTCCCGGGCCAGTGCACGGAATACCGCCCATATAGGCAATCACGGTGCAGTGGGACCAAAGTGGAACCAAAGTGGGACCTTTGGTTCTACTGGAACCACTTTAACCTTTGGTTCTGGAACATTGCCATTAGGGTTTTAGGTTGGCGTTTTCTGTATTCAATGCTGAATGACGATGATGCTCCGCAAATAATTCTTAGATGTCCGGACTGCCCTCAAAGATAGTTGCCGGAATTTTACAGTGCGCAATACTGCAAAGCAGGGAGAACACCAAATTGAACCCGGGATTGAGGCCTGCCTGAAGAGGATAATTTTTCGAACTGACCGCGGCTGAATATACTTCTGCAGAAGGATCAATTACAAATCCAAAAATGATAAACTGTTTCCAGACCTCAAATATTCTTACTCTGAAACCTCTAACACATGTACCACGTGGATATTATTTTCCAATTTTGATCTGATTGAACCTTTACAGACAGTTTTTTTTCACTTAGAACAAGCTCCCTACCTAGCACACTATTGACTTAGCATAAAACAAAACAGAGCCAATATCTGTGTGCAAAAGAAAAGGTTTGTTTTAGGTTTTTTCCGGTTTTCCAAGAGGCGTCTTACCAATAAACCTTATTATTGTTTGTTGACAAACAAGACTATAGCACATTTTTTGCGCCTGCAGGCAAGTAGTTGGTAAAAGTTATTATAGCTATATTGTAAAAGTAACTTTTTATCCAGTTCAAAATTAAAAATCCAACAAAAAATGATCTGCCAATAGAATTGAATATGAGAGTTCAAGGAAGCAGTTCAGAAGAAGAAAAAGGAGTGATCACTGCAACAAGAGTTTTTTGTTCTGACGTTCCGGATTCCATCGGGAATACTTTATCATAGGTAGGGTAGAAATATCTGAGGCATGTGCAGATACGATAACTTATGAGTAAGGATTCCTGACGGAATTCGAAGCGTCAGAAGAAAAAACTCTTGTTCCCTTGATCGTTTTTTTCTGCTACAAATAATTTCATACTTCTAAATGTTTCCTGGCAGCGGAAAAAAATTATATATTATTTTATGATTGCTGTCTGTGTGGGCGGACAGATGGTTAGCTGGCTTGCATTGGAGTCATGTGCCGCCGCGCCGCCGCGCCGCCGCCATGTGCGCGTCCTTACATGACTCTGCGTGGGTGGGCCGGTGGTCTCATGTCGTTAGGGCTGCGTTCGTTTTGAGTTTAGCTCCGCCCTAACAGAGGGGATTAGTGTTGTTTGCAAAAATCAGATCTAAAGTATGATTGTCACTAGTTGGGGACCAAACCAGCGAAAGACAGTTAGAAAAATTAATGGAATTTATGAATGGTAGAAATCTAGGTTGACGAGAGTTTGAAAGCCAGTAGATATCTATAAAATTAAAATCTTCAGCGATAATTGTATTTTCATAAGGGAATTCCGGTATCAATTGAACATTTCACGAAGATGAAAAGACAATTTGTAGACAAAAAGAATGTAATGTATGTAGAGCAGAAAACTGCCTGTACACGGAACGTTATGCGGGCAAAACAGGGGGCTGTCTGTAGGCAGGACGTGTACTGAATGCGGAGAACAGTTCAAGTGACAAGCCATATTAACAAAGAGGGCTTCATGGCGCGTCTTAACTGTAAGAGGTCGAAGGGTAGCCAGTCAGAGCAAAGAGAATGGTAAAGGCACTGGCCAAGGATACAGGCTGGCCAGTCATAAAACTGAAAACGTGAACGTGTGTCCCAGACAATAACCGGCGCTTGACACTGCATTGCGTTTTGATGTCCAAACACTACGCGCGGGCCTACACAACATCTCTCCACCTTCAATTTGACAGCATCGGGATGAAGGAGAATACCGTGATTATAAAATTTTGCGAAAACAGTTGTTGAAGTAGATACTGTCCTCAAAACGTTGGAATTATTTGCGAAATTGTTTCAGCCATCTCAGGGCGGCGTTTTCAATTAATGGGCAGCTTTGTGGAGTTGGCGGATCCTTCGTGCGGACGCTATGGCTGGCACGGGTATTTGGAGTTTGACCATCGATTTTGATGATATTCAGCGTATGTCCAAGAGCAGGGATATCGACTGTAGTCAGGTATAGCAAAATTAGACGCGCAACCATCTACCACATTCTAAACCCTATCCCTGCTTGTATCGGTGACCAGACAATGTCCAGATGACCGAACAGGAATCAGCCGTAGGCTGCTTTCTCCAAGCAGACCAAAAACATCGGCTAATTTGTCTTAAGTGACAGTAACCTTTTGCGCTGGTACTACTGCACTACTTACCCTGACTCACCGTCAGCAGGTGTCCAGAAAGGCTTATAGAGACCGAGTCTTATATAACTACTACTGCCACTATTATTTATGCTGACGCTTACTAGCAGTGTAGCTGAGTGATAGTTGTGCTGGTTCTAGTACTGACGCCAATATTAATCAGAAGTAACGCTTATTAAAGTAAACAGTGGACTCAAGTTCTCTCGATCTCAGCTAGGTGTTGAGACCTGGATTTATGCTTTTGCGAGTAAATAAGATGTTTGAGGTTCGGACAACAGCAATGCTTGCCGTTGTTTTTATCCCCTTCCACTGTTCACCAAAACTGTGTCAGTTTTTCTTAAGGTGTAGCCTACAAAGGTTAGGACACTGCTGTTAGAAGTCGTATGTCAATATCAGGAGTGCTAATTCCAGTAATCGTACTTGCTGAGGCCAGTAATTAGTATTGTAGCGACCTTTTACTCTAACGCATGCATGTCCCACATGTCTGGCTCTTGCGTGCGCGCCGGACGTAAGTCAGGGTCGGGACTTGTCTGGCCTCACTAACCAATAAATTCTCAAGACGAAACCAGTGCACAAACTGCGGGGGAGTTTTTTACGCTCAGTCACACTCGGAACCGACGACCTACTGTTCGGTTGTAGTTGTCTGGACCCGGTGACCTACTTGCCGGACTGCGCCTCTGGACTCCGGCCCATTAATGGCTGGACTTCACTCGTCTGGGAGTCCTTTACTCATTACATATATTCAACTCCTTCTAACCTAATTAAATCATTTATTACAATCTGGCCTATTGCGCATTATCCTATCCACTAGCTTATAAATATAGGGATATTTTCAATCGCCTATTAGCTGGCGGCATTACATCCTATCCCACAGAATAATACAATGGGTGTAGTGAACGGGAACCTAGTATGCAGTTGTAACCTTTACCGGGATCATAAATAACTAAAAGGTTTAAGAAACGTGTATGTTATAATAACTGAAGACCTATCATGCATTTATATCTTAAGGAAGAGGCATTTGCCGCTTTTCCGGGCTTTCTTTGACGGTCTATGGTACCAAGCTCTAGCTTAGAATTTAACGAACATCATCTGCCTAAATAGGTGCACTTCAAGTACGGTACTAAAGGGCAACAGTATGCCAATACACTGCAGCAGGGATAGTTTACTATTATTGATAGTGGTGATACTAGTGAATTTAGTTCGTATGTATGACGCCCAACCTCAAACCGTGAACTCACTGTGCAAAAACTGCAAAAGCTCTGGGCATCCTAGAAGTGATCAGAAAATCCTTACTCTATTTTGATACGGAACTTTGTGGGCGATTCTTCAAAAAATTGATCGGCCAATGTGGTGCCTGGTGCCCCTGGATGAAGCATGATTACACAGTCATAAATAAATTTTATATTTTAGGCCCGAAGGGCCATGTCATTGCAAACCTCGTGCTGTGGAAAAATAAATACAAAGTTGATAACTGCTGCCCTCCGCGAACAACCACATAGGCAGCGGGAGCGTTTAGTACTGTTGGCAGATAAAATTAATACCAACCAACATATTGTCATTTAAAAATAGTAGTCGAAACTCTCTGAAAACGCATGGTGAACTATGGAGGAAGCAGTGAAAAAAAAACTCCTAACATTAAAATGGGGGCAGATGTCAGTGGACTCCCGCTTAAAAAGAAAACAAAACGTATGAGAAAAAAACTGCTTCAACAAAATTAAGGAGGTTGGTTGATAGGATTGATTGTAGTGCAATGAGACAGGACTGTTGATGAGAACGTATGAGGGTTGGAAATGCTTCTTGTCAATTGGAGAAATCATATAGAAGCAAAGGCTGTCGTTCACCACTGTAACATCACCCGACTGGCTTCATGATCAACCATCAAGGAGGTGAGACCGGAGGAGGCCATCGCGGACAACAGGGTCGACAAGATGAGGAAACGGTAGAGGTCACGTGATCAGCACCGAAACGCCAGAGATGTGACCTTGTGGACTGCGGAGTCCAGCGACGAGCTGGCAAAATTAGCAAAACCGCCGCGAGCACGAGGAGAGACCATGAAGCCCATCGTCAGGGTTGTAAAACGCAGAACGGAAAATGACAATGATGACTGGACAGAGACGGAGACGAAACATCGTTGCAAATATCATTCTATAGAGGAAGAAATAGACATGTATGGAAAACAATGTTAGATAAACATAACCGCCTCAGATATCAGGGGGACCCTTTTCAAAGTCCAAAAGTTGTGTGTTTCGGAGGGATATGGATAACAAGTACTTTATATCTTCCGAAGTTAAGTGCTTACGTAATTTGACTTTAAAAACTGTCTAATTTCCAGGGGAATATTATTAGAGAGGCAGGCATATTTGGAGGCAAAGAAGCGAGAATGGTTCGATGTGGAGCTAAATGGGGTTGCAATAATCCTGGAGGAATTACGAGTGGCATAAGGTCTATCTGCGGGAGAAAGAGCGTCGATTCGTGGGAGGTTAGGGGTAGAGTTAACGCGAAAAAGGAAGCAGAGGCCCGCTTCGAGTCTTCTGACCCAAAGAAATGTCATGTTCGCTAACTGACATCTCTCCGTATAAGAAATGGTGGATCGAGGAAGAGCGAATATTTTGTGAGTAAACATCCTCTGTACATTTTCAACCTTACCGCGGTCAGAAGCATTCATTAGACCAAAGAGGGGGCAGCAGTATTCTAGGATGGGAAGAACATACATGCGATAAAGTTTTAACTTTATTTTTAGCAGGAAGAAATTATGTGATATGAAACCACATATCTGTGCAGCCTTCGCAGATATTCGATCTGCATGAGGTGACAATGCTAGTTTATTTGTGTAGTTAAGACCTAAGTCTTTTATGGTGGATAGTTCTAAAAGTGGAGTATTTTGAATTACTAGTGGACGAGAAAGCTTGATGGGACCAAAACACAAAAAACTACACTTGGATGGAGAGAACTCCATCTGCCAGATAGCACCCCAACGTGAAGATGTAAGTAGGTCCGCGTTTATTTTATAAACGTATATATTGGCTGTGTCCTTAGAAAATGAGTATATGCATTTGAGGTCATCTGCATAAATGAGATTGTGTGAATTTTTCAGAACAGTCGACATTGCATTGTTATATAGAATAAAGTGTAAAGGACCTAATGCAGTGCCTTGAAAAATGCCACTCGTGATCACCTAAGCAGTGGAGTAACTATTTCCTACTAAGACCTTTTGGTTGCGGTTAGACAAATAGGAGCCGATTAGCAGTTATTCAGGACCTCGAAGATCTAATAATAATAATAATAAGTTGTATATTTGAGGCCCAATGGGCCTCATCAATAAACCAAAAATATGATAACACGAAGTACTAGAAATAATTCGTTTAACAAACAGTATCCGTAGTCTATAGCTATAAGACGAGTATAACTGTTTAGAAGCGAATTTGTTAGATTCGAAAAAATGAATATAGCAGTGTCATGCGGAAGGTGAAATTCAAGGGCACACACAGATTAGCCAAATCGTTATCTAGATTCTGACTATGTATTCTGGTACCCACTGCCTCTGTTAGTAAGGGGGGGGCTTGGAAGCAAACTCAGTCAAAGCTGAGCGTTGGGCAGAACAATAGGTATTAACGAAACATTACTGGTATAGACGGCTGAGTCGTTCCTGAATATCCTGCATATTGTTTATACATATTTGAAAGTGCTTCTTAGCAAAAAGGCCTATTGATTACTTAGTCTGCTTCAAATATTTGCACTAATCTACACACCGTTTAAAGATTTTCGTTATTTTGAATATCAGTCAACACACTACGTCACAGTCACAAAGGCAAATTTAACTTTTCGAATTTAATCGTTTCGTTTGCAACTAAAATGGGAGTAGAAACTATTTAGAATTTATTTAGAATTTATATTTTTCAGCGCCGGTACGGCACTATCTACACAAAGTTCATTTCGAAAAAATAAAAATTCAAAAAATAATTTGACAATATGTGCAAGTAGACGTAGAAAGTCGTAATAATGTCAGCAGAAATTTTCCTTTTGGGGCAACATTCAGCAATGTTTTGCAGTTAATTTTGAACTAAAAACGAAAACTTATGGCAGTTAAAAAAACTCTTACAGTGAAAATGGAGACAGTGTTCAACGGGCCTCCATGTTCAAAAAGTGTGCAAGAGAAAAAAACTGCTTAGGAAGATAGTAGTAGGAAAATAGAAGTAGAGCAGAAATAGGTGTGGGTGGTCTGATGAAGGTGAGTATTCAACGAAACTGCAGCATTTTAGACTGAGTACTTCCGCTTGGCTTCGTTTGATTCAGCGGTGGTTAATGGAAACATCTAGGTTCTCGGGGGACACGAGGCAGAGAGAATAGTTTCAAGCGGATCTCCTAAATTCCCGCAGGTCCTTTCTCGGGGTCATGGAGAAAGCTGCTCGGAAAAGATGAGGAGAATAGTAGGTTAATAGAATCAGTGTTAAGATAAATGTGCAGTCTCTGTTTGAAAGCAGACAGTCTAGTTAACGACCTAATTTCGATTGGCAAGTTATTCCAAAGAAAGCTATATCTGGAAGCTATATCTGCTCTCGATAATTCTGCAAGGCTGCCAGCCGGGCCAGGAATTGAACCGCGGATGCTTCGGGTGAAAGTTGAATGGGTAACCGATGGAGCTTTAGAAGCGTACAGCCGTAAGGATCAAATTCAGTCATCAAATACAAAAGATCGGTCACGAAGCTTATTGAAAAGTCCTTCTGCCAAGCGAACTAAAAGTCTTAAAAGTTTAAGAGATGAAACTCATAAAGATGAAGCCTGCATATCATATTTTACCCTTCTTAACAAATTTACGAAACTTGAGGAGGTGGTCAATAGTCTTAGAGTTGAAATGGAAAAGCTTAAGAAATTTTCTCAATTTCTCCCTCACGAGGAAACACTGGCGATGCATGAACTTGAGGGAGGGAACCTAACGTACGAAGCAGCAGCATCTCTCGCCGAAGCGTCTACGCACAAAAATGATCAGGAAAGTAACATAAATGGTCAAGTTGTCCTTGAAGAGGAGCACCGTGATGAAGATTCTACAGAAACATCTCTAACGGTCTGCGGGACTGATACTCTGCGCCCAATTTCAGCACATGAGGAACTTTCCGAATAAAAAACCCCGCTAATTATAGGCTCATTTTCCGGACCAAAAGTGCTAAATGTACCCAGCACATCAACCACTCCAAGTGGGTATGCTAAGGCTGCATACAAATCACAGAAGGAAACCACAAATGTAGAAGGGGGCAACACGAAGCCAGACCTGATCAGTGCCATCCCAGCCGCCAAAAGAAGCCTATCTCTTGTGATGGTAACGGAAACGCAAAGTCAAAAACTTTTCCTTACAACAGCTCGGGGTCTTCCGATAACAGTAAGACTGGGAATACATCAAGGGTTTCCCTTGACTGACAAAACTGCATAGTTGTTCAAGACGAGTCAAACGGAACTGCAGGTGAGGTATTACAGAATTCGTCCATTAATCGGAAAAACAACATAATCATACAGGGTGCTCCTGAGTCCACGTTTGACACAACAACGGAACGAGTTGCACACGACTTTGATCGAATACACGAATACGTCAGCGCTGTCCTAAAGAATGGGATAACCTATACCGTAAATAAAGCCTTTCGTCTGTATAAAGCAAGCCTAGGCCGCGCACTACAAATTAACCCAAGGCCTCTCAAAGTTATATTCGATAACGAAGGCTCTGCATCAAAACTGCTAAAAGGAAAAACGGCCTTATTAAATTTGCACAAGCAAGTGTTTTTTTCAGCCAGAGTAAGAGGCGAGGGAGCGGATGAAAATGAGGCAACTAAGACAAGAATTGAGAGAGAGGACTGAAAGCGAAGCAAAGGGCCTGACAATAAAAGACGGCCAAACAAATACAAGTCAAGGAACCCTTCCTCTCGCCGAACCCTATCACGATGAAGGTTGGGCCTCATGGAGTAAACTATCCTTAAAGATCCTAACCGAAAATGAACAAAGCTAGTTTAACAAGCTGGACGAACTAAAGAACTTGGTCGATAAGGTGAAACCAGACATCATGGCTTTAACTGAAACCTGGCTTTCAAACGCGGGCTAGGGAAGGACAACAGTCAAACTGTCTCGACCTTATCTTTAGCCGAGAGGAAGAAACTGTGATTGACCTGCAGGATTGACCCCCATTAAGGTAAAGCGACCATATTATGCTGTATTTCGAGTTTTCGCTGTTCTCCAAACCCTACTCCTCCAACACATGGGAACGTAACATTTGGAAGGGCGACTACCCATTTATGAGAAGAGAAATGTCAGAGGTATCATGGGAAACAGATCTCCAAGGTGGGGCAAATGAACAGTGGATGACCTTTAGCTCGACGTTGAAAAGAACTTTTGTCTCAACTGTCCCTTCAGTAGAAAGACAAGTACGAATCGCCCGAAGTGGATGAACTCAAACTTGCAGGCCGCATTTAAACAAAGAAACCGCCACTGGAGACGCTACAGATTAACCGGCTCTGGTAAACACTTACAGGAGTATAAGCAACAACGTACCATTTGTAAAAGAGAAGCTACTAAACTGCGCAAGAAATACGAGTTAAAACATATTACACAAGTCATTGGAACACCCTAAGATATTGTACGGTTACATACGAAGCACGAAGAGATCTCAGGAACTGATCCCTGCCATAAGATCAGCCGATGGACAACTGGCGACCGAAGACCAGATGAAAGCTTCCCTCCTCTCCGATTTCTTTGAATCCGTCTACACCCGAAAACCTACAACTTTTGCTGACGGTCCGTCCGCTCATCGACCGATAACTGCGCCCTTACCCTCCTCCTCATTGCCCAAAATAGAGGACCTAGAGTTTATCACACAACACTTTTAGGGCCGAACTACTCCAACTTAAGCCTGCCAAATCAGCAGGGCCGGACAAACTTCCTGCACTAGCACTAAAAGAATTAGCTAACGAACTATGCAAAACCCTGGCTGCCATCTTCCAGAAATCTTTTGACGAAGGCGAACTCCCAGAAGAATGGAAGTGGGCAAACGTCACCCCGATCTGTAAGGGAGGTTCACGACTTGATTGCGCAAATTACCATCCTGTCAGTCTAACTTGCATCACGTGCAAAGTAATGGAGCACATTATAAAGAAGCAATTAATGTATTTTCTCGAAAGCAACAAAATACTATGTGATGGACAGCACGGCTTTCGCCCAGGACGCTCTTGCCTCAC
>JAYGXS010000005.1:45298954-45350679 GCA_036362985.1 Ligula intestinalis
CAAAAACAAAGACTACTCTTTTATACCTAATAACAGTTATTTTAAAAGGTCTAACCTAAGGGGTAATAGAAATATAAAATCAGTTTACGAACTGTATAGGCGAACAATATGTACAAATATTGCAAAAAGTTATCACGATACGATGCCTTCTGCGTGTGGTGGTGAGCTGATCGTACTCCAACCCACCACACACATACTTGCGGCTATAAAGAACAATACTCTTCGCATTAAAGGTTCCAGCTGGGAATTTGCGAGTATTTATCGCTCTGAACTAGTACCGGTTCTTTTACCTAAGATCAGTATACAAAATCAATGTTTTACCGGCAAAGGTATGGTGTGCAGAATACGCATATTGCTAGCTTATTGGCTGTTGTCAGCTGCACATATCCAACTCCAGTATAGCCACAGAAAATGCCGCTACAATCGAGTTTTGAACGCCGCCCACCAGTGAGCTAGAGACGAACGTACTACCCACTAAGCCAACGGGTCGATGTCTTCCCGGTTGTCGATTGGGATATAAATTAGTCACAGGTGTTCACTGATCTGGTCAGGGATTCAGCAACCTGGGCTGCTTCGTCTGGCGAGGGAACTTGACACTTCAAGTTTCAGTGGCTATACTAGAAATATGCGTATTCTGCACTCCTTACGTTTGCCGGTAATACATTGGTTACTTAAACTAAGCGAGTGGCAAACTTGTTTTTTCCTTGAGAAAAATGAACTTGAAGTGTCAAGTACCCTCGCCAGACAAAACAGCCAGGGTTGGTGAATCCTGGACCAGCTCGGTGTACACCTATGTACAAAGTATAACAATATACTACGCACCTGTCTCGAACGCTAAACAGCCTCGTATTGTGCATCTTAGGGGTCTTAAAGTTACTGACAGATAATAATCTGCATCATTATCACAGTCGTTCTTGTTTGCGCTGTATTCAAGACCCAGCTGAAATACTTAAGGACTCTTTCCCAAAAAAGCAGCCAATAAACGGACAGCACGGACGTCCAATAGGAAGACGCTGGAGCTCGCAATTCTGCCGGGCAATTCAAAGGCTAATTAACTCAAGGATGTCGGAGAATTTGCCGAGATTTATATCTGAGAAGGAAGTAGTAGAACGCAGACTTCGAAATGAGGCTGAGGGAATAAAAGAAGAACCATATGATCCGCGGTCACTGTACGATCGGCTTCAGGTTCGTGAATATGTGTATGCGCATGGTGTTTCTAGGCAGAAAAGGCGCGAAAACAGGAAGAATATGAGACCAATGCCGCTTTTAAAAACCAAATTCACCGGTTAGATCCTGATGAAGCAGATTTCTTAGCGAAAGTTGAGCAGAAGAAGTATAGTGCTCAAGAACTGGCCGAGCAAGAAGCCGATATGCTTATCAGGGAGGCAAAAATATCCTTTTGTTTCAAATAGTCAATTAGTAGGTTATTTGATAGCGCCTTAATTTTTCCTTTCATGAAAATGCATGCTTTAAACACAATAGTTCATTATATAACGTGCGAAATATATACATTCTTTGCAAAATCCAGTCTGTGGACAAGTGCCACAGAGTTTTTATTGGCTGTGAACCTAGTGCAAAAATTGATCTTTTCTTAAATTCCAAAACAGTTTTCCTAGAATTTTGTAGTGCAATGGCTTCCGCAATCTCTTTTCCTTGCCGTAATTTACGTCCATGTGCCTATCTCCTTCGTTTTGAATGCACACTTCGCTTGACAATGGTTGGCACTTAGCAGTGCTATATAAGCTCGAAATAACATTTTTTCATTTGATTGCTCTTCCAATGCGTCATCTCTGGAAGTCAATTGCCCTGGCACTCCTAGCTATATGTGTATACTCATTGATATCGACTATATGACAGAGTCGCGCCAGGTGAATCACAGTATGTCAGTTAGCATAACATGGTTTCGCTGCTATTGCACTCTCGCTCAGCCGCGATTAGGACTTTGAATCTGAAATTCTTCCTGGCATCTTAGTTGCAGAGCCTTTTCTTGTCTTCATTCAGGCCTTCGGATTGCAAAACGGTCTCAAGGCCCTGCTTTGTCCGTAAGAGTTTATACTGAAAGGCCCACTAGATTGGTCGATGCATGACAGATTGCATTCTCGTTCCCACAGTCATTGTTGGACTGGCTAGAAAATTCACCTGCTGTTTTATTTTCGTCTCTCCACTTGGTTTTTCCTTGACTGGTTCTCACGCTGCAAACAGATCTGTTCTTATAAAAGCCACCACTGAACGCAGTACGTCAAGCACAACTACTCAGCCTCGCCGCCCTACGCCAGGTTCCTCTTCTGCACTGGATCAAAGACGCCTTATGTCTGGTATTAAACGAAGAAGGTACTCAATTTTTTTACTCTTCTCACCGATTTAGCGTTTTAAACTCCGACCTGGACCCAAAGCGTGCACACACAGGCTCGTCCGGTAAGAATTTGTGCATTTTGCCTGTCCACGAACTTGAGCATTAAAAAGCAAACCAGATGGCTACGATTTTTTGAACACGTCTACCCATTTTTGGGGTTTTCGGCATTCCCTTGTATTAGACTATTTCTTCCGTATTGCTGCCAGCCCGTATATCAGGCGATTTCGACAGAATCAGTCGGAGACACAGAAAAGGGATCTGGGTGAATAATTACGTTAATTGTCCGATCCATCCTCGACTTTAAATATACATTCAAACTTAATAACCTCGTCCGCGCCTGGATAACCGCAGTGTTGACTTTTGTTAGACTCGAGCTTTACCTCCGCCATGTCCCAAACACAGGTACCAACTGCAACCTGCTTGGAGATGTTGGGCTCAGTCGTTTAATCTCTCCCTTACAGGACTGCCTTTTCCTCGCGGTTAGCAGTGTAATTGTCCGTGAACACAAGCTGCATGGAGCGGTCTGTATGCTAACTCCGGTCAGATATACTCTCCATCATTAACAAATAAATCTCGAAAGTTTAAATGTCACCTTCAGCTCTTCACAGGCACTGTCAAGACTGCCTTTGAGGCGAGTCTCTGCCCCAATAGCGGAGATAGGTAGTCTTTGGTTCAGGAAAGAGCGTAGTATTTCTCTGCAAGCATTAGAAGAGTCAGCCTAATAACATCGGTGTTTATATTTATCGTAAGGAGTAGTTATAATCCTCCGGTATTTTTAGTCCATCTCGCGCGAGGTAAAGGCTTAACCAGAGTGAATACTACTGCGGAGACTTTCATGCTAGCAGTGGTCTAATGACGATCCTATTGATACCTTAAAATGTGGTTAGAAAACCTTTACAAAACATCCACCCGGATAATCATATCTTCACCGATCCAAGTCTATCGCAGATATTTTATCTTGTGTGATTCTGAACTGTCCATCGTCGCGAGTCGCCAGGAACCTATTGTACTGTTTGGGCATGAATCTTGAAGGAATTTAGTTTGCCTGTACTGACAAGTAGGCCAGTCGATTTCATAACTCCGTTCATTCACATTCAGTCTTTGATCTAATCAAACATGTTGGGTGCATTTTTTGCCGAATGTTTGTTTTACATTAAAAATGAACCCCTCAACAAATTGTGGTAAGTCAGTAAAGGTCAAGTGAACACCCACCTTTTTTGAAGAACAAATCTGTGAGTGAAGCGATTCCTCAAAGTACCTTTCTCAGTTAAGTGCGTCTTTGTTGAAGGTTGGATTTATGACCTCTGCAGCTTAAGTCTGCGAATCTCCTATGCTATCCCTGCCTATTTATTGTAGGTCGCTGTGGTGCTACACAGAGTTAGCCAGAGACCAGCATCGAAGAGGAGGACAACAGAATAGTTAACCAATGCTATATTTGAGCTAGAAAAAGCGTTATCGTTTGGATGGCGGACTAAAAATACAGCGCTGCTGGCCAAAAAGCGGATGTATTTTCATGTATTTAAGGCGTCTATGAAAATGCGTTTGTCTAAAGAGCTGGCATATTAGTTCAGTTTACAGCCTTTCGGCGGAATTCCTCCATGGCAGATTTTACACTTGTAAATCACGTTTGTTGGCCGTCCTTAAAAAATTGCTTATTGCTATTTATGAATGAATTGGAAAGTTAACTTTCCAGGTGTTTGCATAAGGTAAAGGAGCATGCTTGTCGAGCACTCGAACTGTTTGCTTATTTTTCTGAGCTTTCAAACTCGGTCAGGAGTTATTCGTCAGAGGCAGCAACAGCAGTAACACCAGCTGTCAGTGACGCACATCTGGACGTACGCCGGTAGGGGTATGTATGCTCTGTACGAGTTAAGAAGCTCAATGCAATAAGCAAACTCTTCTGGTGCTCGACCAGCCCTCTCCTTCACCCACTGCTATTAATGTATAGAATACTCAAACTACGTCGCGGCATTTGCATTCGACTTTACCTCGTGCCTTCTCCATGAACGTGCCTGTAAGGTTTCTATGTTTGCTGCCTCCTCTACCTATTTTAACCTGGTAGGCTTCTTCATTCACACGCCAGTCACTGTTGTACCGTCTTGATTAGTAATAATATTCGTCACTCAGAACTGTTGGAAGTTCCGTGCGACGTCGGTACTAATGCGCGACGTTATCTTGTGTTTTGATTTGCACGTGGGGAACACGTCAGATGGGAACCTGTGCAGCGCCAGCCAGTGTTCCTTGTGCCACAACCTCCAGTTCGCGATAGCCTCAGACACGGCACTGGGGCGTGTGTGGAAGAGAAAAGACATTAAGGCCCGTGCTGATTTCCCATTTGTGGAACTTCAGTTAATTTATCGCTGTAAGAATTCTAGGGTCCTTGGAACTTTTAAGATATACTACAATTTTCTACCCCGAAGGTGGCCATCCGACAGTATAGTTTGACCCTCGACACTAAAGCCCGTGTCCGTGCACGCACAGACTTCTAATGTTCCACTGGTCACGCTGACAAATTGTGTTGCATGAATAGCGACGTAGTATGCTTTTTTCGCTTATACGCATACGACTGGGCAAAACCCCTGTTATTCTTTGATTTTTGAGCTGCCGTAGGCAGATACTGGTTCTAGTGATCGTCTGCAGGTTTTTTTTATTGTAAAATAGAACATTTGTAACAGCTGAATTAGTACTACGGTGAAATAGAATTGCTAGTAAGGTTCCTGAAATGTATGAAGGAAGACATGAAGAGTGTGTTAGCCAGTTGGGTTCCAGCATCTCAGTGGGGAAACGAACAAAAAGGAACCAGATAATGCTGCTGTGGACACTTAGCCTTATTTCGCTGACTGCTGTTGTTAAAAAGAAAACAATTGCTGCGTATGAGCATAGTCTACCTGGTTGTTGAGCACCTGGGACTACTATAGGCGTGGACTTGTAGTAGACATTGAGAGGGAGCAAATGACTAGTGGGAATAGCTTTTCTTATACCTAGGTATTTCTGCTGCTTCACTGAACACTTCGTTTCTTTAGTCTAACTCTGAAGCTACAAACACAGCACCCTCCATCAATTTTTGCCCTAGAGCTCATTCGAAGCATGGGCAAACCTACGAAGGGGACAGCTAAATTATTCTAAAGTTAATTTGGCGACTATCCGACGGTTTTTCTTGTTGTTGTCTCCTACAGAACCCAACAACCTCGTTGAGGAAGTTGAAGGCACTCCAAAGGTCGCGGAGATGGCGGTTACGGAGACTAAACCAGTAGAAGCTCGCGTTCTCGCCGGGTTTCTTCCCGGACTAGACGCCTACAGCGGATCCAGTTCGGACAGCTCTAGCGACTCCTCCACTGACGTTGAGGACGCTGCCCAGACCCTCGACGTCATCGCAATGACACGGACCAAATCCTCCTCCATTGGTGGTGAATAATCGCTCCTATAGTCCTATTTTGTATTTTCTTGTAAAGATTGCTTCCTGCCCCCCAGTTCTGTCTTTTTTCTTAGAAAGCATAAAAGATTGCAATGAATGACTACTTGCATAGTTGTATTGCAAGCAGTAACAGCCACGCGGAAGAACTAGCCATGCATATGTCTGATACATACACCTTCGTGTTGATGAAAACGTAATGCTACGCCTAGAGGTACCCTGGTGGGTATAGCTGAAATCTTTTGAGGAGGGCCGATATCGGCGACGGTGTCTGCTTCTTCGGCAATATCCTTATCCCCGAAGAAGATACGAGGAGCGCCTCTTTGTTGCCCCTGCATGCATCTGAAACTGGCCAGCTACAAGTCAGAAGTACTGCCTTGTTTTGGTTAGAGAAGTGTGTGTGTGTGTGTCGTAGCCCACTGTTGGATCAGGGATCCCCGCCGGAATCCAAACTGGGAGTAGTTGGGAGACGGAGAAAAGTCGAGATCTCGACCGGCTTGAGCCAAAGTTCCGCGGGAGTGAGGTGGGTGCCTGGCCGAGAGCTGCAGGCGAACTGATGACGGCAGTCATGCGGCGAGACGCCACAGTCGGGACAGCAGTCGGGTATGGATGGGTCGAGCCGGTGCTGGTACTGGCGACGGAGCATGCAGTAGCCACTGTGTAGCTGCGCCAGGGTACAGCGAGTGACCCTCGGCAGATGTCGTTCCGAGGCCGCAATCGGAGGTGGATGGCCACCCAAAAGGACCGGGGGATGGTAACCTCGTTTCTCCTCGACAATGACTCTCTGGTGGAGACGCTGGAAGCCTGTCTTGGTGGCAGAGCTATCAACGGGTAGATCCGAGAGAGACGAGGCAACATCTTCCTTGTGGAGAGCTCGAATAGACGGTCGGACTTTCCGACTGGGCTCAGGAGCGTTGCAACGGTGATGATTGGGGTGGCTGGGCTGCGAACAAGCCCACCAGAACTGCTGGCTTAGGCGTGTGTTGTGATGGGCCACCGGCAGGACAGAAGCCTCTGCATGAAGATGATCTATAGGCGCCATTTTATAGCGAGCCGTGATCGTGCGGAGGGCAGCGTTCTGTGCTGACTGGAGGTGGCGCACGCTAGAAGAGCTCATCTTAGGAGACCAGATTGGTGACCGCATAAATGAGGTGCGGCTTGGCCAGCACCTTGAATGTAGTCGTCAAAGTCTCTTTCGCGCAGCCCCAGGATCTGCCTACTAGAGCATTGAGGACCTTGGTGCAGCGGCTCACTTTGTCTGCGGGCTCCCTGGCATGGTCTGCGAACGTGAAAAGCGGATCGAAACGAATGCCAAGGAGCTTGGGCTTGCGGACGAGGGGTAAGAATCCACCGTTGACGGTGATGGCCGGGTGACGATTAAACCCTTTCGGATCCAGCGTGAAAACATTAACGGACGACTTGGCTGCCGAGATCGTCATTTCGACATCAGGCATGAACTCCGTGAGAAGCTGTGCAGCCTGATCGATGTGATGGTGTCGGCAGAAGACCGTAACATCGTCCACGTACGATACCACTTGCGCAGGTGCCCGGGGGAGTGGGAGCTCTCGCATGTAGATGTTAAAATAGCGTCGGACTGAGCACAGAACCTTGAGGGAGGCTGCAGGTCTGCTTACGGGGCTTAGAGAGAGCGCCCCGGAAAAGGACACGATCGTATCGGCCACGGATGTAAGCCGCCAACCATCATACCAGGCCAGTCGGGACGTTCAGAGAGACCAAGTCCTGCAGGAACTGATCATGGTGGACACAGTCGAAGGCTCGTGACAGGTCAATTGAGATTGCCACGGTCCGCGAAGCGGGCTTCTGTTGATTAAAGCCTTCGAGGGTGGCGTCGCTGAGCTCGAAAAACGCTGTTGTAGTCCGACGACCCGATCGGAAACCGTGTTGATGGCAACATAGCTCCGCCGTAGACGTCAGAATTTGGTGGATGAGCCGTTCCAAGATCTTCGCCAATGGGCTGAGGAGGGCAATTGGGCGATAAGATGTCGCTAGGCTGGGGGTCCTTACCCGCTATGACCAGGGGGATAATGATCGACTGGCGCCAGCGATCGGGGATGATTGAAGTTCCCAGTGAAAGGTTGAAGAGGGCGGCAAGGTAGGCAGCCACCTTCGGGCCGATGTGGCGCACATGGATAGGCGCCAGACCATCTGGTCCTAAGGCTTTCGAAGCTCTCATTTTCTTGACGGCGGTGAGGATGGCATCAGCCGAAAAGGAAATGTCTGGGGGCGGGGCTTTATGGAGGAGACGAAGAAGGGATTGCTGGCTTTTGGGACTGGGCGCCGAGCGGAGCGAGCACAGCTTGTATATCTTCGCGGCGATCTTACCGTTGTTGTAAATGAACTTGCCGTCTCCGAAGCTAATAGACTGGTTAGATGTATCAGCCCGGGGTTTGGTCAGGTTGCGTAAAAGCTTCCAAGTGGCAGCTGAGTTGCCGCTGAAATTACAATCTGAAACTATTATATGCCAGCGTTGGCGTTCGCCATCGTTGATAGTATTAATGATTGAGCCATTCAGTTCGCCAACGCGCGGGTCACTGGCATCACGCGCTCGTATTTCGTCTCTCTCTCTCGTTCCAGGTGGGAGGCTTCGGGCGGATAGTTAGGACGGAGAAAGAGAATGCGGCCGTTTGGGATGTGGTGACTTGCTGCTGCCAGGAGTAGTCGACGAAGGGCTCGCTCCGCCGTGTGGACACAGGTGGGGGGTGGTAGGCCATCGATCTCGGTTTCGCATTTGGTCGTAAACGCTGCCCAATTGGCTCTCTTGAGGTTCATGAAAGGCTGGTTGGGGGCCTTGATACGCTCTGTGGCGGTGGCCATTTTGAACACAATGGGCAGGTTGCGCAGACTGATCTCCGTGCTCCACATGGTAGACGCTACCAGGCTGCGACTGGCGAGGGAAACGAGTGAGGTAGAGGCTACCAGGCAGAGACTGGCGAGGGAAACGGACGAGCTAGAGGCGCCGTTGGTTGGGAGCCGCGTTTGGCTGTTCTCGTTGAGGACGGCAAAGGGGCGTGTTCTATTTCATCAACCAGGGCTTCTCCTTGGGGGTCGGCCGCCAAGTGAGAGCACCACATGTCGTGGTGGGCGTTGAAGTCACCTAGCACAAAACCATCTCCAGGAGGTAAGCAGGGGGCGATAGAGGTGGTGTAACTGAGAAGACAACTGGAAGTTGGAGGAATATAGACGTTGACGACGGTTAGTGGCGCCGGCCCAACGTCAAGGGAGATTGGCAGTTCTTCCGTGGGATCGGCACCAAGCAGAGGTAGCTGGTGATGGGCCATGGGTTTGTCCACCAGGAAAGCCAAACCTCCGCCTTTGTTGCGGCCGCGGTCGCGACGGACGATCGTATCATTGGCACAGGAAGGGACCTAAGTGGAGTTAGACCACTTTGTCTCTTGGATAGCCGCCACAGCTATGCTGTGCGAGCGCATGAAGGCCAGGAGTTGGTCAAGCTTCCCAAGGCGGCCGTTGGCATTAAACTGGAGGATCTTAAGACCAAGCGGTGAGGCAGCGTCGGAGATCTGATGGTTTGGGTCCAGGACAGGACGGGCTGGAGGCGTAGAGACCGGTGGAGGCATGGGACAGCTGGGACATGTGAAGGCGAGCGACCAATCGACAGCATTGGCAAGGCCACTGCAGCGAAGATGGCACCAACCATTGCAGGAGCCGCAACGTACCGACCAGTCGCGGCGGCCCAGGCGGACTCGGCAGAACGAGCAGTACCAGAGAGGTCCAGGGTTGGCCTCAATTCCGGCGGCGAGGAGGAGCAGCGTGGCCGGGAGGGGCTGCTTCGTCATCAAAAACATGGGGTTCGGCGGAGGGGAGAGTTGATCCAACGTAGGGGGATGGGTGTAGCAGACCTTACCACCGGGACGGTGGGTGGGAACGCGGTCGTAGACGCGTCTGCTGTGGTTTCCTGGTTGGAGAAGTCAACTGGTGTGGTAGCCGATTTCGCCTGAGCCGTTGCGCTTTCGCAATTTGTGTCTTGACGCGATGTAACCGCAGTATGAATGAGGGCTCAACAGTCAGAACAGAAGTTCGACAGAGTACAACTGTATCTCCGATGAAGGCTGGGCCGAGGTTCGCAAGCATTGCCCTTTTTCAAAAGGTAAATTGGGGAGCACACGTTTGTCTTCGATCAATTCTCTTCAGGTCTGTACGTTTAGCTCGTAATTAACTAAATAAACTATGTGGGTTGATAGAAAATAAGTAGTGAGGTTTTCAGGGTAGGCGGAGAGTGGCTTATTCACCTGCCTGCATCTTATCACTTTTTTTCAGCTAAAAATCTTTCCTGACGCCGAAAGCCGCATTACTGTTTCCACCAATCCGCATAGTTTATTTAATTAATTGCGATAAAGATGTACAAACCTGGAGAACATTTATCGAAAGCGAATGGATGCTCGCCAACATATCTTTTAAAACTTTCCATGGGACTTGCAGTTTTGTTGACACCAGTGTAGCTGTACTAGGCCTTCGATCCAGCGCCACATTTTACTTGACGACTCTCTAGCGCCAAGTATCTGAACAAATTGCCGTGGCCAATAGAGGAGAATATACGAGTTCCAGGCAGCAGTTTCAAAGAAGAAGATGCGATCACTGGAACAAGGACTTTATTTTCCTGAAGTTTCGGATTCCGTCGGGAATCCTTAGTCATAGGTAATCGTAAAGAGGTCTGCGACATGCGCAGATAAGGGGTGATACATGCACAGATTGCACGGTATTTATAGATCACAGCGGTCACCTGCATGCGTACTATAATTGTCCGTTCCTGTAGCCACCACTGGAGGTCTTAATTGGTCCGGTGATTGCTCATTAAATGCAACAGCGTTCTTGTCCGCGTCGGATGCAGGTTTGAAAATTGCTCGAAAATTACGCCCGCTGTCGTCAGAGTTGCGCCCAGTCCTTCCCACGTGACTGATTCTCTTGCTCAGGAAATTTCTCAGTACACAGTATGGGAACGCCAAATCGTTGCGCTTTTTGATGGACTGGGGGCCTGAGAACCATGACTCGAGCAGCTCGCGGCTCACGCGGTTGTCCCCTCTTGCGAGGATTTCGGCCACGTCAAACTTGAAAATATGTTCGGGTCCCGCTGAGTGAGCTGCAACCTGGGAGTTGACGTCTTTTTTCCTCACCGCCGCTGCATGCCCGGCCATACGCGTCTGGAATAATCTCCCGGTTTCTCCGACGTAGTTGCTTTGTCCACAACTACACCAAATCTGGTAAAAGACTCCAGCCGTTTCCTGCTGTGGCAGTGGGTCTTTCGGCCTCATGCTCCGGCGCCTGATGGTTGTTTCCGGCCTGTGTGCAACTCCAACTCCAAGTTGGGTGAGTAGACGGCTGACCGCTTCCGATACATTCCTCACGTACGGAAGAGCTCGCCAAACGTTTGGACCAGCTGTACGTGGCTTCGTCTCTCGTTTGCATATGCACTGGTTGACAAAATTGTGCGGGTATCCATTTGCCCTCAGTACCCGTCGAACATATTGTAATTCAGCAATTTTGTCTTCCACTTCGCTGCAATGCGTCTCGACGCGCCGAAATAGCGCTCTTACGCAGCTTCGTTTGTGACCGATTGGATGGTTGCTGTTGTCGTTCAGGACTTGCATAGCGTTGGTTGCTTTCCTGAGAAACCGGGAGATTGCTACAGACGCGTATGGCCGAGCATGCAGCGGTGGTGAAAAAGAAAGATGTCAACTCCCAGGTTGCAGCTCACTCAGCGGGACCCAGCCATATTTTCAAGTTTGACGAGGCCGAAATCCTCGCAAGAGGGGACAACCGCGTGAGCCGCGAGCTGCTCGAGTCATGGTTCTCAGGCCCCCAGTCCATCAAAAAGCGCAACGATTTGGCGTTCCCATACTGTGTACTGAGAAATTTCCTGAGCAAGAGAATCAGTCACGTGGGAAGGACTGGGCGCAACTCTGACGACAGCGGGCGTAATTTTCGAGCAATTTTCAAACCTGCATCCGACGCGGACAAGAACGCTGTTGCATTTAATGAGCAATCACCGGACCAATTAAGACCTCCAGTGGTGGCTACAGGAACGGACAATTATAGTACGCATGCAGGTGACCGCTGTGATCTATAAATACCGTGCAATCTGTGCATGTATCACCCCTTATCTGCGCATGTCTCAGACCTCTTTACGATTACCTATGACTAAGGATTCCCGACGGAATCCGAAACTTCAGGAAAATAAAGTCCTTGTTCCAGTGATCGCATCTTCTTCTTCGAAACTGCCATGGATCAGCCATTCCTCATTGTAATAGATATGGAGTGCGAGCGTCACCAACTGCTGGAGTAATTTGATCCTCAGTAAGGTCTGGTAGGATGGTAGCCTGACCAAAGCCTGACAACCTTGTCGGCTCTCCTAAGGCGTCGTGCCTGCCGCCCACCGGCGCAATGATTCCCTTGTTCACTAGCGTTTGCTGGGCTGGTCCCAGGCAATGACCTTAGACCGGACGTGCACGTGTCAACTGGTGGCAGTTATCCCAATGCATCGTTAGGATTATTCCTTACGAGCAGCCCGGATGAACTCTCAGGTCACGCTTTTGGTCCGCCCCCATACAATGATGTGGGCAGCCAGTGCGGCCAATCAGGCCATAAGAGGACGCGCAGACAAGCTCTAATAAGCCACTGTCCCTAGCAGGCAGGGAGAGTTGCATCGCATACCGGATACCGAAGGCACGCTAGTCCGCTCCCAAGGTCGGGCTTACTCAGTGGCGGGACAAAAAGCACGCTGGAGATCAACCAACGGCTACAGCCGCCCGAGACAGCAACTCTGGGTTTTGTACACAATAAACTCCCCTCCAGGTGGATTCCAGAATTATGCCCTTCTTATTGTGTTCTTCCTTGGGGATTTCAACAGGGCGTAATTCGACGGTGACAAACGTCAGGTGTCACGGTTATAACAAGGTCTTCCTTAGCTACCGGATTATCCAGTCAGGATGTAAGTGAGAGATCTGAGCCAACCCGTGATGGCACACGTGAGTGGGTTCACCGCCGGTCTTCTTGGCATCGGAGCAAGGTGGATGAGGGAAGAGACGTTGCAGTAGATGCATGTGGGTCTGTTTCACTATAAACGAATGCATGCGCAAGTTGTCGGTGCTGTGTGCACTCCGTGGGACGGGGGATGGACGCCGTTGTCGTTCGCGACAGTCCAACTGTCGGATTCCTCGGGCCAATCCCACTGTTGCGGTGGCTTTCATGACCTTTCGCTTCGGATCAGGCAGCATAAGGCCGCACCCTAGTGCCTGTCACTAGTCCCTTTGCTGGGTGTCGCACCTACCTTAGTAGGTACACGCGCAAGGCTTTTTATCGAGAAACGTGAGGCTGACACGTAATTGGTTATGGCAGTTATGCAATCTGATAGCTGATTGGTTGGTCACTTTCAGCGTATTGCGACACCCCGCGGGCGTGTAGGCGCCATTAGAACTTTTTCTCGCAATAAAAGGCTTCATAGTTAACTTACCTACAAGTCCATAGGGACATATCGTGGACAGTGAGTTGCTCTTTAA
Organism: Ligula intestinalis; assembly: GCA_036362985.1. NCBI lineage: Eukaryota > Metazoa > Platyhelminthes > Cestoda > Diphyllobothriidea > Diphyllobothriidae > Ligula > Ligula intestinalis. The sequence continues at coordinate 45,312,252 of JAYGXS010000005.1, forward strand.
GGACAGCGTTCCTTAAATCGGTCTGTGGGTCTCGATTCATACAGATCTATTAAACCTACAATATATATAGCTTACAACTAGCTTGCTTGCTGCCGTAGACCTGTATGTGTTGTCGGTCTGTGGCCAAGCGCCTGCAACAAGAACTACAGTTTCTTAACTGAAAATTGGTTAGTGGAATACCTGAGGTCACATACCATGGATTTACCATCTCACAAGTGAAATCATTAAATTTTGCTGGCAAACAGCTGTTTTGGTCATTCACTTCAGGCCGTTACAGTGATATGGAAAAAATAGGCGACTGAAGTAGGCAGTTCGGTACAGTGCAGGATATATCGGCCGAACAACGAGACGTCTGGAGAAGAGGATACGCGAACACATACCAGCCTGGTTAGGTAAAGGTGAAATCGATCGATCTCAAGCGCAATCCTCGCACACCTGATCGATAAAAAACACCAAGTTGACGTGAGGCCTTTCAGGTCATATACCAGGCATCCATGCTCCACTCTAAAGGCCTGCGTAAACGGTGCTAGCCACAGCTGAGGCAGTGGCAATTCATTTAGCAAAACCCGCTCTCTGCTGTCAAAAGACGCTGGTACATGTCGTCTCCTTCCCGTGGCCGACCGCATACAAGGATCCCGCACCGCCAGAAGCCACTACGTCAGTACTCACGACGTCAGAAGCTACGCAGCCCGAAACCATACTACCCTCAGCTGCAGAGAACACGCAGTGCGACCATGCTGCTCAGAGTCACAGGGAGCCCGCCGCGCGTATAACATCGATCGTGGAAACGTCCCTCCCCTGTTCCACAAGCGTGACAACCCAACGTCCTCGGCATGCTGAGTCCGGCTCGCAGGACACGAGGGAACCACGAGATGACTAATTACCCCATCCCGTCCCCACCTCAAGAGCTATATTAGCACTGAACCGAACTGCCTACGTTAGTCGCCTATTTTTTCCATGTCACTGTAACGGCCTGAAGTGAATGACCGAAAACAGCTGTTTGCCAACACGAATTTTCAATCGTAAACGAAATGGGAATTTTTGCTGAAATTATTAAATGTGCTCGTTTCAAAACGGTTACTTAAGTAGCGTTGTAATTTTATTTATCACGCAGCCTAGTCCGAAGATATTCCCCTCGCGTCTGGATGTCTACTTTTGAACTAGCTGCCTCCAAAAAATACTGCCTGTAACAAATAACTACGTAGCCAGCATGAGCCTTTCTTTTTTTATTCTCGATGCACTTAGAGATTCAAATATATTTTATGGAAAAGGTGTGTTGAAATGTCCCTCTGTAAACTCATTTGGTAGCCAAAGGCATGCATTTCAAGTTTTATAGTTGAAGTAAGGGTGTATTTTAGTTGGAAATAACTTTTGCTTGATTAGCGGTCAATGACAGGAATCAGCGCGCTGATCGGAGTGTTAGGAGGTTAAATTAGGGTTTGTTATGCTTATGGAGATGAGACAGGGAATTGAAACCACACGTCAGAATCCCGGGTGATATTGTCTGAGCTATAAATTCTACTGTGCCCGTGGTAAACGGTCTTAATTGGGAAAGTTTGCCGTGTTCTGCTAATTGCCCCATGGAGTACCAAGCACAGGGGCACTCAATTTTGTGTTTATAAAGGGCTGTCTGCCCCATCATAGCCAACTTCCACGGCGAGCAGGGAAGCAGTACGAGTGTCGGTGCGTTCCGAAAAGATCTTTTTAGCATATTCGTCAGTTGATTTGTAAACGTACATAAACGTGTCAGACATGGATACCCAGTCATTTGTTTATCCCCAGGACAAACACTCCTTTCCTGATTTTGTTGTGATAGGGTACTCACTACTGCATCTACCGGAAGAGGCGGACCGGTCCCTATGAAGGGGTTGCAGGATTGGGTTTCAGGAGTATTCATCTTCCGACAGCCGTAATCTTGAACGCCGACTAAAGTCAGGCGGTTTAAGTCCATCTAGTTTCGGTTACTATCTCATATTGCCAGACCATAAATGCAACAGGCGAAGAACGCTTCTGCAGTTCAAAATTCAGTACCGGGGATCAGTTTCTGATGGAGTAGTGCAACATGCTTTACTCCGGCTGTACTTCATTGAACCAGGATTGTGGATTGATTTTCGTGGAATAAAGAGCACCGCTACCAGGTGCTATTCCTTGGATGAATGTGGTGTCTAAGATGCGTACACAACCACGACAGCTATTAGACTTGTTTAATTGCGGTCCTGTACTTTGAACCCTACTGAAGGCTCGGGTGACATCGCCAGTTTAATAATATGGCCGCCCTACAAATGGTGCAGGCAAGTGTACCCGAATTTGCTCAAAAAGTCAGTTGCAGCTCACACTATCGCACCAAAGGGTGCGAGCAGGACCATAAACAAGAGGCTTCGTTTAAATTGAAATAAAACTTGTTATTCGTTTAACTTCGCTAATTGCGGTAGGTGGTTTCATGCTAGACAACACACACTTCCTGAAGACAAGAAAATAATACACTCAATGACCGTCCGCGATCGTTATGTCAGGACAGGAAATTGCAGTGGTCAGCGCCGCCGACCCTGGGAAAGTCCAGCGAGAACGCCCCGGTTAGTTCCCTCAGGTTTTAAAAACTACTCCTTCGCGGCTCGTCAAGAGACAGCCTACATGTAGCCTGAAGGTGTTACGGCTGCATGTTCTATGACTTTAGAATTTGCTTATTTTACCAACAACCGAATTGACGCAAATGTTCGCATCCCAGGTATGTGTGTAGCTAGAGAATTAAAAGGCGTTGCGATCACCGGAAACATACTTTTACTTGTCTGAGCTTTCGGGCTCTTTCGAGAGTCCACCATCTGAGATAAGAGGCTTTAACTAAAGACAAGCAAAAGTTATAGGATGCAGGGGCCAATCAACCGTTATGGAGGGGAGGGGGAGGGGGAGAAACGGAGGGACAGTCAACCACCAGTGCCATCAGTCCGGAGATGCCTGCACAGCGCAATGTATGCCGGCGCCAGATCGATAAATCGATTGACTGAGTTCTCATCCGAGGCCCAGGCTTCAATCAAGTTGCGGTCTGTTTTGTTGCCGGCGTGCGCGATTATCCTCGCAGCTGCAAAATTAAACTCGTGACCGGTCGCACGGCCGGCTGCGCAAGTGGCCACCCATACCTACTGTTAATTTAAAACAATAATCTACTTTTACGTTTATAGTAACCCGACTTTCCCTTTTTTCATTAAATTCCGTCAATAGAAGGTTGAATTTCCCGTTTTTCGTAAAATTCCGCCAAGATAAGGTTTAATTTCCCTCAATTTACATCAGTACCTTGCGCAACGAGAGTTTATGTTGATGGAGTTTATTCAATTTAGTACATTTAAACAAATAAAAATTCCAACTCAGCAGATATAGGTACCATTTAAATAGGGGATTGCAGTATTGATAGGATACAGTCGCTATGATACTGCGTATCTAGGACAATTAACGGCTCCTTCTTCATCGAGGACGATTGCTTTCTGAAGCGCTAATTATTTCCGCAGGCCACGAACCGCATGCCTACCATCAAGCAATTAGCACAAAAACGGAAAACTATCATCGATGAAGAAAGCGCCGCTAATTTTCACGTATATTTAGAAACATAGTAAATAAATCTCATAAAAACTGCAACGCCCTGTGCAAGAATTTCAGCTATCTAATGCTGTCACTGAAGACTGATTACAGCTGTAATCCGAAACTTCTAAGGAATAAAGTTCTTGTCCCAACACGATTGCGTCTATGTCTCCAATACTTCATGAGACTCGCGTTCCCGTTCATATCAGCCATTATATTGGGCGTACCGCGCTCCAATAGGCCACCCTATGTTTTCCCGAAAACCGATGCAAATTCAATCAAGTTTAGGGCAATGGTTACTCGGCATACGTAATCTGACATCAAGCAGTCAATAATAGCTGGGCACCGAAACGGACTTATTCTGCTACTATAGCTAACTAGCGTATCGTTGTGGCAACCTGCTGCACCGACTCCAGCTGCCTTCATTTGCCAAACCTCGTACGCTCACTTTCTACTCACACCCGCTTAACCCCCGAACTTTCTTGGTCAACTGCTGCGAGAGGCTCGCGATGTCCCGCCGTTCCCACGCTTTCGGTCGACTCGCTAACTGGAACGTACGTTACTTCCAACGTGCCACTTAATTGGCTAAGGACAGAGCTTCGCAGCAGCGTAGACAACTTCGCAGACTCACTTGGCGTGCACACGAAGCTGGCTCTGGCAAGCTTTTGAAATGTCAGCCGGAATACACTTTGGTATAAGAAGTCATCTCCTCTTCGTCCTCTTCCGGGGATGATGTAAGGAATATTTTAGCTGGACCTCGAATTGTCTCGCATACGAATCTTTTATGTCTGCGGCACCCTAAGTTGCAGACATTGCTTAGTTAACACCAGGACTCAACTGAGTATCAATTCTCCTTAACAAAATCACCACCAGTGCCCCAACACCGGCCTTTTTTCTCCAGGCCGTCAACACTTCACCAATTGCCACCTATTTCACACGTCTCATTCTTGGCTCTTTGTCGTCGCTGACATACCCTCTACCATACTCGGTGCGAACTTTCAAGCCGCCTTCAATCTCAAGGTCGACTACCGACATTACAGTTTGCATGACCAGACAACCAAACTCTCTGTCCGAGGCATCCCTTCATCCGAAGTGTCCTACAAGCTCTCCGTCTTGGACCAGATCCAGACAGCCCATTTCGGCAGCTTCTCACCAAATATCCTGCGCTAAACTGTCCAAACTCCAGCGCATCTATTCCACCGCACGACGTTGCCTATCACATCCGGACCACTGGCCCTCCCGTCTGCTCCAGTCTCCGCCGGATCGCGCCTGCACGCCTCGCTGCCGCTAAGGCCGAGTTCGATCACATGCTTTAACTGGGCATTGCTTGTCAATCTGACAGACTATGGGCCTCACCCCTCAACATGGCCCCCAAGGCCACTTCTGGGGACTGGCGCCCCTACGGTGACTACCGGGCCTTGAACAACGTCACCACCCCGGACCTCAGGATTTTGCCGGTACTCTATTCGGCCAGTCCGTGTTCTCGAATATCGACCTGGTCTGGGCTTTCCATCAGATTCCCATCGCGCTGGAGGACGTTACGAAGACGACCGTCACTACCCCCATTTGACCTCTTTGAGTTCCTGCGCATGCCATTTGGACTCTGCAATGCCTCCTAGACCTTCCAGAGGTTCGTTAATCGGGTGCTTCGTGGCCCATATGTCGTCTAAGCCCACACCGATGATCTCTTCGTGGCCAGCTCTACAGCCGAGGAACAGATGAAACATCTCACAACGGTGTTTGACCACCTTCAACAGTGTGAAGTTGTACTAAACCCGTCCAAATGTGTCTTCCCTCGAATTCCTCGGATACCTGCTCGACTCTAATGAAATTCATCCCCTGCCGGCCAAAGTTGCAGCCATCCGCGACTTTCCGCCTCCCTGTTCTAAGCGTCAAATTCAGCGTTTTCTGGGAATAGTAAACTCCTATAGACGGTTTCTTCCGAACTGCGCTGACAACATTCTGCCGCTCACAAGTGTCCTCGCTACTTCCAAACGTTCGTTTGAGCTCCCCGCAGACGTCCTTGCTGCTTTTGACAAAGTTAAGGCCATACTCCTCATGCGCCTATCTCCGTCATGGCCGTCGTTTCCAATGTTGCAGACGGCGCGGTGCTTAAACAGCGCCTTGCAGGTCAAACTCAACCCTTAGCCTTCTTTTCCAAGAAGCTAACACTTGCCGAATCTCGTTACAGCACATTTGGACGGGAGCTTCTGTCTGCCTGTATTGTCGTGAAACACTCCCGGCACTTCCTCGAGGACAGAGACTTCGTCGTCTTCTCTGACCAAAAAACACTCTCCTACACCTTGAAGTCACAGTCAGACAAGTTTAACCCACAGGAGCTTCGGCAACTGGACTACGTTTCGCAGTCCACCCCAGGTGGTTCACGCAATGATGTGGCTGTCGCAATATCCAGACCCTCAATTTCCCATTGGCAAAAAACTGCTGGGATCGACCTAACTGCAATGACTGTCGAACAACGCCATGTTGGTTCACTCTGTGAAGAGGACGTTTCTGCATTCCAGCTCCGGGACCTGCCACTGATTATTGGCAACGGCACCATCCTGTGTGACGTCTCCACCGCCCCCCGTCATCCATTCGTGCCACCATCCCTTCTCCGCACAATTTTCTTCCCCCTGCATAACCTATCTCACCCTGGGAATCAAGCGACCAACAGATTGGTGTCCCATCGCTTCGTCTGACCTGGGATGCACAAAGAAATCAACGCTTGTGCAAGGGCTTGCCTGGACTGTCAACAGGACAAGGTCCACTGGCACAACAAGGTACACATTGGCACCTGTCTCGGCCCTAGTGCAAGGTTCAGTCACGCCCACCTGGATATCGTAAGGCCTCTGTCGCTGTGCAACGGCTGTCCCTCTCTTCTCAATTGTGTGGATCGATTCACCTGGTGGCCGGGAGCTATCCCTCTGCCCAATGTGGAGGCGTCCACGGTTGTCAAGGCCTTCCTCAGTTGTTGGGTTGCAATCTTAAGCGCTCACTTCCCTATCACGACTGACCGCTGTGCTCAATTCGAGTCTAACCCCTTCCAGTCTCTTTTCTCACTTTTAGGCTACACCAGCATCCGCACTATAGCCTACTAGTCTGCTGCTAACAGGATGGTCGAGCTGTCCCATCACCAGCTTAAGGTCTCCCTACGAGCCGCGGTCGATCCGGAGAACTGGACGGATCAACACCTTTTGGGCACCTGCTCCTCTCTCAAGTCGGACCTTGACTGCTCCGCGGCCGAACTGCTGTTCGGTGACCCTGTCCAACATCCCGGTGAGTTGATCTCGCCATCTCCTTTAGATGCACTCGAGGATCCTACATACCTCCTGCATCGCCTCCGGCGGTTTTTGCTGATGCTCTTCCCGGTTCCGCCCAGGCCTTCTGTCTCTGAGTTTTATCTCGAGAAAGACTTGGCGACATGTTCTCACGTCTTTCTACCATGTACTCGAGTTCGGCGGCCCTTGCAATCACCCTAGGAGAGACACTTCCGTGTCATCTCACGAGCGACTACCGCATCCAGCTTGACACTCGCGAGGAGGTCGTGAGCGTTGACCGGCTCAAAGCTGCTGTCCCGGACACTTCGCCGGACGAACCCTCTGGTCTTCCGCCCCTGCTCCCCCCCTCCCCAACCCTCTATTCCACCGTCCCGCATTGCATCTCTTCCCTCCTGCCCGCAACCTAAACCTGCTACTGCCTCAAACTCTAGCCCTTCTGCCACTGCTCCCAATAAATCCTCTTTTACGTCCCCTGTATATATCACCCGGAGTGGACGACATGTTCATTTTGCTACCCACATATTTTAGGCATCAACCCTACCCGCCGCCTTTGGTCTTGCTGGGGACAGGAAAGTACTGTGCTGACTTCGCGCCCGCTAAATTCCCCCGCACTTTCTTGGTCAAAAACTGTGAGAGGCCCGCTATGTCACTCCCCCGCCGTTCCCACGCTTTGGGTCGACTCGCTAATTGGGGCGTTCGTTACTTCCAAGGTGCCACTTAATTGGTTAAAGACACACTCCGCACTCAGAGCTTCGAAGCAGCCTAGACAACTATGCCGACTCACTCGGCGTGCACACGCAGCTGGCATTGACGCATAACCAAGCCTTTGTACAGTCCACATTTCGGCAGTAAATTTCGGCCCACCAACACCGTCTTGCTTGACTTGTAATTTTGGGGGTTCTTCTGTTTTTCGACACTACCTGCGACATAGTCTTACGATGATATCGAAAAACTTCAAACTGCGAAAGAAAACAGTGTGCCTCTGTAAAATAAATCGCGAGGAAACACATCGGCGCCTAGTAATCCTCGAAACTATGCCATGCGGCCTCACGTAAATCGACAGAACCTGTGGTTTAACGTAAAATTCCGATATTGTGTTATCGCAGTCGGCTGATATAATAGATTAAACCCTTGGCGACGCGATCTTCAGGCTCGGTTCCGTGTACGAAACACAGATGTCAGATGAAAAGAATGATTTATTCTGTATAGAGGAAGTAGAGAAAATGTAGGGGGAATTGATTGTTGATAGATTGCACGTCCGACCGCGAAGGGCCGGTGTCGGAAGGGTGCGAACGTAGCGGTCATAAGAACGTCTAGAGAGGAGTCTTTGCGCGAGTCAGCCTTGAAGGTGATTCATCAGACCGGTATAGACAGTCAGAAAATCATATGCGCGAGCCAGGCGTTCGTGTAGACCACTGTTGTCCCAGGGGCAGGCCGAGAACGGCAATCACGTGACCTCATGCGTACAGTGGCTCAGGAGGTTGAAGGCGTCAAAATCCGAGTGCCTCGTACACGTCCCTTGCATAGTGAATAAGGCATAATGCTTCACGCACATTTTTCTCCTCCGAAAATTCTTGAAGCATAGACGGCTGCTTGCCATTATAATAACGATATTTCATGCAAACCACACGTCAAAGCTCGTCAACAATGGCATTCTGCCCCCAACCTGTTTAGCCGACCTCTAACGATTCTAGCCGACTGCTAGCACGCATTCCCTTCCAGAGGGAACAGAAAACTGGTTGATTTCCATAAACTGCGCCATAAAATTTGCGAACTATATAAATTAATTGCTTTCTTGTTGTGTTAGGTTTCAACTTCAACCATATCACGACCAGTAGCTTTGTCAGGTAAAAAGGACCGGCCGCACCTGAGTCGTGTCCGACATTCCACTGAGTTCAACCTTACCGACCCTAATAACTTTAAACATCGCATGGATTTTCATACGCAAACGTCCGTTGTCAACCGCAGCGCCGTATGTTTACGCCTTGAGGAAACAACGGGACATCTTTCCACTTGTCTGGATTTCACAGTGGAACATGCGAACAATTCCAAGCGATCCCGATCGATTTTTCAATCTCTTGCCAAGTCACCAAACGCTTCGCAAAAAAAACCGATAATTCATGCCTCAGTCACCATAAATAGTGTCCCGCGTCAGTATACGAACAGGCCATCTGTTATAGATCAGAATCGCACACTACAAAATCGTCTGTTGAACAAGTGCAAGAAAAGCATGCGGGCCATCAAGCTCAAAATATAAGTTAAATAAGGCGGTAGATTGACGAAAATTCTTAATTAGGGCAACCGTGCGGTCTCACATGAGGAGGGGATCGCTAACGCAGGCGAGTCGACTTGGAGCAGTCCACGCCCAGCTCGGCTGCACCGACTCAGTCTGCTTTCGCCTGCGTTCGCGTGTGACAATCTACTCCAATTTGTCTTTTCTAATGCTCCCCCGTCGATTCGCTGTGTGAGACGCCCGTAAGCTCGAGCCAATCGATGTGTTTCATCTCATTTGATTGGCTGCTGGCGATACCTCACAGTCAACGCATTCCAACAGCGGACGCCCACTGACACAACTGATGTGAAGGCACAGCTTGGAGTTAGCGTGTGACAGAGCTATTTTGTAAAGCAAATTTTTACATTAAAATTTGTGTTCGAAGCAGCCGAAACTGTCGTGAGGGGTGATAAGTGCGTGAATCGTGGGATGCTCGAGTAATGGTTCACCCCCTCCCCCCTTAACCAGTACGATGACTAGGTAACAGTTCCGGTTGCCTAAACGTGTGACGAGTTTGCTCCGAGACATCTTCACATTGATTTAGATGTCCAGGTTGATAGGTAGTCGAGCTATCGTAACTCTACGTTGTTGGAGCGGAGGAGTTTTGTGCACGCAACTAATTTGGTGACCTATAATTGCGATTGGAGTTTAAATTGCTACCCTGACTGAATATGCGCCTGATAGTAAAGTCGAGTCACTACGGAGCATCAGTAGCGATAATCTAGCGTTGGACTGTAGTGCGAACTTTGCTTGGCCAAATGAAACTTTCTACTGGTCCACCACGGCAGCAACTTTTTTCCAACTGTTGCCGGCAGCTTGAGAGCACAATTTTGTTAGAGACGTTGGTATTGATTACGTCTTTCGCGTCTTAATGCACAAAGGCTTCCTTTAAGTACGACTGAATTTTGCTTGAGCGAGCCTAACCGCACACTTCGCACGAATTGCCGTGCTATTTTCACTAATCCACACTCCCTAGGTAGGGTAACTTATGTAACAGCGATATTTCCCGTCGCACAATAAACTACAATACATACTGCTGGTGATGCTTTTCCTAAAAAAATAAGGCATTCGGTTGCCTATTTTTATTCTATACTACATAGAATAGGCAGGAAGGCGGGTTATCTGTTAGCCAAGCTGCAGGCTACCTGGCGCGTCCACGGGTGGTGGATGGTGGCGCGGCTTTCAGTGAAGGTTAGCTGCGAAATAAGCAGGCTCCTGAATCTGGCGAATAAGCAGTCGTGGGCGCAGCAGCGTCAGTGTTACCAGGGCGCGGTGGGTTGCGGTCTGGCGCACCGACTGCCTTATAAAATACCGCAAGGCTCAATGACGACACTGTGACATGGCGAGCGTGAACCGCCATTAAATAGGTTTGCTTGCCACCAACATCACTGCCTTGTGGTTAGGTTCTTGAGCCAAAGTGCTAGAGGAGACAACCTCGAACAAAGAATCCGAGCGGCCGTTGGGGACCCGCCTGTATTCAAAATTTCCGAGAACCCTCATGATATGTGAACTTAGGATTTTACGACCCATGCTACGGCGTCCGTGGGAACCGATGCGCTCCGCAACCGTTGTCCGGTGGTGCGGGCGAATAACATGCAAGCTGGACTGCTCAACAAAAAACGGACTCTTGGTACTGGATGCTGGAATGTGCGAACATTTTTGGAACCTGGTACTCAAAGTCTGACATCGCACAGTCTCCACGAATATCACGTGGATGTTTGTTGCCTGTCAGAAGTCCGACTTCCCGATTCAGGCGCCCGAGAAATCAAATCCCGGGGGTCGATTCCCATCTCACCTTTTATCATTGATCCGAGGGACTCATCTGGTAGACACGGTGTGGCTATTGCCCTCTCGGAAGAAGCTAACCGTGCAATACTGGCATGAGAACCAGTCAACGACCGAATGGCCTATGTTCGACTAAAAGGCCATTTTACGAACATCTCGGTCGTATCTGTGTATGCACCTACATCGGCAGCTGAACAGCAAGAGAAAGATAATTTCTACTCGCAGCTGCAGGAGCTAGCTGAACGACTCCCTCGTCGAGATCTGCTAATTGTTGCCGGGGACTGGAATGGCCGGACTGGGCCCGGTGACTCAAAAAACAGTCACCTGGGTCGTTTAGGGCTTGGCTCTCGAACGGACAATGGTGAGAGGATGCTGCAGTTTGTCGAACAGAACCAACTGTTTTTTTTACCAACACATACTTTCAGCATCGTCACAAACATCTACTGACTTGGTATTCGAACGATGGCCGTACCGCCAGTCAGATCGATTATATTATAGTTGGTTTACGGTTTCGCAGCTGGGTCCACGATAGCAGGTCGATGCGAAGTGCCGAAACTGGTAACGTCCACGGGTCTGACCATGCTCTCGTTCGCACGGGCCTGAAGGTTCACCTCTCACATGCCCCCAAAATGCCACGTGCGAGACGCCTTGATGTCGCAAAGCTCCAGCAAACCAACACTACCGGGGCTCTAAGCACAGAAATCCAGTCCCATCTTACGACCCAGGCTGACAACGAGGGCAGTAGCAAGTGGCCTTGAGTGAAGACATCCATCTATTGGGGCAGCTGAGAAAATTCTCGGATTCACTCAGCGGCGCCGCAGTGACTGGATCAGCGGAAGAACCCTGCAGCTGTCAGCCGAGACGACTCGAGCCAGGTCCCGCCACGATGCCTCCTTCCACCAACTTCGAAAGCTGACAGAAAAGTCGGCTAGAGATGACCGGCAGAAGTAGTGGTCCCAAACAGCGACTTCTATGGAGCAGGCCTCAAATGTTGGTGACACTCGAAACTGCACCAAATCATCCGCCATCTTAGTGGTAAGCCCCCGACACTCTGTGATTCTGTTCGTGATGTGAATGGAGGTTTTACTGCTGACAACTCGGCCAAGGTCAATCGCTGGGGTGAACACTTCGAGCACCTCCTCAACTTTGACGAACAACCCATTACACCCTCACTCTTCTCCAGAGCGGAGTTTCAACCCTCAGCGTTTCAACCTGCAGAGGCTACGCAACAACAAGGCGTGCGGAGAGGACGGTATTCCTGCAGAAATCTAGAAGTCCTGTGTCGATGCCCTGGCACCTTGGCTCCATAAGGTGATTGTACAGGCGTGGCGAGAAGAGGCCGTTCCCGATGACTTGGGCTCAGGTATCCTTGTACCTGTCCATAAGAAGGGAGATAAGATAAGATGCGAGAACTACCGTTGCATAAGTTTTATCGATGTTGCTGCAAAGATCTTCGCTGTTGTTCTTCTCAGGCGCTTCCAGTCTGTACGCGACCCCAAGACACGACCCAACCAAGCCGCATTCCGAGCTGGGCGTGGATGTGCGGATCACATATTCACAGAGGCGCACTCTAGCATTCCGCCATAGCTATCAGCAACCGACGGCTGTTTGCTTGTCGACTTTGCCACCGCATTCGATTCCATCCATCGTGAGTCCCTGTGGCGAATAATGGAACTGGATGGAGTGCCGACCAAACTCAGTTCCATGATTAAGGCCTACTATCGGTCTACCACCGCACGAGTCCTGGTCCACAACCATCTCTCTCAGTCGTTCGATATCCGGTCTGGTGTCCGAAAGGGCTGCGTCCTTTCGCCCATTCTGTTTAACTACGTCATTGACGGAATTCTCGGCAAAGCCCTACATGAAGAGGACGGTGTTGAACTTGCACCCGGACGCCGACTAACTGATCTAGATTACGCCGATGATATTGCGCTATTAGCCTCAAACTTTGATGGTCTACAGTCAGAAGTGTCGCGGTTAAATGAGATCGCTATGTCGGTAGGCATGTCCATAAATTCCGGAAAGAAGAAGTTGTTCCCGAGCTGCATCCCTGACCAGGAGAAGGTACCCCTGGGGATTAATGGCCATCAACTTGAAGAAGTAGACAGCTTTAAATACCTCGGGGCGAGGATGCTACCGAATGGGCAGAGCAAGGATGACATTGTATCCCGTATCGATGCTACTCGCTGGGTTTTCTCAATCCTTCGAAAGCGCCTATGGATCCGACGTGACATCTCCATCGCCACGAAGATTCGTATATACCGTGCATCTATCCGGCCAGTCCTGCTCTATGGATGTGAATGCTGGGCTGTGCGCGCTGAAGATGTGCGAAGATTGGAGGTCTTTGACCACCGGTGCCTGAGGACGATCCTGCGACTTAAGTAAAGCCACTTCATCTCAAATGAGACAGTCTGCATCCGCTGCGATCGTATCACGAGGATATTTCAGGCCATTCAAGAAAGGCGACTGAGGTGGTTTGGATACGTTCTCCGTCGTCCGCCCCACGATCTTACCTATGCTGCCCTCGACCCAGCACCGCAGCCCACCTAAAAACGTCGAAGAGGAGGGCAGCTGAAGACTTGGCTCAACACCGTCCGTCAAGACATGGAAGCAGTTCTTGGACTTTCTATCTTCGGTCTCCGTCGCTGGAGAAGGGACTGGGTGGAGCTTTCCAGATCCGCTGCCACCAATCGCCACGCATGGAGAGGGACCGTTCTTGACATCATTGAGGCCGGATAGATCAGGCATGATCACAGCCGTAAAAAGTACAAGTATACTACATACAAGCATTGCTGTTTCCTTTTTAGGGTGTTTTATCAATTACCCGTTGCTCATCAGAAAAACACCTGATGTTTGTAGTTTTCGCTGACGATAATACGCTTAAAGAATCCAAAAGACCACGAAGGTAGATGGCTGGAGCCGGCTTAAGTACATCCCCAAACTCGGCATTTTTAGTTGATACACCTTTCCTACAAGAACCAACCAGGTTCAAACACGACGCTATACCATTCACCGGAAAACTGACGCGACAGGGTCCACGAGCAGGACATAATCCTAACCTAGCAATAAATCTGGAGATAGTTTGCTGGTCCATTACACCACTTCCCTACTTGTACTTGTTACGGCTGTGATCATGCCTGATCTAGCCGGCCTCAATGATGTCACGAACGGTACCTCTCCATTCGTGGCAAAAGCAATTAATAAGAAGAGTTACGTACCCGATGATAAGCGTACCCACTTCGATGGTGTTAGCATAATTTACGACAACTTAAATAGTAAACAGCAAGAAACTTTTTAACGCCGGCATTGTTCTCAACAAGATCGTGTGCTTATCCCTCACGTAGTCTGGAGAAATTATGTTATTCCACACTACGACTCCACCGCAGACGTTGAAAGTGTTACGCACATCAAATCGGTACCAATGACCCAATGCTTGCACGCCCGTGCGAAGGCAAGGAGTACCTTCAAAATAACGCCTACAAAACAAAACCAGAAAAAGCCTTACAGTTCCCGTGCTGTATTTCGCTCAACTGCGCTCGTCCCCTGCAACACCGCAGCCCATATCAGCAAGCGTTTCGATTAATATTTAGGCCAGTCACACGCAGCACGCCTGGAAGGCCTCCGCATTCCTTCTATACCACACAAGAGTCTTGTGAAGGTCATATCTAAAACTGCAATATTGATGGCATATATGCTTCCGTCAGGCGTGGTTTTACTTTAATCTTTCGGCAAGAACCTATGGAGGCTGCTTCATCCACACCTCGATTAACAAGTCAGGTACGCTACACTAGTGCTGCGGCTCACTAAACTGGCTATAGGAATAAATATTTATTACGCCCACTGGTGTAATATTTGGTAATTGTTTGATTCTATCTCAAAGTAATGGCAGGTGATAGGAAGAATATCCGGTGGTCAAGGTCAGACGCATTCATTAGTCAGTACGCAAGATTATTCGGGAGTGCTGCTTCTAATGCTTTGGCACACACTGTCGGAAAGAACATTGTTTTGATGTTTGCGTATTAAAGGTGTCCATCTTTAGACCTTAATGAGTCTTTTAAAAGCAGGTCATTAAATCCTCAGGGCATTATCAAAACCTCATATTTGAGAAAATACATGTATTACGGTCTTATGCGACCTTCCGACACTATTCAGTTAGCTATCCAAAATCTCAGCGATACATAGGCGTCTCATTCTAATCGGTGTCTAACCGCCTTATTGTAGATTTTTGCCATGGCCCCAGCGATTAGATTGAACGTACTATCAGCGGCTTCCTGAAGAAGAGTTTCAGAGTAAGCTCGTGCATGCATAACGTTCTGTTTGCCACATAAGCGCTTTCATCTTTTATCCTCATTGGAAATTGGCATCTCCGATACCAACAGCCAAAACAGTGGTTCTGACTACTGACAGCTCGCAATAAACCAATTGTCTTTTCTTGCTGAGTTAACCTTGCCGTATAGGAAACTAATGGCTGAATAACTGTAAGCCGCTCGTAGATCTGCGCTAAGGCAGTATGGACATACTTCACTACTTACTTCGTCTCGGCAAACCTTGCAACGGTCTGACACTCATTGCGAGAAAATAATGCGAACATATACCGCAGAATGTGCAAGGCGAACTTTCAAAGCAACATAAATGAGCGAGGTCTTCTTTATGCCTTGCTTGGTATATTAAATGAACTTACCAAGCATGTGTCAGTAGAAAGATCAGATGTACCGATTACGTTATACTATGACTAGAAATTAGACGGTCAAATAGTTATCTAATAGTTTTGGCTACGAGCTTGGTTTGACAGGTGGCTCAAATGCAAAAGTGCCTAAGTACGTTTTCCTTTTTCAACTAGCTAACAACATAAGGTCATACCTACAAAATGGTGCTCAACTGTTCGTAGGGAGCTTGCAAAAAGGCCCTGGTTTTGCACCCCGAACCGTCGCACGTGCATCGAGTCTTCTAGAAGTGCTACCGGGGTAACGCTGCTACCCGAATAATGAATAAAGCGATTGGCTTTGCAATGAAAGAAGGAACGTTTAGGTGCTACGAGGACTTAAACTTGTATAAAAGATTGAAACTAATCTCACGCGAAAACAATTGTGCCTTCGATTCCTTCTGTTATATTGTACCGTACAGAGGGTCACCTTCCTGTGGTTTACCAAGCAAATCAACGCTGAAAAGACGAATACGTTTATGCGAGGTTTTTAGGTGACGACTGTAATTTCAAATCAGAGGAGACTAAGTGAAAATAAAGGTGATAAAAATTAAATCACGTGTTTATGTGGCAGTGACTGTAGAGCTTTAAAGTAACGGCCAGATGGTTAAACACATCTGTCGCTATCCTTTTACGCACTGAATAAGAAATAACAGCAACATGTATGCCCGCCATACACCGGCTTAAACATAGTTGGTGCTATCTAAAGTATACACATTAAGTGCGTAGAGTGACAACTTATTATTTACGTATTGCCTATGACTATCACTAACACATGTACATACCACAGCCTTAAGTGAAAGGCCTGCATGTGCCTTAATCGGATAGAAAACAGGTACGCGGGAGAAACTGGAACACAAGTTAAACTGGAGGCGGAGGAACAGTAGCAGTAAAAATAACCCATATTCTAGTTGGATGGACAAATATTAACACCAGATAACCATACCAGAACGTATACCGAAAGCATAAGGATTCGGCGGACAAGAAATAAGTCAGATGGCTTCAATAAACTTCGCAAATTTTATTACCAATTAAAAATTATCATAAAGACGCAAGTACTCATACAGGTCGTTCCGAAATTCTCATGTTAAGAACTTGGCCCAGTCTAATAAATAGTACATGAAGTCACACCTTGATCTGTCACTTAACAAGAGAGCCCATCGGAGTGTTTTCAAACAGTCTTGAAGAGTACATACCAAATGCAAGTAAGAAATCTGCAGAAGTATGGAGGCGAAACCGACATAAAGAACAAAAGAAAACGAAACATGATTGTCCGAAGCGCACCTACAGGAGTATTGAAAGATCGCATATTTTAAGGCATCAAAAGCAAAAAGCATAGTCCCCTGCCAGTACAAGTTTTAATTTTCAGAGAACTGAACAAGCTATTTTCTTCTCACGGAAAGGATTGTCCTTCACAGGGAAAAAAAGTGGATCATTCCGTTCATGCTGCATACAGTAGTCAATCATTTCACTAAGCGTTGTACTAAGTTTCATAGGCTTTACTCGAGCGTGGTACTTTAAAGACCTAACCTCCTCCCGCTTCATCTCGAAATCCTGTCGTCGACCCATTTTGGATTACTATTTTGGCTACTACAGAATTTGACCCACAAACGCTTTGTTTTAATCGGCTGAAAACGTTCAAGAATGCTCGGGAGATACTACCAGTTTAGATAGTGAAATTCGGAGGTACGCGTATCAGCTCATGCACAAACTAGGACCTTCTGAATAAATTGCATATTTAAGGCTCAAGGAGCCCTTTTTATTACGAAATTGGTGCTGTGATATAAAAATGCCAAGTTGGTTATTACAGCTGTGCGACAGCAACTGTATAACAACAGGAATGAGTAATATGCTACACATTGTAAATCAGATCAAATTAACAAAGGGCTCTCCGATAAAATTATTGACAAAAATGAAACGTAATGAAAAAACTCTTATATCGGTGGCAGAGTTCAGCAACTCACTGACTTCCAAAAAAATTATAGGAGAAAAAACTGCTTCAATTGGTAGTTAGATTTATATGATAAGATGTTATATTGAGATGGGATAGTGGTGATAAGGGTTCAGAACGCTCCTTGTCGTAGGAAAAATTATATAGCCTCATTTGGGTGAGACAAGAGGAACTCATCGGGAAAAACTTGGTCGAAATGAGGAGGGGAAGGCAGAAAACTTGGCAATATCACCGAGATGCGACCCACCAGACTGCAGAGTCCACTGACAAGTTGGTGCGAATGTAAGGACCCGCGTTGATAATCGACAGCGACCGCGAAGACTACAGTCGACGTTGCAAAACGGAGGAGATTATGCATCACTTGGAAATGATGCTTGACCTTGCAAAGGAATATTTACACATATTTTGAGACCACTCTAAAGGCATGGGAAGAGCCTGAAATGCCAAAAGAACCCTTTTCGAAGTCTATAAGTTGCGTGTTTGGGAAAGAAACAGGCAGTCGCGATTTTCTTGCCTCCGATTCAAATTTTTATTGAATTTGCCTTTGAAAATCGGTAATGTGGATGACAACCCAAGTTCGAGTAGAAGTTTGGATCTTAAGTATGATAAAATTGTCAGAGGAAACCGGCCCGTATCGACGTTCCACGAAACGCCTTCTCGCAGAGGGTCATTGGATCGTGGAACGGACTACCGGAAGATGTGGTCCTCTCAGATACTGTTGACATTTTTAAAGACAAACTTGATTCTCATTTGCTGAGAAACTGTGGCAGATATAATGAACGAAGTGTCAGTAGCAGCACCTTGCAACTGGCTCACACTTATCGCTGATGTTAAGCCTACATTTGTACATTTGTATGATGTACTATTGTTACGGTGGAACCTATTATGCGATTTTGGTTATGAATAGGGAGCTCAAGGGCGAAAGCCTTCTTCCCTTAATAAAGTGACTTAAAGTGACTTATGAGTGACGAGTGGAATAAGATCAGTTAACCGGAGGGTGAGTGTCCATTTGTGGGAGATTAGGACTATTTTGAACGCGAAGCAGGAAGCATATACCGGGTTCGTGCGTTTTTATCCACAGAAATTTAGTGTTCGCTAACTGAACCTATTCGTATAAGAAATACTGGATCCAGAAAGGTAAAATAGTTATCGCGTGAAAACTCTCTTACCCTTTTAAACCAAATTGCGGCCAAATGCGTTCGTCAGACCAAAATATGGAACAATAGTACTCTAAAATATGGAGAACAAACATGCGGTACAGTTTTAACTATCAGGGAAAAGGACGGAAGCGAACGATGTGTTTATCTCTGAGGTAAAAGAGATCTACCGTGGCAAAAATGTCCTTATACTTGGAGATTTTAACTCTCTAGCAAAAGATTGAGACTTAATGCACAGCTCTTGATCAGAGAACTCATTTGAACAGAAACTACTTCATTTGATAAATGACTAATTTCTTACCAAGCACGTCACAATGGACACGTGGTCGCGAGGTGGCCAACAATCTAGCTGTCTGGATCTCGTCATTAGTAGAGGTGAAAACTGTATCCTTGGATTGAATACTCAGGCATATTTTGGCCGAAGTGATCACTGTGTTCTTGTCTGGGAGTACAGCCATTTCTCGGTACCCATCGCTCGTGCAATAAGCGAGAGGAATGTATGGAAAGGAGATTAAACTAGAATGAAAGGATGACTTGACGTGACTGACTGGAGTCCTGCATACGTACCGGACCCGAATGATGCCTGGTGCTTCTTAAGGAACTTAACTCAGTAATAAGTAGAGGACTGTTACTCACTTAAGAAAAGTTTGCGCATCTTTCGGCCGGAATTGGTGACACCGATCATAAAAAGAAACTTCAAGAAGAAAATAAGGCTGTGGAAAAATCATGCCCGATATCAACAGCCTAAAAACTTCTCAGAATTTAAGAAAGAGCTAAATTTATGTCAAACACCTCTTTGAAAAGAACGGATGGCCTTTGAGACAGAACTATTCAAGGGAATAACTAACAGCCCAAAAAAGATTATTTTCTTATGTGAATAAGGCAAAACGCAATCGAGATCTCATTCCTTGTCTGAAATATAACCAGGGAAACAAATTTACGGATAACTCAGGTAAGGCGAACCTCTTGTCCAATTTCTTTATGTCTGTGTATACCGAAGAGCCGCCTTTTAACGAGAATGTACAGCGATATATGGTCTCAGCGGCCAATCCAATTAGCACGGTATCGTTCGCAACAGACTCAGTAAGAAAAGCCCTGAGACAATTACAGCCCACTAAATCGCCTGTTCCGGATGGATTATCAGCGAAACTTCTGAATGAGTTCACAGAACAACTGGCCTCCCAACTTTCCAAGATCTTTGAAAGTTCGATGGAAAAGGGGGCTCTGCCTACTGACTGGAAGTTTGCAAACATAACACCTATTTACAAAGGAGGAGAGAGAACGTCACCTAATAGCTTTAGACCAGTTAGTCACACAAACATTTGTTGCAAACTAATGGAGAAACTAATTAAAACGGAACTAATGAGACATATTGAGGAGAACAACTTGCTAAGGGCAGCGCAACACGGATTCCGAAGTGGCCGCTCCTGTCTCACAAACCTGTTAACATCCATGGAAAACTAGACGAAATCACTGGAAATGGGTTCGTCGGTCGATGCGGTCTACATTGACTTCAGCAAAGCATTCGATTATGTTCCACACAGACGACAAATAGCAAAGCTGCATCAAATGGGTGTGACTGGAAACCTACTCAACTGGTTAACAGACATCCTAACAGGCAGGCGTCAGCGTGTTTGTATTTGAGCCACCAAAACAGAATAGAAATTCGTATCCAGTGGAGTTCCGCAGGGAAGCGTTCTGGGTCCCATTCTATTTCTGGTATATGTGAACGAATGTCTTGACTGCCTTACCTGTGAAAAAGCCATGTTTTCAGATTATCTAAAGATTTGGAAGTCAATTGAAGGCTCAGAGGATATACAGACCTGACAAAATGACTTGGATCGCCTGCAAAGGTGGTGTGAAAAGTGGCCACTGCAGCTCAACTTCAACAAATGCCAAGAAATCCGCTTACGGTCTAGTCGCAAAAAAGGTGATACCATTCGAGTATGACTACTCGATCGGAGGTCACCAACTCAGGCTAGTGAGCAAACTACGTGATCTAGGTGTATGCATGACGCTTAACCTCAAACCATCAACTCACTGTGCTAAGACCGCAAAGACGGTTATGGGCATTCTAGGATCGATCAGAAGGTCCTTCCCCTATTTTGATGAGGAGCTTTTTGGGTGCGTCTTCGGAAAATTTGTTTGGCCGATGTTAGATTATTGCGTCCAAGCGTGGTGCCCCTGGATGAAGAAAGATAACTCAATGCTTCAGAAAGTCCATAGAAGGTCGACTTAGCTAGTCAGCAGCTTAGGAGGCCTCCCATATGAAGGTCATCTAGATAGGCTCAATCTTTTTCCTCTCTATTATAGGCAATCAAGAGGAGATATGATGATGAAGTAGACTGTGCTCTTCAGATGGCCGACTTCTTTGAATTTGCCCCAAAAAAATCTACACATTCATCCGTACAAACTGGAGATAAACCATGCCAAACTAGAAGTGCGGGCCAATTTCTCCCAGCGGGTCATTGAAGAATGGAATAAACTTCCTACCTCGATTGTTTTTGTAGCTTTTTCTGCCGCCCTACCTTCTCTATTGCTTTGTTCGGCGTCATTGTTCAACACCAGCTGCCTCAAGGTCATCCCAATACCTCAGTCAACGCTTCCAGTCGCGCTGACCTGCAGAGACTTTACCTACATCCGCTCAGACATACACGTGTGTCTAGGTTCTCGCGGCCGCCAAGCACCACTCAAACAAGTCCTTTTTTCCCAACTCTCGGCCACTTGATGTGACTTAGGACTGCGGTGCTCCAGCGGAATGACGTGTGCTCCGAATTCAAACTTCTCTTCACATATTCTTCGTTCCTTTGTGTACACAATAAACTATTCCTTCTACGCTGGCCTTCCCAAGACTTATCCCATCTCCCAAGAAACCGGGCCTGGAAGATTGAAGGTGTTAGGGTTAACCAAATAGCCTTAACTCATAAAATTCTTGCTGAAAACGTCGCCGCATTCCAAAGAAGGCTTGATCTTGCTTTGCTAGCTGGCATACATTTGGTAGACAACAACAATTTATATAATGTATGCATGACTTTGGATGACATGTATGATCTGACAGCATCTATCTGTAAATGGGGTTTTCGCAGGCTCTGCCTATCTCCCTTATATATACTGAATTATGAAAACTTAATTATTTCTGGAACTAAAAGATCATGTGATTAAAAACCGCATATTGTTGCTGCCTTTCAGGAAAGTCAATCCGCATGAGGCAATAATACTAGCTTATTCGTGTAAGTTAGACGAAAATCCTTCATCATAGACCGTTCTGTGAGAAAATTATTTTGGAAGATTGTAGGTCCAGGAAGTTTTGCGGGACCAAAACACACGAAATTGCATTTTGATGGAGAAAATTTCGTCTGCCAGGTAACGCTCCAGTGTAAGAGCATACGCAGGTCTGCGTTGATGAAATCAACGCTACTGTTAGCCGTGTCCTAGGATTATGAGTAAATATACTGATGGTCATTGGCATAAATGACGTTTTCCGAGTTATTGAATACTGTTAAAATTTCATTCATGTTAAGAAGGACAAGGAGGGGACATAAGGCCATGTCTTGAAAAACTCCGCCCATGATCGGCTGAGGCGTCAAGTAGCTGTTACCTACTAAGTCCTCTTAGCTGTGGTTAGAGAGGTGAAGCCAAAGAGAGGAGGCCGGATGCCAATGGCTTCCAGTTTCAGTAGAAGACGTCTGTGGGGCGCCTTGTCACAAGCTTTGCTAATGTCAAAGTACATCACAACCACTGATTGCTACTCATGCGAATTGATGTGACGAGGTTAAGAAAAGCTAAGTGACAGCTTTCGCATGATCTTCCGGATATAATACAATGCTGTGAGGAGCATAATAGCTTATTTTCTATGCAAAAAAC
Organism: Ligula intestinalis; assembly: GCA_036362985.1. NCBI lineage: Eukaryota > Metazoa > Platyhelminthes > Cestoda > Diphyllobothriidea > Diphyllobothriidae > Ligula > Ligula intestinalis. The sequence continues at coordinate 45,334,831 of JAYGXS010000005.1, forward strand.
AAGAATTGGATTCAAAATAATTTTTTCAAGGAGTTTTTCTGTAACCGGGACTTGTGGACGCCTCGATAATTAGTTACAGCCAAACGAGATCCTGACTCGATAACCGGAAGAATAATAGATAATTTCACCCAAAACCTCACCCGCAATCCTTACTTCTGGCTCGAGTCAAATTCCATCGCGTTTAGAGCGAACCTCGCCTGCTAAAGAGGCTTAACCTAATAGACTTAAATGTGCCCCCGGTAAATCGAAGCCAATTGCAAAAATCAGTAATTTACCTAACTATGGGAACAATACTAACATTTCAGCTTCTACACCAGATGTTAACACTCATGTTTTTAGTTTTCCAATCCCCAAAATGGCCAACGATCCGCAATTAATTCACTCTAATAATACTATGAATAGCTTCTCTCAACCTTCAATGCCATTTTCGAATGCCTGTCCTCCGACAAATAATGCTGACACTTCAACATCTATAGCAGATGTAAATACTCGCGTTACTTATTTTCAAAACCCGCAAATTGCCCAAAATCAACACAAAATCAAAACTACTAGTTATGATCATAGTCTTCCATACCCATTTAGGTCATTTTCAAACGTGCGTTTTCCGAAGAATTATACTAACTCTTATCTTAATACTTTTTAACGACCGCCTCCTACTGTTCTTACTTCAAAAAACGGGCACCCTTTCCTCAATTTTCAAGCAAATCTGCCGACATACAATAATCCTAATATATTTAACAATTATATTTCAGCTAATTGTAGACCACAGCAATCTTGCTTTCCGCCTTGTGTTTCTTCCATGCCAGTTCCCTTTCCGCCACCAAGTTTTCCTTTTTTATAAATACGGATGAGCGTAACCTGCATCTTAGGGATACGCCAGTAAAGTTTCTCTGAATGCGAGGTCAGTTGTAAACAAAATGACAGAGCTCAGAACAGTAGCTTTGGAGCTTGATCCAGATGTTATTTGTATCACTGAATCTTGGGCTCACTCTCTTATCTCTGACTCAACGCTCGCTATAGATAATTTTAGTTTGTACCAACAAGACCGCATTGTTTTTTTTTTTTTTTTTTTTCTTCTTTCTATCATATCATGTTTTGTTCTTTTCCCGTTTCATTTGAGCATTTCATCGTTTTCGGGAGATGTTTGCTTTATTTCAGTCATCCTCCCGCACAATAAAAGCTGTAATTGGCTGTGTCTATAATCCCCCATGTTATTCTGGTAATAAAAGTGCACTCTGCGAACTGTTTGCAAAAGTTGCAGAAGCTGCAGTTGATGTCAAAATAATCATAGGTGATTTTAATCTGCCAGACGCTGACTGGGAGGCAAATACTTGTCCGCCAAAATTTCAAAAATTGGTAGAAACTATTAGCTTTGCAAACATGTCACAACTGGTCAGTTCAGTGACTAGAAATGAGAGCATATTAGATTTAATTTTTACAAATGACGTCCACCCTCTCTTTATGAATTTTCATCGTGATCTCTTCACAAGTGACCACGCATTAATTCAGTGTTGTTTTTCAGACTTTCTTTCTAAAAAGCCTGAGGTAAAATGCAATAACCTCGATTTTGCTCACGCTAACCTTGAACTTATAAATGACTTCGTAAGTACTCTAGATTGGCATACTATTTTTTCAACTAATGATCCAATCTTTTTATAATATGTTTATTATGCCAGTTTACAGGCAATTGTAAAGAGTTGGTAATGCACCTCTTGGGCGCCTTCCAACACCTCGAAGACCGGAAAAAACCTAAAACAAACTCCCTATGTTGCAGCCAGTATTGGTTTTGTTTCAGGTTTTTTGTTTCGTCAATACTGGGCGAGATTAGGAGTTTGTTTCAAGTGAAAAAAACCTGCCTTCAAAGGTATGATACAAACGGAATAAATGTACAGTTGTAAGCTGAGTTGACTCATCAGCAGGAGAACTGTTTCATATCGTTTAAAAACATTAGTTCCAGACGGAGAGGGTTGGCACAAGAACACAGTGTTCTCAGTCTTTCTTCAATGGTTGTCGGCAAAAGTTGCGAGCTATCGGCTGAAGGGTTAGCAGACTGCGGGTTGCTGCTTCAGCCGCATTATCTTCAGCAGTGAAGCCTGGCGGGGTTCAAAGTCCACGAACGCCATCAGAGTGAAAGAGAGATTCCACCGAGTCAGCACCCAAAATTCGTGAAAGTTGTCCTGAATGTAGAAAACTAGTTATAGCTCTCTTAAACATAGGGTAGTTTTGCTGGGTTTTAATACTTTTGGGCAGCTTATTCCAGATTGATATGGCATTTACTGAAAAGAATTGCCGGTACTTAACTGTGCGTGCCATAGGAAGAAATAAAAATACGTCTCGATGACTGGCGCGTCGAGAGTGCTCAAGCTGCCTTATTGTACTAAGAGGATTAAAGGTTTGACCATTCAAAAGTTTAAACAATCAACTTTTACAAAACCTTACAAAAAATATTCAGACTTTTATCCCACTTAAGCCTATTAAATCAAATTCAGCTTCCTCTACCGTTCCACATTTTCTCCAAAATAGACGTAAAAAATTACGGAAGCAACTTAAGGATCCGTATAATAGCTCGTTGTCGGTGCACTTAAGGATAGCGCAAATATTTGAATTAGCGCTCAAAATAAGGCTTGCACGAGATAGGCGTAGACAGTCACTGGCACTAAATGATGCTAACTCTTCCAAATCCATTGCTCAAGTCTTCCGTTTTCGGTCATTCGCTAAGCTTCAGAAAGGAATTCCGCCTTTACTCGATAGGAGTAATCATTTTGTTACAGAGGATTTGGCAAAAGCAGGAATGTTAAATTCCTTCCTCGCCAAGTTTTCTGCAATTGAGACTAGTCCAACACCCGAAATACCTCTGATGTGTGATGCAAATCCAACTTCAATTGATTTCTCACCTACAAGTATTCATAAAGAAATAGCTCGGCTCAACAATTCACATTCAGTCGGGACGGATAACAATCCAAACTCATTTATTAAGCGACTAAGAGATTTTCCTCCTTTACTGACCAAATTATTTACATTATTTCTCGAAAACGGTTTTTTTCCTGATTATTGGAAAACTTCTATTGTAATTCCAGTTTTAAAATCTGGTTCCAGATCTGACATTAAAAATTATCGCGGCGTTCATAAAACACATTCTCTAGCTAAACTGTTTGAAAAATTATTCGCCAATAAAATATCAGATTTTTGCATAACCAATCAAATATTAAATATATCTCAGCATGTTTTTTTTACCGGACCGATCTTGTGAAACATTTTATGTACCTTTTCTTAATCTATTCACTTCTCTTCGTAACGATCATTTATCTGTGGTGGTCATCTATTTTGATCTAAGTAAGGCATTTGATAAAGAACCTCATAGGAGACTACTAGCCAAACTAGAGGCTATAGGATAGTGTAGTCCTCTTATTGACTTTATTAGATCATATCTTTCTAATCGAAAACAACAGATCTTAGTGGGGTCCTCATACTCTACCCCTCCAGCTATTTTAAGCGGTGTCCTTCAAGGTACCGTTCTGGCCCCCCCTGTTGTTCTTGCTTTATAAAATGATATTTCAACAAGAGTTTAACACTCTAAATCGTACATATACGTGGACGACATGAAATGATTATACTTCTTCTCTAATTCTTCGGCTGAGCGATGCTTAGAACGCATTCATTCGGATTTGGACGGTCTATCTGCGTGGAGCTCCACGTGGCAGATGGAATTCTCACCTTATAAGTGCCAGTTCCTGTATTTTGGGCCTGAAAGGCTGACACAGCCTATCATTTTTCAAGATTGCCCCATGACTGAATGCTCTAACATAAAGGACTTAGGTTTAAGTTTCACCAATAAATTAGATCTTTAACCTCACGCTGATAGAATTACAGCAAAAGCTGCTCAGATATGCGGCTTCATCTCTTATAATTTCAACCTTCCCGAAATGAAGCTAAGACTTTATCGTATGTATTTGCTTCCAATTCTCGAATACTGTTTTCCATTCTTCGGTCTTATGAACGAATCTAGCCATCCAAAAATTGAAAGTGTCCAAAGAAGATTCACTAAAAGGATCACCTATCCGGCATTTTCAGATACTTCCTACTCACATAGATGTGAGATAACGAAACTGAAATTTCTTTGGGTCAGGAGACTGAGAGCAGGGTTTTGACTCCTGTTTCGCCTTAATAATAATTCAAATCTCCCCAAGATTTCTGCCCTTACTCCCGTTACTCGCCCTTACAACCTAAGAAATTTTAATGTAAAGCTTCTTTTCCCTGGTGAAAATTTGAACACTGTATAAACAGCAAAATTTAATGGATCCATAAATTTCGAGAGGGCTCTTCAGTTGCCACCCCTCATTGCATAACGGGAATGAACGTTAGAGAAAATACACAACTGAATTCATACAGAAAAAAATCGATAAAAACCGGCAAGGTCACTGTACACGGCCAAGAGGCATTCGATAAAGCTGAAAGCTAAACGCTGTAGACAGCAAAAAACTGGAGAAAAAAAACGTCTAGGCAAAACGAAAGAAAATTTGGGGAGGGGAGATGTGTAAACAAGGAGCCAGTATTACCAAGGTAGAGTAAGGTTAACTACATGCTCCAATTGTTATACATAGGTCGGGTTTAAACCGCCTTATGTACGCTGCCTCCAGGTAGCGTAAGGTGCGAGTTGTTCGTGCTTGAACAGGTACTCGGAAGGAGGTTTTAGGGTCCACGGAGTGGCCCGTATCTAGCAAGTGCTCAGTAATTGACGAGTGAGGTGTTCGTTTTTCTTGCTTTAACAACCAGCTAGGTAAGTGTTCCTTTGCTCTGGTGGCCAATTGCCTTTGCGTTCGCCCTATGCACTTGCATCCGCAAGTGCATGTAAATTCATAAACACAGTTTGAAGTGGCGTGCATCGGCAAGGCATCCTTCGCACGAGGAATCGGTAAAAGCTCTGTTAGATTGCAAATTGTAAGCTCAGCGGCATAATATGTCCTGTGAATGGCATTAATGAGTCGTCTTTTGATGGTATTGAAAATGTTGTCACCTTTAAACGGCAAAGATATGAAAACGGGCTTCTTCGTAATTTCAGGCCGTAATGGTTTTTTATATTTGTCAATAAACTGTGTTGGGTATCCGCGCTTCTGTAGAGTTACTTTGAGTTTAGTTATTTCATCTTCCAATGTATCCACAGAACAGATTTTTCTCGTTCTCCTCCTGCTTCTTCCACTTCTAAACGATCTCTATTTTTTGCTTCTAGGTAACGCTATCTTTGGAATAATTTGCCGATTGATACTCGGGCGTTGACTAATCTATGTGCATTCAAGCGAAGACTGCACATTTATCTTAACACTGAATCTATCAACCTTTTGTTTTCCTCATCTTTTCCGGGCAGCTTTCTCCACGATCCCGAGAAAGGACCATCGAGAATTAAAGATCCCTTCTTGAAACTACCTTTCTCTGACTCGTGTCCCCCCGAATCAGGACGCAGTCTTGACGGCTCTCGTTTCGCTGGTCATCTACCATCATCAGGGCCTTATATTTGGCCACATCTCAGACATCCCCAACGATGCTTTTGTAGATTTGACGGACTTTTGGATCTCAAACGGCGGTGCCCATCACGATTATAAACTGGTGGGTTCCCTATGTTTTATTAAGTCGCACCGGTTTGGGAACCCGAGTGTAGTGCCGGGAACCCGTCTATACCAGTAATGTTTCGTTAATAGCTATTGTTCTGCCCCACGCTCAGCTTCGACTGAGTTTGCTTCCAAGCCCCCCCTCCTTACTAACAGAGGCAGTGGGTACCATAATACATAGTCAGAATCTAGATAACGGTGTGGCTCATCTGTGTGTGCCCTTGAATTTCACCTTCTGCATGACACTGCTCTATTCATTTTTTTCGAATCTAACAATTTCGCTTCTAAACAGTTATACTCGTTTTATAGCTATAGACTTTGGATACTGTTTGTTAAACCAATTATTTCCAGTACTTCGTGTTATCGAATTTTTGGTTAATTGACGAGGCCCATTGGACCTGAAATATACAACTTATTATTCCATGAGTCAGGAACGAAACAGTTTAAAAGATAAGCTGAGAATAGATGACAGAGCTATTGGAGGAATCTCGACATATTTAACAAACAAGCATTCTTTTGGCGATCGTAGTTCGTCAGTGTGGACGAATATGAGATGAGGGGATAGTATAGTGTAGCAAACAGAGCTGATCCTGGGTTTGTTTAACCAGAGTGGGACCCAAAGGACCGACCTCGAGAAGAGATACTAACAAAGGTTCCTTGTTCTGTCTTTGTTTTAGTACAAGAAACAACGGACGTGCTTCTTTCCCCGGTGGTAGATTCCAACTCAACCTTCTCGGATCACCAGTCTTGAGTTTTTTTTACTGATCTGTGCATTGCCCTTACATATTCTTCCTAACAACATTGTACTTATACAATAAACCTTCATACACTATACCTACCTCAGATTATTACTTTTTGATCATCTGCAATGACTAATGATAATTCTAGTGTGATCGGGGACGTACAGAAGCCGGTGGCTAAAGCTGAAGAAGTCAATATAGCTCTTTTACCGGCGGAAACAATCCCAACGGACGAACCTACGTGCTCGGGCGCTACAGTGGTGACAGCGAAAGTGACGAACACGCCAGGAACGGACACGATAGATCAAAATCATCAAGCATTCCCACAGATACAAATACCAAAATACGAAGCAAGGGAAGACTTCCAAGCGTGGCTTAAAAGATCTCGATTTTATCTACAAGAAATAAACCCAAAAGATCGAAGCCGGGCTTTAATGAAAGCTTTGGGCCCGAAAGCGATAGACAAAGTACACGACGTCGGCCTGTCAGCAGACACCCAATTAGAGGTTTTATGTGCTAGTTTGGAAACCCTGCTCCGCCCCACACTATCGCTAGCAGAAGCGATTGAAGGACTCATGCATCGCCAACTCCACGTAATTGAACAACCCAAAGTATACGCTCAGGACCTTCAGCGGTTTGCCACCGCAGCATACCCCACGCTGGCCCAAGCAGACAAAGACCACGTTGTGCTATACCACTTTGTCAAGGGCATTACCAACCCTGACCTGAAACATTCCTTTTTGGTTCTACCACCAAATGAGATTACAAAGGCAGTGACCCGCACAGAACGATACCTTCAGGCGGCGAAGACGACGAACAGACACATAGGCAGCCAACCGCGTGGCGACTTTTGCGGTCGATATAATAATACTCAGAGACCCTGGCGCCCGTGGGCTAACCGACAAGACGCCAGAAATCCAGCTGGTCAAAGATTCAGTGGGGGACACTTCCCCTTCTACCCTACGAACAACACTGCGACTACCGGAGCGAATGCGAATAGATACCCGGGCAGTCAAGCCGAACCCAACAGAGACGCACGCAATGCAATGGATACCCGAACAACGTCAGAGCAAACACCCGGTACCTTATGCATTCCTTCCTGCATTTATATATTTCATACAACTGTCCCCTTTTATACGGTAGTTACAGTTTTCAACCGGTTGGTAAGAGGATTAGTTGATAGAGGCGCTACACTATCCTTAGTGAACAGCCATATAGTTCCACGCGAGTTTCTACGGGAAACGAAACTCTCCGACAACCTTCCCACACTAGAAACAGCCGATGGGTCACAAATAAGGACATCGGGTAGGCTGACAATCCCAGAAAAGATCCCGACAACGGTTAAGCTTCACCTAATTTGGCCTGAGATGTTTTATTAGGCACCGACTTTCTGGCAAAGAAACAGTGCGTCCTCAACGTGCACGATCGAATTTTGTCTTTCAAAACCCAATGCCCTACCGTGACACACGTAGATGAAGACATAGTGATTGCTTCAATTACAGCTGCAGTAGCCTTGCCACATGGTAGCTACAAACATTTGAATAGTAGTGTGCATAGAACAATTGAATTAGACCTTCAAAAACTAAACGTCTGGAGTGTTCAGTGGCAAATGCCGTGTTCACCAACAAAATGTCATCTCATGATTTTTGGACCACTAAAACTTACCCCCATAATGTTTAGTGGTCAAGAAATAAAAGAGCTTACATCTTAAAAAGATTAAGGTCTTTGCTATTCTAATACTCTTGACTTATCCCCACATGTTAAGCATATCGCACCAAAAGCCAATCGACTATGTGGCTTCATAAGTAAAAATGTAACATCAATTACACTTAAGACTAAACTTTACAAAATGTACGTTTGACAAGCAGGATTAGTGAGGCCAATCATTTTTTACAACTAAAAAACTACTTCTTTTCAGTAGGCATACTATTTTTTCGTGCCTCTCGTCTCGAATTACGTGCAGGAGTTGGCCCGCGCACCAATTTACACCAATTGCACCAATTTAACCAAAGGTGCACTTCAGTAGCCTCGCCAAATGTCAGCGAACAACTCCGTAACTTCCGCGTGCTCATCGTTGGTCCAATGGGGGATTAATTATATTGTACAAAGATGCACCTCAGTGACGTTGCCAAGGGTCAGCGAACTACGCCCCAACTTACACGTGCTCGCCGTCGGTCCAGTGGGGGATTAATGATATTGTACAAATTTGCACCTCAGTGACCTCGCCAAGGGTCAGCGAACTGCGCTATAACTTACATGTGCTCGCCGTTGGTCCAGTGGGGTTTAGTGATGATGTAAAGAAGTGTACCTCAGTGACCTTCCCAAGGAACAGTGAAAACCCCCCGACTTACGCGTGCTCGTCATTAGTCCAGTGGGGTTAGTGGTAATGTTAAAAAGGTTGACCTCAGTGACCTCGCAGAGGGTCAGCTTACCCCCCAAAACCTACACGTGCTTGCAGTTGGTCCAGTGCGGGATATGTGATATTGAAAATAGATGTACCTTAGCGACCTTGCCAAGGGTCAGCGAACACCTCCCGGAGCCAATAATTGGCGAAGACGCGCTTGCCCTTGATCCTATGGAGGGTAAGTGATAAATTAGAAAATAGCATGTCAGTTACCTCGCCTATCCCAGTTCGGATTGCCGCAGCCTGCTTCGAAAGCACCATAGCAGTTATCTGTGTGGTTGCCTTTTTCGTCCCACCATTGCAAGCGGGTGAAGGATTAAGGACTTAGTTTAATGAACACATTCCAGCTGAAGTGTCAGGATGACCCCTACAGACTAGCTCTTTGCTGCTGGATACTGGGATTCAATAGTGGCCCGAGCGATGAGACCGAGACACATCATTGGAAGATGCAGACTGGGCCAACATTCCGAAAACATAGAACTATTGATGAAAATTACTGACTATAATCTTCTCGTCGTTATACACACTCGTTTTAAACACACCCTCCATCGGCAGCTGCAAACATGTTGTCCAAGCAATGGCTGCACGTCAAACCCCATAGTCGTTAGCTAAGTACACTCGAGGTGGGCCACCTTCGTTTCCCACAGTCGATCATTTGGAGGTGCGAAATTTGGATCAGATCATGTACCTGTCGGTGCCCGTTTTAAGCTCCGATTGTCGAATCGCTGTAAGATACTTCGCCCCAAACGCTTAAAGGTTATGGCACTATCAAATCCAGAAGCCTGTGTAGCGTTCAAAGAAAGTATCCCTGCATGGATTAGAGATCAATTCGCTGTTCGCGTCAAACCAGCACATAGCGTCGATAACCAAACTTCGCAGAATACTCAGTTGTCAAAGTAGACAAATGCGCTTCTTTGTGCGATGAATTCGGGCTTGCAACAACAGGTTGCACCGGCCCACTATCTCTCGGCACAAACTCGACTCGCTCGGTTGTCAAACTTGGATAACTACCGCTCAATCAGACGTCAAACTACACGATCAACATGATGCGATCATCATGACCATTGAACCTAGTCAGCTGGCTCCATGGAATCAGCTTGGAACTCGAGTAACTTACGTCACCTCTATTAACTTTTGCGTGATGCAGCTAGCAAATATAAACTTCCCTGCGCTACCATTCAGTATACGTCGGGTAAAGTGACAAATGATATCGCATTAAAAACCGATCGTTGGCTAGAGCGCTCTTGTGAGCTACTGGAATCACCCATACGTTCGACTGCGAGCCCACAGCTATGAATTGAAATTCCATACGATAGTGGCTGCGAGCCACCTACGAGGTTTGAACTGCAATCGGTATTCAAACGACTGAACGTGCAGAAGGCAGCGGGTGAGGATGGAATCACAGCAGAAAGCGTCGTTAATGGAGGAGAGGCTCTGCCAATCTAATGAGTCAAGAAAATTGTTGATTGAGCTAATATCTGCGAGGTCATACGCATGATAGGTACGACTAGTACTAGTCTTTTCCGCAGAAGGAAGCGGAAGGCAACAGTGAATTAATGTGTGATCACTTTGGAAGATGTCCTGCTTAAAATCAACGGAGAGAGGGGCAACACCGTTTGTGAAAATCAGATCTAGGATATGATTCTGTCTTGTTGGGGAATGAACCAGTTGAGACCAGTATGAAAAATTTATGGTATCTAGGAAAGGCTGAAGTCTAGGTGGACAAAAGTTTAAAGGCCGGTCGATTTCAGGAAAATAAAAATCTCCAGCAATAATTTTAACTTCAATAGAGGATTCTGAAATAAACTTGAATATTTCACACAAATTTACATCTTCTTTAGATGACGAGAGGAGGATTATATACACATTCAATAATCACCTTTTGCCGGGGTGGCAGAATAATAGAAGCGAAGCAGTAATTTCCAGAGAAGGACGTGCTATTAAGATAACACAGAAAGTGCCTAAATGACGTTCTAATATAGAGAAGACAACCACCACCACGCTTATTGATGCGATCGTGACGATAGAGATCATGCTCGTCTACGATAAGGGAGGAGTCAGAAATGATTGGATGTGTCCAAGATTCTGTTATGCATATAACATCGGGCGTCATCTCAAAAGCAATAGCTCGCAATTGAGCCATTTTATTTATAACGGACCTGGCATTCAGCAATATGAAATCTACTGTGTTTTGAGTGGCAGGCCTATGGCAATCGTTATTCATAAAAAAGAATTTAAAGGTGAGTAGGCAAACTGTAGGCCGTTATTGTTTGTGGAATAAGTACTGAAGGATATGGAGCTGTTAGCATACGGGTAGCCAATAATGGATGGCTGATAAGGTCTGAGATGTCAAGGGAACTCGCTTTCTAGCAGGGAAAAATTAGGAGAGGATAAATCAAAATAAGCTACTGGGGCGTTTGGGAGGAATGCGGGAGGCGATAAGGCATGTAAAAGATTGCAGGTTTGGGTGGTAGAGGATGGGTAAAGGAACCCATAGAGGGGATTGGTGACATAAAATTCGTGTTGGGGTCCCTCGCGTAAGGACTAGTGGTCTTAATCAGTGAATCTCCTGTACAGCAACTCCGATTAGATTAAAAACCATACCAGATTGGGTTACTGCCGTGGAAATCAAATTTTTCGTGTTTCGGGCCCAGCGTGTTCAATAACGCATTGTAAGGGGGAATAATATGACTCCCACGGTCAAGGGAAGAGCTAGGTTGTGGTGATGAAGCGCTCAGCCTAAACGCTTTCGACGGTGTTGGCGACATTCTTGGTGAGTTTGTTGCCGAGTTAGAGGCAGCGGAATTTATCGATCGTTGGACAGAGAATGTGTTTAGACTAGTTTAAATCGCAGTAGATGATGGAGCGGCGGGGCTTGACGGTCCCGACATCAAGAGGGACGGGCTAACTGGGGCACTGATGTTTATGGGTCTATGACTAGACATTCGGGAGGTAGGAATAGCAGGTGTACTGACGGTTACGAAACTATGAAAAGACATCTGGGAGGCAGGGATAACGGGTGTATTGACGTTAGTGGCGGTATGACCAGGTATCCGGGGTGGAGGATTAGCGAGTGCATTTACCCTACCGGGACTTCGAACAGATTAAGGAATAGTAGGCTAAGAAGTCATTGGTCTATTGGACTGGAGAGTCATATTTCCTCGCTCCATTGGTGTAAGATCTCGACAAAGGAAACTTTTAGTCATTTATATATATCGGAAAATGCCACCTTGTTGAGCAAAGATTGAGTCCACCTCGATCGGTGCCGCGTTGCGGCAATCCGTGGTTGTTATCTACTTTGACCTAAGCAAAGCCTTCGACAAGGTACCGCACAGACGGCTTCTGGTAAAATTGGTTCATTGGTTCCTAATTGTCTAACCGCAGCCAGCAGGTCCTAGTAGGTGATAGTTACTCCACTGCTCAGTTGATCACGAGTGGCGTTTTTCAAGGCACTGTCTTGGGTCCTTTACTCTTTATTTTATACATAAACGAAATTTCGACTGTTCTAAAAAATTTGCACAATCTCATTTATGCAGACGACCTCAAATGCATAAACTCATTTTCTAAGGACACGGTAAGTATGTGCGTTGATAAGATAAATGTGGACCTACTTACACTCTCAGGTTGGAGTGCTACCTGGCAGATGGAATTCTCTCCGTCCGCGTGTAATTTCGTGTTTCGGTCCCGCCAAGCTTCACCGTCCCCTAGTCTTTCAAAATACTCCACTTTTTGAACGATCAACCATAAAAGACTTATGTCTAAGCTACACATATGAACTAGCATTGTCGCTTCCTGCGGATCGAGTATCGGCGAAGGCTGCACAGAGATGTGGTTATATATCGCACAATTTCTTCCTTCTGGAAATAAAGTTTAAACTTTATCGCATGTATGTTCTACCCATCCTAGAATATTTCTGTCCCTTCTTCCGTCTAATGAATGCTTCTGACCGCGGCAAGCTTGAAAATGTGCAGAGGGTATTTACTCGCAAAATATTCGCTCTTCCTCGATCCACTATTTTTTATAGGGCGAAATTTCAGTTAGTGAACATGACATTTCTTTGGGTCAGAAGACTCGAATCGGGCCTCTGTTTCCTCTTTCGCGTTAACTCTTCCCCTAACCTTCCAAGAATCGACGTTCTCATTCCCGCAGATAGACCTTTTGCCACTCATTATTCCTCCAGGATTATTGCACCAAAGAGGGGACAGCAGTATTCTAGGATGGGAAGAACATACATGCGATAAACTTTTAACTTTATTCTTAGCAGGAAGAAATTTTGTGATATATAACCACATACCTGTGCAGCCTTTGCAGATATTCAATCCGCATGAGGCGACAATGCTATTTTATTTGTGTAGCATAGAAATAAGTCTTTTATGGTGGATCGTTCTAAAAGTGGAGAATTTTAAAAGACTAGGGGATCGGTAAGCTTGGCGGGACCGAAACACATGAAACTACACTTTGATGGAGAGCATTCCATCTGCCAGGTAGCACTCCAACCTGAGAGTGTAAGTAGGTCCACATTTATCTTATCAACGCACATACTTGCCGTGTCCTTGGAAAATGACTTTATGCATTTGAGGTCGACTGTATGAATGAGGTTGTGTGAATTTTTCAGAACAATCGAAATTTCGTTTATATATAGAATAAAGAGTAAAGGACCCAAGGCAGTGCCTTGGAAAACGCCACTCGTGATCAGCTGAGAAGTGGAGTAACCATCACCTACTAGGACCTGCTGGCTGTGGTTCGACAAGTAGGAAACGATGAAGTCGAGGAGAAAGGGACGGATGCCAATGGCTACCAATTTTACCAGAAGCCGTCTGTGCGGTACCTTGTCGAAGGCTTTGCTTAGGTCAAAGTAGATAACAACCACGGATTGCCGCCCGTTACGGAGGGAAGTGACGTGGTTAAGAAAAGCTAAGTGACACGTCTCGCATGATCTTCCGGGTAGAAAACCATGCTGCGAGCTGCATAAAAGCTTATTTTTCAGGCAAAATTGGGAATTTGCTTAAAAATTATCTTCTCCAGAAGTTAAGCTAGGGCCGGGTTTTTATGAACATCGCGGTAGTTTTTTATGCCCAAACGAGATCCTGATTTAAAGACTGGAAGAATAATGGATGTCTTCCAAGTGTCAGGAAAGAAACCATTTGAGAGATGGACTGAAAATATACGGCTAAGTAATTTGGGAAAGGTCGACATTCTTTTGATAACTGAATTGGGGATACCATCAGTTCCCGAAAAGTGCGAGTTTTTTCGACATATTATATGCTAACGAATTAATTATATGTAGAAATCAATGTTTCCGGGAGTATTGTCTGAGTATGGTTGAAACGACGGGATGGTTCGGATTCTGTTGTAAAATGCGTCGCAAAGAAAGCATTGAATAATTCAGCCTTATAAGACTCATCTAGTAAAAAAATTTTATTTCCATTTAGCAATGGGAGTATTTCAATTCCTCGTTTTGCGGAGGACCTACGACGAAACAGTTGTACAATCGATTTTTTAGAGTTCAACTCACACAGGGCGCAAGATTCCCTGTGCTGGTCACGCACAAGACGAATCTTTGATGCTAATTCGAAGATCTCTGCGATCCTTAGGTGCACAGAGAGCGAACTAGCAGACGATCTTTCAACTGCCTCCTCAATTTCTTTAGTCTGGGCAAAAGAAAATGAAGGACGGTCGATTCTGGTGTGTCGGGTCTCGCAATTTTAGTGGGCACAAATTCCAGCATTTTATTAGCAACGACCGACATAAGTTCAGAAAGATATGCAGCGTCGTTAATGGAGGAGAGGCTCTGCCAATCTAATGAGTCAAGAAAATTGTTGATGGAGCTAATATCTGCGAGGTCATACGCATGATAGGTACGACTAGTACTAGTCTTTTCCGCAGAAGGAAGCGGAAAGCAACAGTGAATTAATGTGTGATCACTTTGGAAGATGTCCTGCTTAAAATCAACGGAGAGAGGGGCAACACCGTTTGTGAAAATCAGATCTAGGATATGATTCTGTCTTGTTGGGGAAGGAACCAGTTGAGACCAGTATGAAAAATTTATGGTATCTAGGAAAGGCTGAAGTCTAGGTGGACAAAAGTTTAAAGGCCAGTCGATTTCAGGAAAATAAAAATCTCCAGCAATAATTTTAACTTCAATAGAGGATTCTGAAATAAACTTCATCAATTTGATGTCTACTGAGACCTGTGACCGGCAAAAAAGAAGTTATAATTTTCTTTTAAAGAATGTCTCAAAAAGTAAAATTCCGCTAGACGTCGCCTGTCAATTCATTTACTCGTGTGGCTTTAACTTTAAGGTCGCAGAAGCTAAAAGATTGTCCTCTCGAAGCAAATATCCACCGATTTTTGCAAAACGTTTTTCGGCGATAGAAGTTGACAGCCTCTTCTCTCTGCATGAGCGTTCAGCTCAATACCTGAAAAAACATAAGCTTTTTATATGTAAGGATAAAACCCCTATGGAACGTAGGATTTCGCCTGAATCTGCAAAAGCTAGGCCCACTCCTATCCCTACTATTCCAAATGTAGTATCTGAGGTCGACGCAAGTTCACGTCCCTCCGGATCAGCGACAACGTTAAGTTCACCCGAAACCTCACTCGCAGTCCTTACTCCTGGCTACAGTCAAATTCCGTCGCCTTCCGAGCGAACCTCGCCTGCTTAAGAGGCTAAACCTAAAAGACCTAAACATGCCCCCCGTAAATCGAAGCCAATTGCAAAAATCAGTAATTTACCTAACTATGGGAACAATACTCACATTTTAGCTTCTACACCAGATGTAAACACTCATGATTTTAGTTTTCCAATCCCCAAAATGGCCCACGATCCGCAATTAATTCACTCTAATAATACTATGAATAGCTTCTCGCAACCTTCAATGCCATTTTCGAATGCCTCTCCTCCGACAAATAATGCTGACACTTCAACATCTATAGCAGATGTAAATACTCGCGTTACTTATTTTCAAAACCCGCAAATTGCCCAAAATCAACACATAATCAAAACTAATAATTATGATCATAGTCTTCCATACCCATTTAGGTCATTTTCAAACGTGCGTTTTCCGAAGAATTATACTAACTCTTATCTTAATACTTTTTA
>JAYGXS010000005.1:45367888-45383630 GCA_036362985.1 Ligula intestinalis
AGAGATGACTTCACAATCTGAGTTGACCCAAGTGTGAAAAACTCTAGGCTAGAGTTTTTCACACTTGGGTCAACTCAAATTAAGCAAATCTGCCAAACCAAATTAATGACTTCACAATCATAAATGCAGAATAACAAAGCAGAGAAATAGAGAGAGTGGTATACAATTTTAAATTCCCATGTGACTGGAGGGCAAAAAATGGGCGGCTTAAATTCGAAGGGCGCACTCCGGGAGAAAAACCGTCATTCTTGTCGGAGGGGGGTGGGGTTTAGGAGGAAAACGTCCACTCTTGGGGGAAGGATCCAATGGGGGTAGGGGGGCCTTGCAGAGGTCACCGAAATCATCACCGAGTGCGGAAGCTGCGGCCTGATACTTTCTTGCTGACTGTAGAGTTCGCCGATAAGGTCGAAAAAAACAGAAACATGACCCACATCGTCGACAGTCCGCTGCTTGTCGAACCAAGCGGGAGTGTTTAGGCCCCTAGGTTCGGCTGATGCCATCGCTGATGGATCCTCACAGTACGCCGGTAGCCAAATAGGGAAGCCCACGGAGGCCTTCGCGTAAGCATGTTTACGATAGCATATACGAATGCTACTGAAATATAAATAGTAGCACTATTCGTATTACTATCTCCGCTGTCTGTATGCGGGCTGATTGAAGTGGAGCGCTCCTTATCGTAAAATGCTATGCTAAAACCAATTCTACTGAAATATAGAAAGTAGTATTATAATTCTAAATTGTCTCGGCGGTTGGTTCACATTTAAGCGCGCAGTGCTGCATAGATTTAACTTTCGCTTAAAAACCTCTAGGGATTCCGACATAATACATCCAGATGAAGAGTATTTTAAGCTTCTACCAGCCTTTTGAAGAAGTTATTCCTAGCGTCCAGCCTTGCCCAAGTCACACGTAGTTTGCGAATATGACCTCTTAAGTTTGTTGTTGTTGCTACCTCGAAAAAATCTTCTGATACAAGACAGTAGTCCTGAACGCGTTATATGCGAATTTTAGTATCAGGTCCACACAAAGCTGTCTGTAGCACAAGGGAACAAGATCGAGATTTGACAGCCGTTTTTAATAAGACTATGAGCTCTGTTCAATGACAAGTTTGGTTGCAGGCGTTTGGAGCCGTTCGTGGTTGTTGATGTCGTTTGCCGCCCTGGGTCTCCAAGTTTGGAGAGCGAACTCCAGTTGCGGCCGAATGTAGGTTCCGAAGACTTTGGTGAAGCAGTCATCATTGAAGGCAGAAAAAGTTCGTTTGACGAGGTGTAGAACGGACACCAAAGACTTGGCTACCAGTGCGCAATGCGGGAAGGGTTTAAGCGAGGGTGTGATCCAGATTCCAAAGTCCATAGGAGGTTGGTACAGAGAAGGGGACATGCACGTGCATTAATTATAGTAGCTTAACGCTGACAGATGGTGCATTTCCGTAAATGTTTCCCTAGAGCAGGCCAGTTTGTAACGCATACAGGTTAGGAGATTCGGAAAAGATATGTGACATGTTTCAAAAGAGCAATAGGATAAAGGGCAACGCTTCAAGAAGTTTGGAATTTGATTGGTTATGTATCGCCGGAAGTTTCTGCAATAGCAAAAAAAGCTTATGCCTTAAGGCCACCGATCTGGTTGAGAGCTCTCTCAAGTTTTGACTAGTCAAAACATCCTGGCCTTTTCATCTCACGTAACAAACGAACACTTCTTAGATTTGTGTTACAGACAGAAGCACAGGCCCTGCAAAAGTAGTTCACATAGAAGTGGGTAGGATTTCAGTTTGGACTTTGAAAAATGCAAAAGTTTGTTGTCAAAGGAACCTCGAATCTACGCGCTCAGAAGACAAAGCTGGATGTGCGAAAGTTCCCCTCCTCTAGTAGGACAGTCAAACCGTGGGTTGTCTTCCACAAAGCTACGATAGCATCACCAATTAAAAAAACGTTAAGATAATTTTGACAGTTTTTTTCCAAATGGAGTAGTAACAACGAGAGGCTGATCGAAAATTCGAGATTCTTGTGTAAAGATTCATACTTTTAAGGTTCCCATTGAAATACTGAACGAAACCGTACCTAATTTGTACATTTAGAAACATTTCAGGTCGTCACTATGGTCACTTATGGCTCACTCTTTCTTTAGTCCATAAGATGAAATGAACTAATGAATAATTATTGAAATTTGTAAAATATATTTTACTAGGCTGAAATTCAGTCAACTAGGACAAAACGTACTCGCTCAGCTGCTCGATCGCGGCCTCTTGTGACGCGTAGAGAGCACATCCTTTCTAAAATTTTAACCTATCATTTCTGTTTGGGTTTCTCGCTTCAATTCCTTGTACGCTAACCATTTTGTCACAATTTTCTGTGCAGCACCAAAACTTATAGTGACTACTGTTATCAACCCATTTCCCCCTCATAATTGAATTATTTTCTCCCACCTTATTGACCGTAGGTCCTTCCTTTTTAAAATTTTCCAGGTCAGCTTCGTACATAAGCTTTTAGTAGAACCTGAAGGCTTTTTATAATTGTAGCTCAACTGTAACAGTTTCGGTTGCATATGCTGAACCTGTGACGATTTTGCTCCGACACTTTTCACACTGAGGTATATTTTGAAGTTGGTGGGAAGTTGACCTATCTTAACTGTATGGTTTTGGAGCGGAGAACTTTTGTTTACGTAACTACTTTGGTCACATAGTCGCCAGTTTAAATTGCTACCCCTGATAGTAAAGTCGAGTCACTACGGAGCATCAATAGCGATAATCCAGCAGGGCGAATTTTGCTCGGCCGATTGCAACTTTCTACTAGTCCGCCACTGCAGCAACTTTTGTTCAACTGTTGCCCGCAGCTTGAGAAAAAATGCTCTTAGAGGCGTTGGCACTGATTGCTACCTATAATTATAAGTAGTTAGTGCTTACGCTTGCGTCAATGTTTATCATCATCTGTCTAACTTTTTACACAGTGATATCATCGCATCCATCAGAGTGGGCATGTGGTCAACTCAGTGGATATGCACAACCCCTAATATCCACCTTTAACTCCACTAACGGTTGACCTTTTTGCTGCCGTGAGGGTTTTACAATTCTACAAAAGTTGAATTTGTCCAGCTTCACTTGCCTTGCGGAATAGCCTCGAAATTATTAGCACTATTACCACAAAGTCTCGAATAATCTTAGGGCCTCTTTTGGACGACTTTATCTGTTGTCACTTAGCCGAAGACGGCTGCATTTGTCGTGGGGTAGTTGATGCGAGATTAGTCCTCTTGTTCGTAAAAAGTGCACAAGTCCTCACATCTTACAGAAAACACTGAAGTTATCGCTAACGATGTAGCTGTTATCGCTGCCTCAGAGTTTAGCGGTGTAGCCTCGCGCACCTAGAACTGTACGCAAAATTGAAAACATACACCTTGCCCGGCAAATAATTGATTTTTTTGCAGATTCCCTTTGACCGGCTGTTGCGGAGATCTTATAATACACAACGAAGACCCTGGTTTTATTCTAAAGATCGTGAGCGACCGCGTAATTAGTCCACTTTTAGAGTTTGCTCTTGTCTTGTCGGTATGATAGAAAGCTAGGTCAATGATAGCGAAACCGTCCAGTAGCCCAGGAGCGTCCCCTTCTACTGTTGCCATTTATGTGTCACTTTATTTCCTCACACATCTCTTTGGAACAGAGCATATTGCATCCCTGCGGAGGGGTTCATAAAAATCACAGTTTATTCAATTCCCATAATACCCGGTGGCGATCTACAATGCTGTATATTTACGCTCTCTAACCAACCCAGTATATCTTGTGCTTGGACACGGTCCCGATGGACGCTGGAGGCGCCATGGAAAATGCTGCCCAAATCGTCACTTAGACGGACCGTCTTTCATGCTTCGTGTTTGTAGGTTTGTATCAATCGAAGTGATTTTAGTTGCGCCTTCAAGGGTTCGATGCGGGAATAAATTTTAATAAATGCATAGGTTTTTACATTGAAAACCGTATTAAAACGATCGAGGAGAATGATTTTGACTGCCATCACCAAGGTCGAGGATTATACCATGGCCTTTCTTACCCACTTTTTTTGAAAATTTGGCTAACGCAAGTATTAGTTAAGTATTCGAACCTTGCCTCCGCTTCCAGAATGATAGCCAAAAACCTGTAGAGCCGCTGGATTGCAGTCCTTTCCGAGTGCTTTGTTATTCTCCTTTGCTATCGCCTGAAGTGCCAGTTTATCTGTGGCACCGGGACGTCATAACTGGTTGCGTTCATTAAATTCACAAGCTGTACTACGTATTCCCTCCGTTAGAGAATCTTGTCCGACACGGATGCTGTCAACTTACCTTTGTTATCTTTGGTTGTTAAGGGAGGTATATTTATAGAGTTAGCCTGTCCTTTAAATCCGATACAGCCTCGTATTCATTCTATAAAGTCTTCATATCAAAAGGTAAAGACGTGGTTTTACGAAGTTTTGTGTCTTCGCGTCTGCAAATGATGCGAATGGACACCCACAATTACATTTTGAGCGTTCGATGCGGGCTCGGAAGGTATTTCCTTGGGGATAAACAGGCAGGAGACCTTGGTCCATGAGACGTTCATCATAATATTTATTCGCAAATCGTGCAGTGTCCATAGCACGTTGTCCGAACCAGGGCCGATCCCTCACAAAAGTTTACTCAAAGTAACTTTCGCTGCCGATGCGCGTGAGTCTAACACCGAGCTGTTCCTGCGACTTGAAGGTATTTTACTCAAAAAGATTCAAAATTGTCTCACCATTTTCCACGCTTTCTCACTGTCTAGATTTAATAAGCTTGCCGCTCATTCCTAATTCTCCCCCTCAGGCTCCCGCGTGTTCCACACGTAGTAACTTCACATGCCTCTTTATAAGCCTGCTCCCTACCAGTCTCAACCTTTGAAGTGTACGCGGAAACAACTGAATATACAACAACCTCACGAAAGCGTACAACTTTTACGCGCAGTGAGGCTGCACCCAGCACACACACGACAGTTCGACCGTCGATTTCGACGATGTCCACCGTATACTCCACACCAGAGTTGTGCAGGGACGGTGACTTGCGCGTGAATTAGTTTTCAGTGATAGCAGCCTTGCGGCGCATCTACCTCACTTTCTCTTCCCTCATTCACCTTTGCCCGGTGTCAAGACGTAGCCCAGTAGACCGAAGGCAGGATTGGGCGCAGGCGGCTGGCGTGGCCGAAATTGTCTTCATGGTTGCCACTAGCCCCCTCTCCCCCCATATTCACCGTTTTATTATCGATGCGCAACCCCCATGAGGCCTGCCGTGCCCTGATCAGACCTCTGTGTTGGTACAGCGCATCGGCCACGCGGTCCGTTTAGGGGGCACACACATGTATATTTCACTCGAGCACTCAGAAGGTTTGCAACAATGTATTGACCATAATTGTAGAGCCACGAACCTCCGTCGGTGACTGGTGCTTTTACGGCCCGTCAGGCGAACTTTTGCTATGTAGGCAGCATCCACAATTCCAATGCTTGAAAGGGTGATTTTCTTGTCCTATGCAATAAAACTGATCGTATCCCTTCAAGTAATTTGCAATTTTATTCCTTCCCGGCAAGTCGACACACATGTTTTCCAGCCGGCTCACTGGCGGATGGTATGGTCGCTGCAAAAGCTGCAACATATTTCAGGATTGAATGTTGAATGACATATGTAATCACAGGGGTGCAAATTAGGCTTCTCAGTCTCCAACTTGACCTTTGTTTTTTTAATCCAGCTTGCGCGAAGGCGGTGTAACTAGCTAATTTAAAGGTCACTCACTGTCACTATGGCACGGGTTCAGTGCCGAACTCTGGTATTTTACGGGGTAAGTGGTCTGTCAAAAGGCCAGCTTTAGGCGATTCCACTCCTATCCACCTGGATGTGCGCTGATTGCTCGACAGATAAACTACCAGACAATCATCGTTCTTCCGGTCTTGTCATGAAATATGTCTATATCAGATTCTCTAAGCGAAGTATACTTCCTTCTAGGTCTGCTCTTTAACCGAGTTAAGCAATCGTGTGTGTGAAAAAACTTTTTCAGCCGTTTGACACTTTTATTCATTTGAAAACATCTTGCTAAAATAATAGTTAATTTTAAGTGGAAATAACCGGTCTTATTTGGATATTGTCAAGAGTAAATGCTTAGGTCGGTCCTTCACTCAAGCCAGGAAGTTTAAAAATCGCATTTTTTGGCACTGGCGCGCACATTCTCAAGCACATTTTGCAGAATATGGTTCGTGAATGTCTCCAATCAGCAGAACTTGGACTTACCGGTGTTGCATAAAGGCCTCAACAACGGTATTCTCAGCCAAAAGGGGGATGAAGGAAGTCCTCAGGGTAATCCTGGTCCCCCGCTTATACCTCGGCAACCGTCTTTCTTAGAGGAAGAAGGGTCATCCCGGTCTTTGTCATATATTCTCCTATGCTGTTGTGCTGTTTCGTACTGAACATATCGTAGACAGTCCTTGCTATTACTTTCATTTATTTGTCGCCGTGTTTGGCGTACCAGAATATTTAAATTAACGATCTTCCCATATATCTGCCCTGTCCAGGATCCTTTCGTAGCCTTCACTCCTCCATATGACCACAGCAACAGAAGAATCAACCCTCGTTCAATGTGAGACAGTACCCTTCTCGGATGCAGAAGATGCCCCAATCGGCCGCAGTGGACACCGTGTAGTTTTCATTGGGGGCGATCTCTATGTTGTAGGTGGTTACGTTCAGTACGCCAGTGGACTGCGCGTGGAAGCTGAGGTAGGGTACGGTGCTAAAGGCCACAAGCTCTGCATTCCATCCTCTCCCTCTCTTTCTTTAGATTTGGGCCTACAATGTATTTGCAAAGATTTGGCGTAGAGTCAGTTTTGGGGGTGCGGAAGCCTTCAAATTGGCACTCTCAACCGCAGGTATACCTCTTTTATCACCAGCCTGACCCCTTGTTTCCCTCCCCCTTACCAAGCAATCTCCCTCGACAACAAAATCCTCATCCACGGTGGAACCGGCGTGCCTTTCGGCGAACACATTGACAATAGTCTTATTGTAGTGGATCTGACGCGTGAGACCTGTGTCTCCTATCCCTGCAGACCGAAGGACGGTAAACCGGAAAATATGCCACAGGCCACTTACGGTCATGTACGTTTGTCAATCCGCCTCCAGTTTCCCCTTCCCTTTTATCCATTTTTCTTTAATGGCCTCATTTTTTATCCCTTTTTGTATTCCCAATGTAGACCGTCACGCTTGGACGAATTGATGGCAAATCTATGCTCTTCAAGGTGGGCGGTGCTAAGGGATTCACCTACTCCATCGACATTTATGCCTACAGTTTCGCCGAAGGTACCTGGGAGGCGCTGTATAGGCGTGAGATGGATGGTGAGCGAATGGTCACCCAGAGGTGAGTTGCCCTCTCCTGACGAATACTGCCCAGATCAATGGACTAAAATAAGTTGGCCGAAGTGGTCTACCACAGAGGTTAAGGCTAGATTGAGAGAAGGTGGAAGAATTTAAAGATGTTTTAACGAACAAGCGACAGCCAGAATATTTGTAGATCGAAAAGATACTGCAGCTTGTAGAAACGTCCTTCAGTTGCGTTCCACCTACGAAAAAAAACGGGTGTGTGGATCGTTTCTACTGTTTCGATATGCTTAAAGACCAAACACACCGACTGTAATCATAAAGGCTTTGTCCAATTTATTTGAGGCAGTCTCTCTCTCTTTCTCTTTCGAAGAACAAAAAATGACTGTAAATGGACTCTTGAGCGACGTATCTAATCCACAACTTAGCTCACCTAAAATTAACGCTGATCCACTACTAAAGAGACTGTCTTTATATCGGTAACGCGAATATTTTTTTCCTATAGGTATCGGCACGATACGGCGCTGTGGAAGGAAAAACTGTACATAGTTGGTGGTGCCAATGCCGATGGTAACCTGCCCTTTTGGCCTGTAAGTATGCCCTCTTATTCATGTCACCCGACCGTCCTACAATTTGTTTGATTCTCGCTTAGCTGCTTTTATTTTACTTTCGCGAAAATCCACATGTTACGATTGAAGAGTCAGTTTGAAAACGCATGTTTCCAGTAACCCTTTATCAACCCCCCCCCCCCCCCCCCATAATAACAGTCGCACACACTTTGCATGTTTGACGTATTGACATCCTTCACAACATATGCCGAACCCCTTTCACCCCCTTACAACTCCAGCGTCCTCTCCGTGATAAAGGCGGCGTCCACAATGCACTGTTTTACGTTGGACTGCGCGTAAAGCTCTAACGAAATAGGATATACCATTGAAGATTTAATCTCCGCTTCCTTCATGTTTAGAATGGCTGCAAGCATGGAGACGACGGTCAGTCTGTATCAATGGGTGGTACATCTTGACTACATTTAATTCAAGTTTAATGTCCTTGGAACTCACTTCTGAGCAAAAGGTAACCTTGTATACCTTTTACATCGCTCCAATTTAATAAACAAAATGAAGCCAAGAATGCGCAGGCCTATTTAATGGTAGGTTTAAGCTCGCGGAGATAACGGACGTCTTCAGTATCAACGCTTCACCTGGGCAGACACAGTTTTAATGAAGCGGTGACTTTATAAGGGTTCATCACGAATACTTGCCTAAGCTACCATCCTGCGGCGACATTGCTAAGCATTATTAGGAGGTTTGGCAGATTTGCTTGATTTGAGTTAGCCCAATTGTGAAAAAAACTCGAGGCGTTTGGCGGGATTTGAACCCGCGTATTAGAAAAGACCTTTACTGGAAGCCAACGATCTAACCGCTAAGCTACAAACGCCCCACCTCGCGCCATGAATTTAATCATACTTGGGTCGATATTACCCACCCAACTTTACTGCTCGTATGGAATCCACCGATACGGAACAGCAAGCTGACTGCCCAAGCAGGATTTCCTAAGCTATCATTTAGAATCCACCAGAATGACTACTAGGCGGACTTAATTATTAGGAGGTTTGGCAGTTTTGCTTAATTTGATTTGGCCCAATTGTGAAAAACTGGAGGCGTTCGGCGGGATTTTAATCCTCGAGTTTTTCCCAATTGGGTCAACTCAAATTAAGCAAATCTGCTTTTACTTTGTAGTCTGCGTCCATATGCTTATTCCCCTCTCTCTCTCTCTCAGCGTTCAAAAGTAGTTATTTTACCTTAGTATGAAGTGCTTATAAAGGTGGGTAATCTTATGTGCCTTTATTTTCATCGAACTGATGGCTGTATCCACTAATGTGGCATTAAAATCTTCCCATATACAGTAGTCGCTGGTTATTAGGCCTACGGTTAATACGCCCAGCCGCTTATTAAGCCCAGATGAGCTTGGGACAGAATTTTACATAGCAAAATCCGCCGGTTAATAAGCCCAGTCGCCGGCTACAAAGCCCAGTTTGCGAGCAGGATAGAGTGAGATTTTTATCACTCTGCGTGCGCAACTGGTTTATTTCACAAAATTCGATAATTTCTGGTGCCTGGAGAAGGACACCAAAGAGCACTTGCGAGTGAATTTTCCTCCAAAACAACTGACACTAGGCCGCTTTTTTAAGCGTGTCGCAAATCATTTTTTTGCTTTTGTTATTACGTTAAGTACAGGCAAACAGCATTCTTTTCTTGTACATAACCAAGCTCTGCACATAATACAGTACTACGTAATGTATAGTGCCTATCCTGCGTTTGCTAATCAAGAACTGGGACTCTCCGGCTAATGCGCCCGCCGTTTATTAAGCCCAATTTGCTCTGGGTTTTAGGTGGGCTTAATAACCGGCGAATGTGTGTTAGTTCGACCATCGCAAGTGAAGATGTCCACCATTTACTCAAGAGCAGAGACGGTGACTGAGGTCAGGTATAGTGATAGCAGGCGCGCCGCTACCTTCCCCATTCTAACCCTCTCAACTGTGTTTAAACGGCGACAAGACAAGTCGGGATGGCCGCACAGAGAAAGGGCGTAGGCCGCAGCCGTAAATACCGCCTAAACATGGTATATAGTGACAGTAGACTTTGCGCCGGTACTACTGCACTGTCTACTCTCACTCACCTATAGTAGGCGTCTAGCCTGATTCTAAGAAGCTAGGCCTCGTTCTGCTAAGCAACCACTACTGCTATTTCTAATGTTACTGCTAGGGTGCATCTGAGTAATATTGACGCTGGTTAACGTCAGCGCAGCGTTCATATTCCCTCAAACCTAACAAGAAGTGTAGTATTACTGGCGCTGGCACTGGTGCCACGACTTGTCAGCGTTGACGCTGACTGAGCCTTCAATAGGGTTCTTTTACCCTTTATCTGAATAAGGAAGGTGAATCTGGGTTTAACTGTACTAGTCAAACACCTTGCTCTAGAATTTGAGTTTATTATTTGCTACTGAAGCTTGAACAAAAGTTAAAGACCTAGCGAATCACACAGCCTGCCTCGCATTAGTAAGGTCACCTCCATTTGAAATGACCTTTCAGCCCCTGTGCAGAACCTGCATGGAATGGCTGTCTAACCAATCGAAGACCGACTAATATGCCAACATTTTTTTTGGCGTCCGGACTGACAGTGTGGTACGATGTAAAAAAATTGACCGGTGTTCATTTCGGAGTGTTCTTCACCACTAGAGTGACCAAAATAGCACTCATAAATCTCGTTTTTTTCCGAAAGCAAGGAATCGCATAAATTTTTCACTCTTACAAAGTCTAGAAGGATGCGCCTGGCTTGACTTCAGCATGGGTCTTAGTTGTACAGTAGGGCGAGGAAATCGTGCAAAAAGTCGACGCTTGTTAAAGGTAGATAATTACTGGCATTAAAGCATGCAGGAAATATTAGTAATAGTGAACAGCCTAGGGCAAATTTCTTGTTTAAAAGAGATGGAAAAGGTGCTAACTGTTCGTTAAGAGAAATAAAATTTTCTGAATAATTCTAAGGTTCTGCAGACAAAAAATAGCTGCAAATTAGAAAAATAAATTAAAATCTTATCGTCAGTTGAATGCATAGCAATACCACTTTATTTATATCAAAATAAATTTTCGTTAGTCAAAAGTTTTGATATGTATTTCCGTTATTCGAGGACAATTTATTTAAGATCTGCCTTTAAATTCCGGCATATTTTGAGCGTTTTCGGGATTTTCGAGCTTATGTCCATACATTCATATTCTTCTCAAAGTTTATACCAAAGCCTTTAAAATAAGACACCTATCAAAGGCATTTACCGAAAAAAGATTTTTTGAATATTAGACTTTATGAAGATTGCCCTATGGGCCATTTTTAGAAATTCCTCCAAACAGCAAAACACATTGTCAAGCAAAAATTAACGTCCGCAACAGGAAACTAATATTATTTTTCCCAATAGTTATAAAAAACCTTCTATAATAGACTACCTCTTTAAAACGCACTTTGATTAGGTATGGAGCTGACAAATATCTCTGTATGCTTCCTTTTTCCAAGGTAATGTCCATGTTTAAATGGAGACTTTTGACAATTTTTGAAAATTTACCTGAAAATAAATGATAAACTTTGGCTGGAAATGAAAGAACTCATTTTGCTCTTTATATTGAAGTATTTTTGACTCTACTTGATGACTTTAAGGCTCCGTTGTAAGATTTCGGATACAAAAATGCGTGGCCGAATTTCTAAGAAGATTTTGTAAAATTTATTAACTTTCTGTCGGTTTCGTTTCTTAGCTTAGCATAAGCGGAAATTACATTGTACAAAACAGTATATTTCTACATGCTTTAGTTTTAAAAAAGTTTGCTTTTACCTTCATCTTCGCGATGCAGTCTTTGTTATCGTTCCGAATAGCTGATACGGTAAAACAAAATGTTTTCAAAGCTTTTTACTGCATTTTGTGGCAAAATTTCACACAATGGCAACAGATAATGTTTGAAACTGACATCGTTCCTTGTTTCTGAAAAACAACGCGGTCCCTTAAACATCGTTTTGTTAGGAGTTTAGCCTGACCAAATGCTAGCAACATTTGGAGGCTTTCCTGAGGCGTCTAGCCTAGCCAAATATCTTTGTTTGTTCGCTATGACCGCATACACGTGATGACCTTAACCACTGGACAGGATACGGACGTACGCGCGTGCTTAAGTGGTCGCAGCTCCCCGAGGGTCAACTAGTCGCGTGACCTTATCCCAAGCGCCCAATGATGCCACAGGCGCACCCGCATGACAATCCCTTACAAGCCGGTGTGACCTCTAAGAAAGTGATGTGCAACACGGACTGCGAGGACACATCCAGTCCTCTCCCGATCGCCGGTAGTTGCCTCCGAGGCGAGAAAAAGAGCACACTGGAGATCAACCAGCGGCAACAGCCACCCGAGGCAGCACCTCCGAGTTTTGTACACAATAACCCCTCCTCCGCGTGGATACCAGAATTATGCCCTTCTTACTGTGTTTTTCCCTGGGGATCTGAACAGGGCGTAATTCGACGGTGACACACGTCAGATGCTACGGTCACAACATTTGCGACACAGCCATGTGTTACTGTTATAACACTGGTGACGCAGGTGGGATCGTTCCTCGGACTTTATAACACGATTCACCTGCATTTGCTCAACTTCAGACTAAATTTTTCGGTTCTGTAATGGATGTATTTTAAATGTTTCTCATTTATTTCTGGGTTCTCCCATAACATACTGCATATTAATAAGAAGCTTGGTTCTGTCCTAGGAACTTTCTTCGATATCAGACCATTTCTGATTTCGAAAAAGTAATGCCTTGTTCCCCCAATAAACCGGTCTAAAAAGCCAGTTATCCTTACTGAAAGGCTTTTTTTAAAAATTAGATCTACTCATTAGATCAACATAATTTGACCAAATCTATGCTAAGCTACCAAGTATAATTTTTTCGTGACTTTTGCACGACTTCCTATCCTCCAGCCATTGCGCGTTTGGTTGTGCTTTTGTCTCCGATATTGCCTTTAGCACTTTCTCTCTTTGTCGCAGATGCCCGTATTTAACATCCGCCGGCACTCCTGGGATTTCATCTCCTTCAAAGGCCAATGTCCAGAACCCATCCGTTGCTCCTGCTCCGTTCAGATTAATGAAGGTATACCCTGATATTATTTTTATAAGTATCCCTTGCAGATATACCCCCCTCCCCCGCCAAGGGTTTGATCAGAGTCATCAGCAGGCTAGCGGCCTTACGCACTTGATTACTGATTGATTTTCACGTTAAGGGTCCGAATTAGCGAAGGGATTGTTTTCGCAGCTGTAATCACTAAGCGCGACACACGTCAGGCCAGTTTCACGGCTTTGCAACGTGTAACCCAGTATATATATATATGAGAAGAAGAGGCGATCACGGGAACCATAGTTTTACTTTCCTGACGTTTCAAAAGCGTACAGGCTTCCGTCATCAGAGGTGGGGGTTGTACCGCGCCTCACAGTATTTAAAGTAGGTGAAAGTCATAGTCAATAAGGTTTTAAGCCAATGCAAAGGAAGGGGGGCCGGGGCATGAGAGGGATGCTCAATCATCGAGGCGGATTAGTCTCAGTCAAGGGGTCTTCCATCGGATTCTCCTCTTCGCACCTGTGCAGCTGTCATTGATCTAAGCTGCCGTCCTTTGGCTTCGTTCATGCTTGTTTTCACTCGTTTATCCGGTTTCCCACCTGCAGAATGAGCGGATGCAGCGGCTAAGTTGATAATGGCGCAACTGGACAAATTGCTCATCGAAATGCAAAGTAGCAACCTGATCACCAGGTTGGTACGACTGGCCATCAAGCCAACAGATGCGCCCGTAGCGAGGTTCTACGGTTTACCAAAGGTACACAAAGCTGGGATTCCCCTCCGGCCGATCGTGTCATTGCGTGGAGCACCAACATTCAATCTAGCTAAATGGTTATCTCGACATCTGAAGCCACTGACGTCGAACGCAGCCACGAAGGTCTGTTCAGCCACTCAATTTCTGGAACGTCTTAAGGGAGCGCAACCCACCGAAGGCGAGGTCATGGTGTCATTCGACGTCACCTCTCTCTTTACCTCGATCCAGCAAGACCTGGCCGTCGACACGATCAGCGAGCTACTGGAGAGCCAGTACGATGAGACGGGCGAGACGGTGAAACAAATACATCTCGTCCAACTCTTAACGTTCTGCTTGAAGCCGTACTTCACCTTCGAGGGGACAACATACGAACAGATCAAGGGGACGCCGATGGGGTCGCCACTGTCGGGTTTCATCGCAGAAGCAGTTCTCCAAAAACTAGAGGCGATCGTGTTCGCAAACTATCAGCCCAGGTTCTGGAGTCGATATGTTGACGATACCTTTGTCATCATTAAGCGAGAAAAGGTCCAGGAATTTCATGATCTCCTGAATTCTGTCTTCCCTGATATCCAGTTTACGATGGAGGCTGAAAACAACCACCAACTGCCGTTCCTAGACGTCCTCGTCCATCGAAAACCCAATGGAAGCCTCAAAACGACGGTGTATAGGAAGGCCACCAATAGGCGCCAAATCCTAAGCTACCATAGCAAACACCCGGCATGCCACAAACGCAGTTGTGTGCGAACGCTGTACAAACGGGCAGAAACACACTGCAGCGAGCCGCAGGACCGGAGGTTTGAAGTACGATACCTCCAACGTCTCTTCCTGGCCAACGGATATCCTCGAAATTTCATCGAACGCGGCAGACAGGTCCGATCGAATGGAGAGCCGGCAGCTGAGCAACCGAAATTATGGCGTGCGCTACCACACATTGACGGCGTTTCTGAGGCAGTTTCCCGTCTATTAAAACCCCTGGGGATTGGCATTGCCCACCGACCAGAGGCAACAATACGACATCTCGTCATGCGGCCGAAGGAACCCCTGCCCCGAGGTGAAAACATAAACGTCATTTACCGAATAAAATGTGATTCCTGCGCGGTCGACTATGTTGGAGAGACTGGGAAGCGGTTGCAGACCCGGATGGCAGAAAACAACAGGGCTGTAGATACGATGCAGCGACTTTCGTTGGTGGCAGAACACTGCGCAAATGTTGGACACACATTCTCCTTCCAGAATGCCGAAATTCTGGGTCAAGGAAATGACCGTGTGGTGAGGGAAACAATCGAGGCCTGGCACACGGGAACAACCTCCATTAACCGTTGTGTCTCACTTCCTACAGCCTACCAAGCCCTCCGAAAGAAACTCAATGAAGGAAAAAGTGAACACCAAATCAGACGGAATGTGAATCCGGGCCCTCGTGAGCCCATGGTGGACACACACGCAGCCGCACCACAATCGGAAGGGGCAATCACCAGCGTAGCCGCTTCATCCGCTCATTCTGCAGGTGTGACACCGGATGTACGTATTAACACAAACAGGACCACCGAAATAGGATGGCTGCTGAGATCAATGACAGTGGCACAGGCGCGAACAGCAGAATCTGACGTTAATTCGAGCCCTTGTGAGCCCATGATGGACACACACGTAGATGGACCACAACCGGAAAAACAATTATCAACTTAGCCGCTGCATCCGCTCATTCTGCAGGTGGGAGACCAGATGAACGAGTGAAAACAAACATGAATGCCGCCAAAGGACGGCAGCTTAGATCAATGACAGCTGCACAGGTGCGAAGAAGAGAATCCGATGGAAGACCCCTTGACTGAGACTAATCCACCTCGATGATTGAGCATCCTTCTCATGCCCCGGCCCCCCTTCCTTTGCATTGGCTTAAAACCCTATTGACTATGACTGTCACCTACTTTAAATACTGTGAAGCGCGGTACAACCCCCACCTCTGATGACGGAAGCCTGTACGCTTTTGAAACGTCAGGAAAGTAAAACTATGGTTCCCGTGATCGCCTCTTCTTCTC
>JAYGXS010000005.1:45390354-45405456 GCA_036362985.1 Ligula intestinalis
TGTAATGGCTGACATAACTGCAACAGCCTGTCTGAGCGTACGTGTATGTCATGCACGACTTGCTCAAGTACCAGGTTGCGCCAAAGAACATGCTTCCCTTACTAACATGAGCAGGCATGTTTTGTCTGCGTGTGTGTCTTTGATTTCGTTGCCCACTCCCGTCCTTCGATCGGGACGGGTAGACGAACTGGGATCCAGTTTGACTGTATTTTTTAACAATTACAGCTAAGAGGGCTCCACTCCGCCCCCTAGTACTGGTATGGTTGGTGGAGTGGCACCAGTTCGAGTCCCGCCTATTCTCAGCATGTGATTGGTCGATCGACGGTGGACATCTCCCGATGAAAATGAAACTATTTTTCTAATTGGTGTGCTCTTTTTTAGTTGCATGTCTGCTCACTCAACAAATAGTTAGTTCCTGCTTATCGATGGGACTTGGAAACTTGCTCACTTTGTGTATTTCACCATGACTTAGGGGACCTAACCTCCCTCTGTATTTCTTTTCTAGATGGCCGACCCACAGAGGACGTGGTTGAAGGCGTGGCGCTTTATCTGACTGTCCTCTTCTACTGGCTGGGTGTGCCGCTGGAATTCGTAACTCGACTGCCCTACGGTTTGCGTTGCCTGGAGACGGTCTCGTCTGCTGTGGATAAGGAGTACAGCACCTATCCCGATGCCATCGTCTTCCGGCCCCCTAAACGAACTCACTTAGATGCTGACTGTGTTAGCACCACGCGCCCACACCAGCACTCTTAACCCAACAATTATTACCACACTGCGTCAGTCAGGGTGACCGAGAAGGGCATTTTGACAGTTGACATTTCCTTCAAGTTGGAGCCTATTCCTTTGGTTCGCAGTACGAAATGTTTTCATATCTGCTGCTGCTGCTGCTGCTGTGTCAGGTTCTCGAAGGAGGGGTACAATCACACACATACACACACACGCAGCCTACCCGTATAACCTGACTTTTTTCACCAGAGAATTATTATAATATGGTTGTACCCTTAAACGCTGTTTGATGTCAGATTTAGGTTACTGTCAAAGCAAGGAAACACGTGAATCCTAGGAAGAAATTGAAGAGAAGTAGATGTGGCCGCTGAGACCAGAGTTTTATTCGCCTGACGTTTCGAAATCCGTCGCGGATCCGTCATCCACCATCTTAAGTTGCGGCTCCTTCGACGAGATCCGGCCACACATTCAAATTTGAGTGGCCGAAATTCTCGCGAGAGATGACAATCGTCTGAGTTGCGAATGACTTAAGTTTTGGTTCATGGCCACTACCTACTTCTGGTAACACAAACGAACATTCGAGTCCCAGGAAGTAATTGAGAAAAAGTAGATGCGGCCGCTAGGACACGAATGTTATTCGTCTGAAGTTTCGAAATTCTGCTATTGTCTCTAGTAGATGATAGAGCTATGCTTTTTCTTTAAATCTCCTTGTTTAAATTTTGGCCCATAGGGAGCGGCTATTAGTCCTATCAGGTACAGTGACACCTTCTACTGTATATTTGGCCTTGAACTGTAGAACAGGCCCATATGCGGTTGGAGGACAAGAAGACTGTCCTGAGTCTCAGGAAGTAATTGAGCAGAAGTAGATGTGGCCGCTGGGACAGTAATTTTATTAGCCTGACGTTTCGAAATCCGTTGCGGATATATCATCATCGCTCACCTGGTTCCCCTGCGTAGGCGTGAGACGATGTGGGGAGCTGTGCGTTCCCAAAGTGGCGAGACTGGCTCTGGCCAAATTGAGCCTCAGTATCGAATATCGATTTGACAGGTCGTTGCGCTTGTTTATAGACTGGAAGGCTGTGAACCATGACCTAAGTAACTCGCCATACGCACACACACAAACGATTGTCACCCCTCGTGAGAAGTACGGCCTCAGCATACTTGAATGTGTGGTCGGGTCTCGTCGACTGCGCCGTAACTTGAGAATTGGCGTAGTTTCTCCGCGCGAATTGACAAGCAAGCAGAGGCAGCAGTGCGGTGTCAGACTTCAGTCAGTATATTTGGAGTAAATGACCGAAGGCCTTAAAAACCCCATTGAAACGGTACAGGAATGGATTAGTTTTTGTGAAACATGCAAACATTGTTACAGATCGCTTTTGTTGTGCAAAAGTGCATAGAGATAGTTTGGAAATATGAATTGTTGAAAAGGTGAGGCGTTTGGGGAATGGTTACTTCTGGTCGAGTCCAGCAGAGTTGGACTCTGGGTGAAAATATGTGCTAGACGAGTCCATACATTCCCGCATGTCTAATTAAAAAAAACGCACCTGAGAAGCCGACGTGTCCCCATCAACTACTGAAAATCCAGTGCGTGTAGGACAGCTTGGATACGTACAGTATGGTGAGTGTTGCAATACTGTTTATCATGCAGTCCAATTCAAAGTATTTTCAGTCACGCTAGGATGCCGACTCTGTGATGAACTTCTTTTTGACCGCTGCGAAATAGCTGATGCTGTAAAAAGTGGCTACTTAAACAGCATGCACTTTTATCATTGATTTTGACTGCCTTTACGAATTCAAATATATTTTATGGAAAGCGTGCACGAAAAAAGTATTTTATGTACTCGTTCAATAGCAAATTATGCTTTCCTTACATTTTATTCTTATTCCTTCGGTTTAAAAAATTCTAATTTTGAGTTTTGTTACGACTGTGCGGTGTTCATTCGCAATACATCGCATCCGTCAATTTATTAATGCTGCCACTGATATATACAGAATAATCCAGGTCTATTGCGAAATTCTATAAGAGCAATGCACCCACTTCCTCAGGCCATAGTCGAGAACGTACTTTTCCTTAAGCACGATGAACACAGCATTCAGTGTGTAAAACTTGAATTCAGTTCTAGCAGTCGGTTAGTTTCGAAATCCTTCGGCAATTTAGAAATCTTTGTTTAAACCGGAAGAAACATTTCCTTTACGAATAAAATTCAGAGAAGGCGTAATCATCTATCAAATAAATACAAGAGGGGATTTTTTCGTGCATGCTTTCCATAAAATATATTTGAAGTTATTAAGTTGGTTTGGCACCACATAGCTATCAAGATACGTTCCAATTTATCAATGGCATCAAGGACATGAACTTGAACGGCATGATTATGATCTCCCTAGACGTCCCATCACTGTTAACAAACGTTTCAGTAACAAAAACAGTCGACTATATCTGCGACTTCGTAGTGGCAAATCAAATAGACGTATGAATACCATCTGACGTATTGAGGGAACTATTACTCAAATGCACATTAAATGTGCAATTCCTTTTTGACAACCAACTATACAGACAAATAGACGGCGTCGCTATGGGCTCGTCACTCGGGCCTCTCTTGGCCAACATCTTCATGGGCAAACTGGAAAAATTTCAACTCAACAAGCAGATCATGAGTTAAAACACGATGGCCGATATGTCGATGATATCTTCGCCATCACCCCAGCAGATACTGATGTAAATGCACTTCTACATACTGTTAATCAAGCACACCCCTCCATTAAATTCACCTCGGAGGTGGAGACGACAGGTTCGCTTCCGTTCTTGGATGTCCTCCTAAGTCGAAGACCTGACGGTAGCATCCAACGGAGCGTTTACCGAAAGAAAACCTGGTCCGGACAGTATACAAACTTTAACAGTTTTGTAACTATGCAACAGAAGCGTAACTTAGTCCGCTGCTTAATGCAAAGAGCCAAAAAAATCTGCTCAGCTGACACTACTGAAATGGAGCTCCAGAAACTCCAGGACGTGCTTCGAGAGAACGGATATCCAGACAGATTCATCATAAAGAATATGATGGAGAAAGGAACAAGCCCACCACACCCACGGTGGAAAAGAAGACGCTATTCCTCAAAGTCCCTTTTCAAGGGGATGCAGCAAGCGAACTCTTAAGCAGATGTCTCAAGCAAGCTGTAGCACAAACCTTCCCAGCAGCGAAAATTCAGGTGTTATTTTCAACCAACCCGATACTGCACGGTGAGGGTAAGGATAAGCTGCCAACTCAGACCACTTCTATGTGTGTCTACTCATTTACTTGCTCCTGTGGAGCTGGTTATATCGGTCGCACGAGTAGGTGCTTATCTAAAAGAATACGGGAACACCTGACATGGCTAGCCAAAGGCGAGACTAAAATCATAAAAAGTTCTATCCTCGCACACATGGTTGACACCGGACATCGTGTGGACCCAAGCGAAGCCTTTAAGGTAATTTACAAGGTCCCTTCAAACTACCCAAAGTCCCTGGGTCAACGTCTGCTAGCAACAGCAGAAGCAACCGCAATCCGATTAAGGAAACCGGTTTTGTGTGCACAAAAGAATCTTGTGCAAGCCCCCAACTTGGCATGGCCAACGATTACCTAACTGGCTGCACATTTCCGCGCTCTGATTGGACCCTGCATGTAAAGAAAGACAAACTATCGATTTTTAAATTTAAACCTCCTTTGTAACTGTTTGGCCTGATGTAAAGTTACTGAAAGCGTTCGCTCGCCAAAATTGTGTTCTAATTTAGTTGACCCAATTGTGAAAAACCTCGCGTCATTTGGCGGGATTTAAACCCGCATAGGAGGGAGGCCTCCCTCTTATGCGGGTTCGAATCTCACCGAATGCCGCGAGTTTTTTCACAAATGGGTCAACTAAATATTTGAATTTATAAAGGCAGTCAAAATAAATGATAAAATTGCATGCTTTTTAAGTAGCCAATTTTTACAGAATAAACTTCGCAGCGGTCAAAAATAAGCCCATCACAGAGTCAGCATCCTAGCGTGACTGAAAAAAAAAAGAAATTGGACTGCATAGTCAGCAGAGTTGCAACCCTTCTCACTGTTGGTTTGCGAGTGATTAACGGTCTTTTTTCAAATTGCGGAATGTTTTATGCAGCACTCGCCATACTGTACTGCACCGAGTTGTCTCGCACAGTTACCTGCTGCAACTCCGTAAGATCGTTTAATGCATTTGACGTCCATCACTGTCCGGGCCAGAATGCTTAGAGGCGATTACGGTCTGGGTGACTAAACACGGAAACAGTGATAGCCAACCCTCAGGAGAAGTTAGATCGCTCTCATAGGGTAGGTCCGGAGATTTATGCAATATCGCCGGTGTGCGTTCCTGTCAGTCACTGACCCGCGGGAGTAATACCTTGCATATCCTAGCGGCTTGTTTAAGGGCTAGATGAGCAGGCTCCTGGTTATATTAATTGTAGCGGCCGAGTGTGATTTCGACCACCGTAATCGGTGATGTCCACCATTTGCCCGAGAGCAAAGTAGACGAGCCGCTATCTACCCCACTCTTAACTCTCATCCGCTTTAACCGATGACAAGACAAAGTCGAGAAGACGGAGCAAGAATCTGGCGTAAACCACTTTCTCCAGATGCAGCCAGAAACACCGCGTAACTTAAACTTTAGTGACAGTAAACTTTGCGCGGGTACTACTGTACTGTCTACCCTCACTCACCTATAGTAGGTGTCTAGCCTGACTCGAAGAAGCAAGGGCTCGTACTGCAACTGCCACTATTGCTGAGTACGTTGATGTTGGCATACAGAAGGGGGCAGATAAAGTATCTGAAGTCGTTTCGAGTCAGAGCAAGTATGGAACGGAGTCGATGGACACCACAACGAACCCACGAATGCAAAGGCCATACGAAGAAGCATTAGAAATGTATGAATAGGTAATCTAATGGTAAATATCTTTTAATAAGGGTACAATAAAATGAGGAGTGTCACGAATGGAAAGGAATGTGTTGCAAAGAAGATGGGGACGAGACCATTGAGAGAGAGGGTGAAAATACATTGCAGTAAACATGGGGAACAAGCGCGAGAACTACGGCATCTTCCGTAGAAGGGGTATCCAAACAGGTTGGTCAGCCGTTGCCGCCGTACGCGTCCACGAGGAAGAAACGCAGGAGAGCCACCAACACTGATATTCTCTACTGCACATTAAAAATGTGTCAGAAGCACCGGAACGTATCACTGCCGAGCTCGGCATCTATCACCCATCGGTTGACAGTTATCATGCATTCCAAAAACATGCAAATAAAAGACAGACCGTATGTAGGTGAGCAGGCTAGGGTCGTTTATGAAGTGCCATGTTGCAACTGTTCTAGCCATTATACACGACAGACCAGGCGAAAACTCCGCTCAGGAATAATGCAGCACAAATGGGCAGTGCGGAAGGGCAGCCCATTGTCTCACACCCCTACCAACAATCTGAAGGAAGGCCACGAAGTAGACTTCACGGCCAGGCGGATAATAGTGGGAGTCAGTAATAAGACAGGGCGACAACTACTACAAGCCTGCGTATCTAACTCCAACTCTGGCAACAGACATGTTGAAATATACCCCGCTATTACACCCTCCGTTCGCGCGGCCAAATTCCTAACCAATGACGCACGCCGTGAGCGTGGACTCAACCTACCACGACTGCTACATCCAGCCCCTATTTTTTTCCTCGTAGATGGAATGCACATCACGTAAATTCTCGCTGCACTCATTGTATCTGGAGGCGGCCTCTTTTATGACGCCGACAATTCAGACAGATACAGGCGCCATTCCAGTTATCACGCCTTCATCTTTGTAATAAGAAAGCAAGTTACATGTATCGGAAGTGGGCTGAAAATTCTCTCGTGTTCTTTGAGTTACCAATGGGGAGCGCACAACTCTGCCCAAAAGCAGGGACTAGACGTGGAGATTCTGAAAATAATTGAGGAACCGTTACGGTCTGAGGCGCCAATACTTGAGGGGCGGGAATTAGCGATTGAGAGGAAGAGATACCGGCAGCTTCACTGAGCCTTGACCACACCGGCCCTTTATGGGTTCGGGCCCAAATGAAGGCTTCTAATCAGCTTAGCTCGTTCGCTCTTGTGAGACGTTCTGTCGCTTGACATTGTCGTTTTAGATTTTTATGTAAGTGAATTGACCTCCATGCGACAGAAACCCCAGGTACGCGATTCGAACGATTGTCGGCATCCGAGGGGGGAAGATATCGCTGGGACGGATTAACCGGTTGACTGCCGTTTAGAAAAACTGGTCTCCTTTTTCCCTTGATAACTTGAATTGCACAAAACCCCCAAACTGGCTTCTCAAGATTTCCCGTTCTGTTAAAAAAAGACAGTGATATATCGCACTTAGTAGTCTGGCTGGCTAGCAGCCCTGGTTGGATCCGGAGCCCCGCCGGTTGAGCCTAAATCCCAGCAGCATGGTCGGGAGGGGCTGCTCATTCATCAAAAAACAAATGGAGCCCTAAGTAGTGGCAGCCACAGACACGCGCTCAGTACACCTGTCTGGCAGGAAACAAACGAACTGTACGCGGGCGCCGGGACAATAAACGAAGTAAAGCGAACTTCCTAAATACAGCACAATTTACATGCACACGGAGTGGACGCCTTACTTGCCTTTCCGTCGGATTACAGTGAGGTGTTCGTTATGCAGGAAGGACCACATCTGGCATCATTATCTGCCTAGCTGCTGCCAGGGCCCGAGAAATTAGGCACAGGGCAAAGTCGGAGAGGGAAAAGTGAGCTCCGTTAGCGGACGGGGAATTTTCATCAACAAGGACCATATCCTTCTACTGGAGATAAACCCACAGGGGAGCTAAGTGCTTGAAAGGGCAGCCAGCCTTCGCTTTTCATGTGGCAAACGCATGCTGATCGCTCAAGTGACATAAAACAGACTTTGTTAGGACTGCTGAGTGCTTTGCTACCTTGTAGATGCGACATGAGAAAGTATAAGTAAACGGGAGTAGCTTGCGGAAAGCAGACCCCCATCTACGTTGGTCCGCCGCCATGTCCGGCATAGTTGTTAACCGAAGCTAGGGTAAGCCGAAGCGTTCAATTTGTCACCAGTCAATAGCGCCCAGAATGCGCCCGCGTGAGTTGGAATTCCACTTACGTCAACAAGTACTGTGAATGTTGCCCAAGCCAAGATATCACCGTCAAATAACGCCTTGTGTGAGTTACCGCGGAAGAAAACAAGATGAGGTCGCAAAGGTGAAAGTCTTTTAGCGTACTTATTACAATACATTTAAGGTAGACAAACGCGTATAAAGCCACGCCCATCGAATTAGATATTGTCCTTGGGCGTATAGCGACTCGATTGACTTGTGACTCATCCGGATGGCTTGTCAGAGACCTAACCTGACCGCAGTTTCAAATTATTTAGTTACAGTGGAGTCCGGTTAATGTGGACACCTCCGTTCCAGGCCAACTGTCCATATTAACCGGTTGTCCACATTAAGCGAACTGACCCCAAACCAGTCGTTTCTACGTATAAAAAACAGAAGTTTGCATCTGAATGAAGTTTTATTGAAAGAACATGCTCAGTTTTAATTGCTTTGGTGGAAACTTTTCTCTTAAAGCTCACCTAAAGTTCTTTAACACAGTGTCAAAATTCTCCACATCAAAACCTTGCTGTCGATGCCCCGTTTCGAGTACGGCCAATGCCGCCCTCATTTCTTTGGATGAGACTGGGGGCTCGACTTCTTCGTCTTCCTCTTCAGACTCTTCTTCCTGCTCGTCTGGACTGGATTTTTGACAAAATCTGTGGGAAAGCAGATAAGGGAGACAAGGGTGAGGATACGGGGGCAGGGCAGGGGGAGTGGGATTAGCCTAGATGACGTATTGGCAGCCTCCTTCGACAACTGCACCTCCCAACTGTGGCGAACAGGACGCGGGAATTCCCCGCCGCGGCGATTTGGAATGGATTTTTGACAAAATCTGTGGGTCGACCGACCGGTTGACAGCTTGGTGCTGTCCACATTAAGCGGTGGCTGTCCAGATTAACCGGAGGATTTTACTATGGAGAAATTCCGTTCCTGGCCAACTGTCCACATTAAGCGGTTGTCCACATTAACCGGACTCCACTGTATTGCCAAATTACGTCCGCTGCGCGTATGCGCATCGATAGCTCGGCGTGAGCGCGACTCGCTGCCTGCCTGCTCGCGTGCCTATTGGGGCGGCTCCTATCATCCAGGCCGTTGGTTTCGCAAGCAAAGCGTGCCCCATAAGCGCACATTTAGGCTACTACATAAATATCGTTGAAAGACGTAGCCAAGACCGTTCAGTTTGTCATTCCGGTAATGGTAAACCCCAGCCAAATTCGATAACCAGAAAGTACAGATAACCCTTCATTTATTTCAAATCGTAATAAACATTATCTTCAAAACAGAAGAGTTGCGCAAGCCTTCGCTTGGCGCGGTACGTCGACAAACCCCGACAAGCAGAAAGGGGAACGGACGACGTCTAGAGGCCCTTCAGCAGGGTTGAGGACCACTCACGTAGACTTGATGCACCAGAGCTTGCGTAGGCTTGCACCAGCTGATGCAGTTGGTCGCGCACAATGTTCACAAACTCTGTCAAGGCAAACAGAAAAACAACGTCAGTGCAAATTAAGGTGAGGTTAAACATCAAAAATTAGAACGATTTTATGAACCCGAATTTGCAGCACATGTATCGTTGGCAATGAAAAAATTGAAACTCTACTAAAGCTATTCATGTGTAGTACCGCCAAAACAGTAACACACATGGGATGGCATCTGTGCGAAAATAGAAAACTCTCAATGGTCGAAAATATGCGTGGCCCAGGCAATTGATTAGAAGGCGGAAGAACGTTCTCTGACACCAATATCTTATTTGCCCGGCGTTTCGGACTCTCACTCGAGACCATTGTCAAGGAATAAAAACGTGATTAAATCAGCTCTGCCGGGAGTGGCCTAGAGGTCCTGTTGTTTGCTCCACCACGAGTGACCTTGAGCCTTGCCAGTGCTCGCGCAATGCGATATAGGCATCTGGGAGATCGATATGCCTATTAATGTCTGCGTGCGAATGTCATGCTTCCTGCAGTAGGCGTGAGACTCGGTTGTCTGACTGGCCTAGTATTCGCACGTGTTCGAAGTTGAAGGTGTATCCTGGCGAGGATAGATGAGCGGCGACCAAGGATAGCTTGTCATTCCTTCTCACGGCGCGTTCATGTTCGTGCAGTCTCGTGGCCACCCGTCTGCCGGTTTTGCCAACTTAATTGGCTTGACTGCAAAGACAGTCGATTCGATAAATAACACCCGATTTCTGGTTGACGCGTAATAGGTCCTTAGGCTGCATAAGTTGCCCGCGGATTGTCGCTTCCGGTCGGTGAGCGACGCCAATCCCAAATTCGCTGACCAGTCGAGCGAATTCTTTGGATACACCAGCAATATAGGGTATTGCTCGCCAGCGTATTGGTTCTGGCTGCCCCGTTGGTTTTCTTCTTTTTGCTCCTCGCCTGCATTTTTCGATGAAGCTGCCAGGATACCCATTCATTGTGAAGAGTTTCCGCAGATATCTGACCTCGGCCTTTTTGTCGGCTGGTTCGCTGCAGTGCGTTTCTGCGCGGCATATCGATCTCCCAGATGCCTATATCACGTTGCGTGAGCACTGGCAAGGCTCAAGGTCACTGGAGGCGGAGCGAACAATGAGAAATCAAGGCCAATCCCGACAGAGCTAATTTAATCACGCAGTGAGTTGTACGTTTTCATTCCTTGACAATGGTATCGAGTGAGGGTCCGAAACGTCGGGCAAATAAAATATTGGTCCCAGAGAACCTTCTTCCGCCATCTACTAGAAAACTCTAAGAGGAATTGCGTAGAAAAGAGCCAAGCGGCTAGTTAACAGGAGGAGGCTACCTCATAGCAGTCAAACTGGGAGAAATGACGAGAAGCCCATCCAAGCGGCGATACGCCACGGGAATGCTTCTGAGGCGACTAATCACCGAAATTGACAGGTGCCATCTAAAGATGGATTACGGAATTCCTTGGATTCCCAGTTGGG
This sequence comes from Ligula intestinalis, assembly GCA_036362985.1. Taxonomy (NCBI): domain Eukaryota; kingdom Metazoa; phylum Platyhelminthes; class Cestoda; order Diphyllobothriidea; family Diphyllobothriidae; genus Ligula; species Ligula intestinalis. The sequence continues at coordinate 45,401,130 of JAYGXS010000005.1, forward strand.
CAATATCGGGTCGAGCTAGATGATGACGACGACGAAGAATTTCAACCGCTGTTCTACAAAAGGGCCTTCGCGAGCAACAACAGCGCACTATATCGATGCCAACGACATGAACCGAAACAGCGAGTTCAGAAGAAGCATGCGGAAGAAGTGATGGCGGCGGTGAAAAGAATAGCCCGAGGGTGCACTGGCTGATATGAAACGAAGAACTTAATCAGTATCAGTGGAGTATTGCACGACTCTTAGGTCGCTGAAACATTTTTGATGCTCAACTCAGATAGGCCAACTCAAGTTTTCAGCGTTTTCAGCCACCCATGTCCAATCTTCAAGAAAATCAAAAACGCTTAATCAGATGAAAACGGATGCGAACGTTGATCGACCGTCTGCTCTGCAGAGAAGATCAGAGCCGTGCTGCTGTTGCGCACGAACAGGCCAGGCCGGTGCATACAGAACGAGCCAAGCCACGTGACTTTCAATGGCAGAAACCACACGAGGAAGCAAAGGAGTTACGCGCACGCGAGACCGCTGTCATGCTGAGGTCACGCCTGGCCAGGGGCAAAGCTTGCGCACGGCCAGTCGTAGAGAGCCAATGGGGAGCAATGACTACTGCGCCTTAAATAGCGAGGCCGCGAGCAGAACGAGACTCTGTTGCCTTAGACGAGAGGCGGCTACCGAGGCGGGACGACGGCAAAACACAAGCTTCTGAAGGATACAGAAGGCAAGCTGCTCGACACACAGGAAACAGAGCTGGTGCACTAGTACAACTGACATTAAAGTACTATCTGTTCTGCCTTCTTCTTCTAACGCTTAACTGGGGGACATAACCGGCATTGACACATGAAAACACAAGATTATAACAGTGGCGACGCGGGTGCTCAACCGGTTATAACAATTAGAGACGAAACATTTTACCTCAGAAGTTCTCTAGGTGAGAAACAGGACTATGGCGATTATGCCAAACCTCCGAATAATTATGCACTCAATCCAAACTCCACTGGTGCTGGTGAACGCCAATCTAGAAGTAAATAATATCAACGAACGAAGCGATCGGAAACTACTAAGTAGTGGTTGAATGCACACTTCAAAAAGTTCCTACAGCAAAATAAGTGACTTGTACTTGTTACAGCTGTGATCATGCCTAATCTAGCCGGCCTCAATGATGTCACGGACGGTACCTCTCCATGCGTGACGATTGGCGGCAGCGGTTCTCGAAAGCTCCACACAGTACCTTCTCCAGCAACGGAGACAGAAAATAAAAGGTCCAAGAACTGCTTCCATTTCTTGACGGACGGTGTCGAGCCAAGTCTTCAGTTGCCCTCCTCTTCGACGTTTCCAGGTGGGCTGCTGTGCCGGGTCGAGGGCAGCATAGGTAAGCTCGTGGGGCGGACGACGGAGAACGTGCCCAAACCACCCCAGTCGCATTTCTTCAATGGCCTGAGGTACTCTAGTGATACGATCGCAGCGGATGCGGACTGTCTCATTTGAGATGAAGTCGCTATAAACGACTCGCAGGATCGTCCTCAGGCACCGGTGGTCAAAGACCTCTAGTGTTCGCTCATCTTCAGCGCGCACAGCCCAGCATTCACATCCATAGAGGAGAACTGATCGAATGGATGCACGGTATACACGAATCTTCGTGGCGATGGAGATGTCATTTCGGATCAATAGGCGCTTTCGAAGGATTGAGAAAACCCAGCGAGCAGCATCGATACGGGATACAATGTCATCCTTGCTCTGTCCATTCGGTAGCAGCCTCGCCCCGAAGTATTTAAAGCTGTCTACTTCTTCAAGTTTATGGCCATTGATCTCCAGGGGTGCCTTTTCCTGGTCAGGGATGCAGCTAGAGAACAACTTCGTCTTTCCGGAATTTATGGACATGCCTACCGACATAGCGATCTCATTTAACCACGACACTACTGACTGTAGACCATCAAAGTTTGAGGCTAGCAGCGCAATATCATCGGCGCAATCGAGATCAGTTAGTCGGCGTCTGGGTGCAAGTTCCACACCGTCCTCTTCATGAAGAGCTTTGCCGAGAATCCAGTCAATGACGTAGTTAAACAGAATAGGCGAAAGGACGCAGCCCTTTCGGACACCAGACCGGATATCGAACGACTGAGAGCGATAGTTGTGGACCAGGACTCGTGCGGTGGTAGATTGATAGTAGGCCTTAATCATGGCAATGAGTTTAGTCGGCACTCTATCCAGTTCCATTATTCGCCACAGGGACTCACGATGGATGGAATCGAATGCGGCGGCAAAGTCGACGAAGCAAACAGCCGTCGGTTGCTGGTAGCTATGGCGGAATACAAGAATGCGCCTCAGTGTGAATATCTGATCCGCACATCCACGCCCAGCTCAGAATCCGGCTTGGTTTGGTCGTGTCCTGGAGTCACGTACAGACTGGAAGCGCCTGAGAAGAACAACAGCGAAGATCTTTGCAGCAACATCTGCCACGGTAGTTCTCGCATTTTGTCTTATCTCCCTTCTTGTGGAAAGGTACAAGGATACCTGAGCCCCAGTCATCGGGAACGGTCTCTTCTCGCCACGCCTGTACAATCACCTCATGGAGCCGAGGAGCCAGGGTGTCGACACAGGACTTGTAGATTTCTGCGGGAATACCGTCCTCTCCGCACGCCTTGCTGTTGCGTAGCCTCTGCATTGCATCGGTAACTTCGTCTTCGGAAGGGATGTCACACGACACTGCGTAGGCAGGAGAGGGTTGAAACTCCGCTGTGGAGGATAGGGAGGGTGTGATGGGTTGTTCGTCAAGGTTGAGTAGGCGCTCGAGTAGTTCGCGCCAGCGATCGACCTTGGCCGAGTTGACGGCAATAAATCCTCCATTCACATCGCGAACAGAATCACAAAGTGTCGGGGGCTTACCACTACCCTGGCGTATGATTTGGTGCAATTTTCGGGTGTCAGCAACATTAGAAGCCTGCTCCATAGAAGTCGCCGTTTCGGACCAATACTTCAGCCGGTCATCTCTAGCCGACTTTGCTGTCAGGTTTCGAAGTTGGCGGAAGGAGGCATCGTTTCGGGACCTGGTTCGAGTCGTCAAGTCGTCGAGTGACTCCCAGTTTCGGGTCGAAAATAACAACTGACACGTGGCTGGGACTTAACATATATGCCTGGGAATGCACCAACATTGAAATTGTTGGGAAGGCGTAAATTCCCATTATTACTCATTTTACAGGAAGGCCCACGAGTGCAACTTACGCCGCTTTCATGAGAGCGCGTCGTGACTATCGAATTCTCTTCAGCTGATTGGTCCCATGTCGCTGAGGCCTGCTTATGGAGCTGACCGAATAAATATCCAACAGCCTGTGACAAGACTGACTTGCAGTAACGTGCTACATCTGAGTACGCGCTCTCTCTTTCTGACCGATTGGTCTTCCCTCTTCTCTCGTACGGGCTTTAAGAACTGGGGTCGGCTAATTCACCGTTCGTGTTAATTAAAAGTACCAGGCGCGGGTCGTAACAGAAATAAACGTCAACGCTAACAGGAACCTCGGGGTGTAAACGACGCCCAATCACTGCCAGAGATAGTCGTACCCCGAGAAACACAGTCATCGCTAAAAAACCCAAGCAAAATCAACGACTATGTAGAACAGATCGCACATAGTAAACAGTGTCATCCTCTCGCCTAGCTGATTCGGAGAACAAATAAGTTGAAATGACAGAAGCCGGCCCCGAAGATCAAAGGGCTGAAACAGACTGAGGTAATCAGTATTTGGAAAAAAACAGTGAAATAGGAACACCGCCCACATAGCACAAGCGCCTGACGCTAAATTCCAACAAGGAAACCCATCTTCGTGGTCTAAATGTGAAGTTGTGAACAGCTTGTACGGCGCCATGTCACGCAGTAGGTAACGCGATTGCAAGTCTCGAAACGCTTCTGGAACAGCCAACCACAGGTACCGCAAGCCGCACCAAACCGCTGAATTTCTCACGGCGGCTAGCAAGTGCGCATACACCAACGCCTGCCTCCCTAAATCCGGTCCAGAAAATAACTTTCTTGATGCTGACATAAACAGGACCTCACTGCGGCGGCTACTGCCCATTCACACTGCGGATGCGGACGTACGTTCGTCCGAAAGTCAACTTCCTCCGTGCAGAATACATGATTTCTTACACTGGACATATAATGTCCTCTCTGCACCTACGGGACCAGGCCTAAAGATCGCACAGACAAGGGTCTTGCTAATTAACTTAAGCCACTGTTATATGGGTGACCCCAGTGTGATTTGAACACGCGGATTTAATGTAAGGCCACCGGTGAGTGTTATTATTCCCGTGTCCTACCTAGCGCTTTCGGAATGCTGCTGAA
>JAYGXS010000005.1:45415456-45466141 GCA_036362985.1 Ligula intestinalis
CCTAGAAGTTATATTTTTAGTATAGTCGGGATGCAGATTCCACCAACATGGTAGGCAATTATCCCTATTTGAAAGTAGATTTAATTGGTCCTGCTTAATTTTGATGACATTCGGTGCATGAGCATAGAGCTGTATATAAAAAGTGGTAAGGGGCCAGTTTTAATTTTATCAATAATTGTACAAATCGGGATTTTAAATGGATGTGCTCATATCTTCAACAAAAAAACCGAATTAAAATAAACTATTTGCATTTCTAATTGATTTTATTAACTGCGATTTCGTACTTCTTGCGGAAGGAGCGAAAAAGTTTCAGTTTAATTAAACTGGTCGACTGGGTTGAGTTTATGGTTAGAATAAAATCTGAGGATTACTGCTTTCGATTAAGACTGTTCTAAGAATTATAGCTTAAGAATTGGATATATAATTACCCCAAACCAAAAACTAACCATCTTCTTAATAATGCGGCTAACCGCGCTCCTATTCACTGAATTCGAACCCCAACACCATCCCTTACTCCCACCTAGCTGAAACCATTGCGCTATTCCTGCAGACACTTATACATCAAGCCTACTAAAATCAATTAAGTAGTATGACATATCTCACAATTATCAGAAATAAGTTTTCCTGCTCTTTAAAAATGCTTACAGTGTACTTCTAGAGGTCGCATGGGCCAGAGTATGCCCACAGCCCTGATTGCAATTTCTTGCTCGGCCTCTGTCAAGTCAGTACACAAGTGAGACTGCTGTTGGTGGTGCTGCTGCTGTTTCTGTTTTCCGGATTCCGACTTTTGGAGACCGTTGGGTAGAATAAGGCGTAGTAGGACAGTAAGTCGATCAGTGGAGGCTTTGGAGGTGGGTTCAGCCGAGGCCTTGGTCAAACCAGTCGCATCTCGACCAGTGGCCTCAGCGAAGTTGGCCAGTGCGAGGAAGGCTTCAGCCTGGTAGCCAGCACCGGCGGATTCGGCGCGACCGCTTCGGGTCTCTCGCACCAAGCTAGACCACAGCTACAAGGTTGGGAGTGGGGAGACAGCGATAAACCATTGATAAATACAAAGGGTGCAACAATTGACGGCACGATTACGCCCATCTTGGTGACACAGATGGGCCGGTCACTTTATGCTACGTCAGCAATTCGTCGGATCCCATTTTGAGTAGGCTTGATTCAGACCTAGTGCGTGATGACAGGAGAACAAAAACAACTCATACATTTCATCTGTGGAACAGTGTCTCCTTTTTGACTTTTCTGCTTTTCACAGGCTCCAATAACATAATATGATAGAAATAATATATATGTATGCATATAATAGTCCCCCTTTGTCGGTTTTACAGGACCCTCGGTGTTTTATTTCCGCAAAGGACTTAAATACAGGATTCCTGTCAGGGACTTTGGTGCAAAAAATGCACCAGTCAGTATCGAATTCGGAGCCAAAGTCGCAACACCCAAATGCGCATCTTTTCAGGCAGACTTCGCCTACTAACCGCCCGCACTGTCTCACGCGTTTGCGACATAAATATGCGACGACGTGTTTCAAAATGTTGCAAGGCTTGTTTAAAACCCACTGGCATTCTAATCCAAGTTGCCCTGACGAACGTCCCAAAAGAGCAGTTTGTTAACATAACTTTAAAGGTTCAAAAGTCGATTGAGCGATCACAATCGGAGGTAGGTGAGGAACGGAAACAGGCCTCCTGCCGACCCACCTTCCTTCCTCCGCTTTGTGCAAAATTTCAGGAGAGGCGAATACTGCCGACTAGGTCATCCTAACCCAACCTTACCCGGAGCCTCCAGAATAGCCCTAATCGCCTCGTAAATTAACCGAAAGTTCCCGCAGGGCAAGGAGATTCTAGTCCCGTTTTGCAGAAGGCTGTTTATCTTAATTTAAACGACCGGGGCCAGGTTGACAAAATTAAAAATGCAACTAAAATCGCCAATAAAGAAAAGTCCACAGTTACTGCAAGATACGTGGCAAGTAAGCTAAAGCAATCATCAGTTGAATAACTTTGCTCAGCCGGCCTTACCTGTTCAATAAGCTTGGCGTTTGCTTCCTCAGCAGCAAAACCTCGTTCCAACGCCGATTGAGCGAGCATTCGCGCGGCTCGGAGGAGATAGACCTAGTTGGATGAAAGCAACCGAAGAAAAAAAACAGTTGGTCACTCAGGCAGAGCAAGTGGCCTGGACACAGCAGGGTGTGCAAACTGTCCATGCTTACCTTCCCAGTCCACGAGCCCGTTTCAGACAGGGTGCTACTGAGCAGACGAGCAAGCTCACTCCAAATGAGGAAGACTGTTTCTTCGTCCTCCTCCTCTTCGTCCTCATCCTCGTCGTCGTCATCATCATCCTCTTCCTCCTCGTCCTCATCCTCATCGTCTTCATCTTCGTCGTCTTCCTCTTCTTCCTCCTCCTCCTCCTCCTCTTCGTCTTCCTCCCCTTCACTTTCGCTCACAGTGGGTTGTTGCTGCGGAGCACTGTCAGTGGCGGGCTTTGCCGGTCCAGTGGCGGCTTGCGATTGGTTGGGCTGATCGAGAGCCGACGTCTCACCGGGCGCCCCCACCGCAGCGGCGCCACCATCGGCAGGTCCGACCAACGCAGAGACGTCACGAATCAGGGTGGAGGCGGCAGTGGTGAGCACCAGCATGGGTTGACTGACAATGGCCGCGGACACGGAGAGCAGGGCCAGGCCCGCCTGGTTTCGTACAAACCAACTTGGTGACTTCAGTAGGGCCTCGGACAGACTACTCACAAAGGCTGTCAGAAGCGGCGGCTTTAGCAGGCCAGTGAGGGGAAAGAGGGTTGCAGCGGATGAGGGCACACCGCCGGCAGCGTCGGTGGACAACTGCAGCATACTGGCCAGGGGCAGATGTTGGCTGAAGGAGGGACCGCCAGCAGCAGCAGCAGCGGCCGCCGAGCAAGAGCAGGCAGCGGGTAGCAGAGCGCTGGGCAGGGCGCAGTTTGGAATGATCTTGTCCCAGGTCTCCTTCCAGAGCAGTCGACGATTTTCCACATCCTCTTCCACCGGCAGGACGCCGCCGACACTGGTAAGGACCGGACCGGCGGTGAGACTGAGAGATAGAGCCAGATCATCACGGGTGACGTTGCTGCCGGTAGGCAGGGTGATTTGGAGTAGGTCAGATTCACACTACAACAGCGAATGAATCGTAAAAATGAAAATGGAAGCCTAACAGCAGCGAGAAAATGAACTGAATATAATTCAATTGACCCAATTGTGAACAATTTGCGGCCTCGATGTTATTCGAACCCACACGGCAGGGGAGGCTTTCGTACAAACACTCTACTATTGAGCTACAAAGGCACTCCAAGACTTTGAATTTAATCACATTGAGGTTTAATTTACCCGCCCAACCTACTGCCTGTATGAAATCCACCATTACGGATACAGTAAACTGACTGCATATGCAGGGTTTCCTAAGCAATCATCTAGAATCCATCCGAATGACTAATAGGCTAACTTAATAATTAGGAGGGTTTGGCAGACTCGAATAATTCAATTGACCCAATTGGGTTCGAATCCCACCGAGCCCGGCTATGGGAAACAAAGGTGAATAAAATGAGCCAGTAAATATTAGCAGTTCAATTTTACCCGTTCATAAATGGAATCTGAAATTTAGGCGAGGCCCCTGGTTGAAACAAGAGTATACGCCACTGGTAAGAGTTTACTGAAGAACGACAATCGTCATGGACGGCCCACAGTTCTCATCATACAAACGCAGACTTCGGGCCCTACGCCTTCTTACATTATGAACCGGCGGAGCAGGGGGGAGGGTGGTGGTTTATTCGCAATGACCACAAGAAAAAACGTTGAATACTTGTTGCCACTCGAGTATTTCAGCGAGATATTGCTGCTCAAAGCGCAGGTATCGATGAAGTAACAAAGGCAGGCGCATCGAAGGTATTTTAGTAACGGCATTTACCGACCAACACAGAGCACATCAATGAAGCGCTTTTCTGCCTCATTGGGCGTCATCAGGTTATGGTAGCTCAACTCCAGTGTAGCAGCAGAAATTGCCGTCACACTCGAGTTCCGAACTCGCGTATCTCCGGCCAGAGGCGAACGCTCTAACCACTGAGCCACGGGTCCGGCGTGTTGTATTTTAACATATCCTGGCTGCTTATGTACTTGAACGACATCGCTCAACCATGAAAAGAGGCTCAGTTACATCAGACCAACGCCTTGCTCATACACAACACTAACGTGAATATCTATTGTTTCACATTATGCTCGGAACCTGACGGTATCCAGCTTTCCATCCCCACAGTCATGGTAATATATTCCAAAATGTGAATGTCACAGAGGACATTATAGTAGCATAGTGACTTTAATCTAATCACTCTATACGTCACATATACTGGCTTTTTTTCAAAAACAATACCCATTTCTTTAAAATATGCTGAAGACGTTTTTTTCAATTGGCAGACTACATGCAATGATACGAGTTCACTACGTTTGTCTAACGGTGACGGAGGTTAGAAAAAAATTGGCCGATCAAATTTGATTTTGGTCGGTTTCGTTCCAGGATCACTATTTTTGGGACAGCCCGGACGCGAGTTATCGCTCGGGCAATCCTGAGGGTAACTGAACAATGGGACCTTACTGGCGACCGGTTCGTGCAGTTACAAACGACCTTCAAAGGGCGGACATTAGGCCAGGACAAAGGAGGCACGCGCAAGCGAGACTGCTCCGCGGCCAGGTTGCTGCTATCGGGAGGTCACGCTAGGGACACATGCACATGCGCGCGTAAGCAAGCGCGCGCACGGTCACTCGAGGAGAGCCAATAGGGAACAATGACTACTGACCCTTAAATATGCTACCACCGCTAAAGGCGGCACTCTGTTGCTGGAGACGCTGCCGACGACCCGATATACTGCTGCTAGCAACCCGGGACACGGCTGCTAGAGACACGGAATGCTATTGGCCGAGACGACTACACAACACAAGCTGCTGGATACACATGAAACAGAGCTGATGTACTAGAAGAACGACAGTAAAAGTACTTTCTGCTATCCTGTTCTGCCTTCTCTTCCTAACACACAACTGAGGGACATAACTATGGTTAAAACAACCATGGTCGTAAGCTTAAACCCTACTAGAAAAAGCCACATTTTGTTCAAACGCCCAGTAGTATAATAAGCTTAAGCAGTCTGCTTGCATACGCAACTTAATATTCATACGTGTTCTCTGCAAGTAGCATAATTTTTAAAAACAGTATTTTTGCAAACACAAGGACAGCCAATAAGTTTATATAAAGCGTCAAGAACTACCTCAAACGTAATAGCAAAATAACAAATATGCAAGTATGAAGCAACAGACTTAATGCATAACGGATGGATTGCAGTTGAATAGAAATTTGTGCAGGTGCTTTCTCTTTAAAGACTGCCTTCACGTTTCCTATAGACGACATGTCAACCATCAATTCTGACCAAGTCCACCGTGTACCCGCGAGCAGAGTGGACGCAGGGACAGCGACTTACGCTGTATCTACTGCACTATGTCTTTCCTCTCAGCCACTTGGGCCCGGTGCCACCTTACAGCCAATAAGATCGGAGAAGGGATCGGATCCTAGTAGGCGGTATGGCGTGAGTACGCACCTAGGCGTGTCAGCACCCACCCACCTCCCACTCCGCGGTGCCCCGCATGTCTGATCCATGTTCACTGGACCCAGATCACACTAATCAACAAGAGGAAGGTGGAGGGGGCGACTTCAGTCCCAACCCAGTGGGAGGTCATAAGAAGAAAGAGCCATTGAAGCTTGTCACACCGTTCTTATAGGGAGAGCGAGTCAACCCGTGAGCTAACAGCCTTCTAAGCCACGGCTTTTAGTGCAACGTGATGGATTTAGACGGCTCTGATTGTCTAGAGTGGAGAGCATGCGCTAACTGTGCCAACCCCACCTTCTTTTTTCCTCTCCCACGCACCAGTGGTGGTCTCAGGCTGAGATCGGACGCAGTAACTGGCAGAGCTTGTCTGTTCGTGTCACACAACAGTTGCATCGCCGATTTCGACAAGTTCTACAGTGTGCTCCTCAGCGCGTACATTACTTTTGGGTGATAGTAGGCTTCCGCTGCATAAGCTGCACCCTGTCTCCTCCTTCCTCCCCCCTATGCCCGGTATCCAGAGAGAACCAAGAAGATAGGAGGCGGAATCGGGCGCAGGTAACTGGTGTGGCGTGAGTCTGCACCTACACGCATCACGGAGGGCCTATAAAGTTCCAGCGCTCACCTGTTTGTTGATGAAGATGAGAGGCAGGGTGAGACCCGCGTGGGCGAAGATGAGTTCTGGACAGTAACTGGCAATGGCATGCATCGCGCTGGCGCAAGCCCACTGCTGAGAGTTGGTGGCCGTGGTGGTGGAGGCGTTCTCCGCAGCACCGTTCGCCTCGAAGAACCAGGATCGTACACGGCTGAAGACTTTGGCGACACTTGTGTCCTAGAATACAACAAGCAGGAGATTGCCGCAATAAAAAAAGGCAAGAAGAACGTGAAACGGGGGCGGGAAGGCAGCAAAATGAAGCCAGGCAAAATTCATGACGTAATTGTACTTAGTGACCTAGCATAAATCCGGTTAGTTTAGTTGAATCAAATGAATAGTTTTGATCGACAGAAACCATTCAGTTCAGTTGATTGAGGGTAATAGGCGTTAATTGTGGTACAATCGGAAGAAATCTGGTATCGAAGAACCTTTCATTTGCATGCGTTGTGCTATGGTGAAAATTACCCAAACACGAAGAGGAAAGAAAGTTCCTTCATTTTCAGCGAACCGTATAAATCATTTTCAGAAAATTTTTTAAAAAATAATTGTCAAAAATCTCTATTTTCATTTTGAAATTACATTTCGCCAGACTACTCGTCCAATTATCACGAACGAATGCTCACCCTTTTTTCTACTTCTACCCCGTGCTCTACTAATCTTACTGCTTGTTACTATAGAACCACAACGAAGATCCGAGTTATTCCGCCCGTCTCCTAACATAGCCTTTGACCTTCTGGTGAATGAATTAGCAGTGGATCAAAAAAATCTAAAACAATAGTAGCAAGGTACAGTGAAGCCTCGGGTGACGAGCAGCCCCATCTACAAGCATTTCGCTTGACATGCTTCCGCTCAGTTAACGAGTTGTCAGGGCGTATGTACCTGTGTCCACCGCTGAGTCGTGTTCCCAGGGTGTAGCTCCTCGGTGTGAACTGCTGCAGTGTAATTTGTCAGGTTTCGACAGACGACTGTTTCACGTGAAGAGCTCGGTGCCGGAACGGTTTAAACTCGTTAACCGAGGTTTCACTGTATGTGAAGGAGTGGAGACGATAAAGACTGGGGAGACCAGGATGACCATGTCTGACTTAATAGGCGTCATCAGATGGTCATGCCCAGTCCTAGTTCAACTTATTTATGCATTACAATTCGCTATGCGACTACCTATGATCGGCAAGCGCCCTAACATTCGTCATATTCATGACCATAACCGACAAAAACAAGGGACCCGTAGCTCAGGGGTAAAGTGTTACACTCCATGATCAAAGATTCGCGGGTTTGAATCTCGGGTGATCCACACCTGGAATGGGACATGACTGGCTGATTACGGCTAATAAGCCAGAGAGGCCTATTCCGGTTTCCCTCGCATTTGTCGATCCCACTCCATCAAATATTAACACTGTCTCAAAGCTGATGCTAATAAAAAAGAGGGTTTTCATGCATACAAAGAGGGGAAAAGGAGACTGATGGGATTGGGGGAGAATAAAGTAGTCAAAAGAAGATAAAGAGGGAGAACCAGCGCGCACCTTAGCAAATGTAAGAAGGACAGCAAGCGTGCGGGCCATCTCCTCCTGTACAATCCTTCGGCTGGAGGCGTCCGCCTGCCGACCGGCGCCAGGCAGGGCCCAGAGGAGAGCGGCCAACAGTTTACCGGTGTGTGGTGCCAGCAGGGAAACCGTCGTCATAGTGGTGGTGGCGGCAGTAGCACCACAGTGAGGACTGCTGGTTGTTGAGTCGGTGGAGTCGGAATTGGGCGTCGAGGGTGCGGCCGCGCCTGTGACGCTCTTGCCGGTAGCACGTGAGACCGCCGGGCAGGGGAAACGTCGGCGCGCAGCGATCGAGGTAGACACGGTGGTTGTGGTCATGGAGTTGGCAGCATTAGCCCCGCCAACTACGGCACAGCTCTGGGCGGGTTGATGCTGTTGTTGGGACCTTGGCTGCTCGTTGGCAGCGTTATTTTTAGTGGCTCCCACATCCGCAGAGGTGATAAAACCAGCCGCTTCGTCGGTACTCTTCTGATGTTGTTGTGTGGCTTAAAAAGGAGGACGATGAGTGGGACATTTAGCACGTCAATGTCGCATTGGGGTGGTAGTAATTCGACTAAGCCAGAGCATGCGTCCTTAGTTCCGTTTAGTCATCGATCGATTCCCCGTGCCCTCTGACCCCGTTTGCTGCAACCTCGCTCCCCTCGTTCATTTTTCCTTGCCCCTTGTCCTTATTCGCTTATAAACTGGCTGCCAGGTGTCTACGTCTTTTGCACGAGCGCTCATTTAATCGCCTGGAGTGCATCTCCACCCTCTATTTAATTTATATCCCGCATTTTTTACCTAGCGTACCCTGGTAACCTTACCGTTCACACAGCAGAATCCCTATCCCATGAAATGTCACCCGGAATGCGGAAATAAGTTTATGATTGGAACATATAAATTGCCGATGGTTGTAAAAGAGACGATCGTAGAGCCTAATCGCAACATATTTTGGACACTTCAGGATGCCGGCTTTTTACCGAGCTTCTTTTTGACCGCCAAGAAAAAGTATGTACCATGAAAAGTAAATATTAAAGTAGTATGACTTTTTGTCATTAATTCTGACTGCCTTTATAGATTCAAATATATTTTTTGGAAAACTTGCACGAAAAAATATTTTTTGTACTCGTTTTGTAGCAAATTACGCCTTCTTTAAATTTTATACTTAAAGAAAGGGTATCGGTCGGTTTTAAAAAGTTTCTTAATTGCCGAATAATTTTGAAAACTTGTGGCTGCTACACTGGAATTCAAGGTTTAAAAACTGCGTACTGTGTACATCCTGTTTAAGGAAAAGTACGTTTTCGTCTATAGCATGAGGAAGATCTCACATAGTTCTTATAAAATTTTGCAAAATGGAGCAAACAAATCGACGGATATTATGTTCGATGAAAGAACACCTGAAAATTGTAAAAAAGCTCATGATTGGAAATATTTTTGAAAACTGAAAGATACCCTTTCTTTGAGTACAAAATTTAAAGAAGGCGTAAGTTTCTACCAAACGAGTACAAGAAAAAATTTCAACGCAACTTGTCGACCTTGCCTACTGGCACAAGCTAGCACAACCCTCAGTGGCAAGACGGCAGCACACACAATTATTGATTTTCTGCACGTTCAAAATTTTAGTTATTGTACACACGCTCCAAGTAGCTTCCACATATGTTACTGTTTCTCCAACTCTGACGATGGGCTATTGTAAGAGCTCGAAAGCTCAGAAAAAAATTTTGTTCCAGTGATCGACGATATGTCTCCTTTACCAATAGAAATTCCTGGAATACGAATATTCTCTCGCATTTGTAAATATTTTTTGTGCACGTTTTCCATAAAATATATTTGAATTTATAAAGGTAGTCAAAATCAATTACAAAAGAGCATACTACTTAAGTAGCCACTTTTTTATAGAAAATACTTTTCTTAGCGGTCAGTAAGAAGCTCATTAAAAAGCCGGCAACCTGACGTGACCTAAATTTATTAAGATGAGGTTGTACGATTGCCATTTGGAAGCCATACGTAATTAATATGGTTGAATCAAAAACGCATTTCAGAATTCCGGGGGACATTTTATGAGATAGAGAATCTACTGTATCTATAGAACCACAAAGAATGTCCGAGTTATTCTGACTATCTTTGGACGTAGCCTTTGACATCGGGAGCGTCTATTCTTGTGAACAGACCAGCATTGAATCGCGAAAAGCTAAACCAAATTAACAATGAAGTTCACGTGACCCTAACACATACGCTTATTGTCTTATGGAATAGGTCACGAATAGAAAGCAGCATTCACGACCCTACCAATAGTTTAATATGGCCTATAAAAACTGCTCACAGTAATTGAAAGTGAGGTTATGCTTCTAACTGAGATACGTCCTCCGAACTGTCCTGTTTAGTTGCATTGTTGGCTAGATTCTAAGATCTCCGCGCGTTTAACATGGACCACCTTGGTGATGTAAATCCTTTACGAATATGAGAATAGTAACAACACCATATTCATTCTAATCGGCTTCCTAAAGATATGACAGCTACAGTTGGCAAAATGGGTCTTTACGGTGTGTGTCCCTGGATTACATCATCGTCTACTGAACGCATTTTGGCACTAAAACCATTATGGAAGATGATGTACTGCGGCTAGTGGTTGACCGACAACTAAAACAATAAGGCGCACCGTTTTCCAGAAGACTACATGGAAAGGCCAATACCTACATTTTACTAGTTTGGTGCATATACAGTGGAAACGAAATTTGGTACTTAACCTTTTCCAGAGAGCCAGGAATATCTGCTCCAGCGAGACCCTACTAACAGAGTTCGCCTACATAAAAGAGGCCTTACTCAAGCGTGGCTACCCCTTGCGTTTCATCCAAAAATACAGTTGCCCTTTACGGCCAAAATCTACGGACCAATCGGTTCCGAGAAAGCCCGTGTTTATATCCATACCATTTAAAGGAGACAACATCGTGAATTCAATCAAGCGAAGACTACAGTGTTCTATTCAAAGAACTTACTATGCAGCCGAACTTGTTTTCCTCACTTCAACAAAAAGGCTACCAATTAACCGGCCACAGGATGCCTTGCCTTTGCACGCCACCTCAAACTGTGTATACGAATTTACCTGCAATTGCGGATGCGGCCGTACGCAAAGGCAATTGGCAACCAGGGCTGCTGAGCATTTGCCTACTTGGCTTTTAAAACAGGAGAACAAAGTACCACGTTCATCTATTACAAAACACCTACTAGACAGTGGTCATTCGGTTGACACTAACACATCTTTCCGCGTTCTTGTTCGAGCACGAACAAACCGGACCTTACGCTACATGGAAGCATCCTACATACGGCGGGAGAAACCCGACCTATGTATGCAAGTAGACCATGTAGTCAATCTTCAACTGCCGTGTTAAATACATACCACGCATTTATTTTGTTAAATTCCCCCCCCCATTTCTTTGGTCCCAAGTTTAACAGTTGACATAACTTTTGGCCACTTGCCACGTTGATACGACATTGCTTTTATCGATTTTGTGTAAATTCAAATTGATGTGTTCTCTTAATATTTCGTTGTTCATGCACGGACCGGAAGCAGCTGAAAAGCGCTCTCAAAATTTATTCGCGCGAATAAATTCAGCTATTCTGTCTTGCTTCAAACTAACACAAACGCCAACAAACACAAAACGTGACCTAATTGATGCGAGAAGCAACGAAAGACGGCAAGTCATACGTAGTAAGTAAGGCACATACCTGCTACACTGGTGTCTGGAATGGAGAGCACAGGAGCAGGAGCCGTCACAAGAGAGGAGGACGACGAAGCCAGGAAGGACAGAAACACACAAGCTGCTGTGGCCATGGCAGCCGCCGAGCTTGATCCAGTGCCTCTGGAGCCACCCGTGGCGCTGCTTGCACCAATAGATGCGGTGCTTGGGCCACCGCCGGCGCGAATCATTTCCGTCAGAGGCATTATGAGGCGCGAGAGGGACGCCTCGTCAATCAGACGAACACACTATAGAGAGGAAGTTGTTGTTAGAATAGCGCCTACTGACGAATAAGAAGAAGGTATGAATATGACATTTAAAGGGGACATACCAGGCGGAGGACCTTTGCCATCTGCTCCTCCTTACAGACTATATTGGATTGTGCTGACGTCTCCTGCTTCTGTGATGAGGTCATCACACTGATAACTCTAGCTGGGCTCAGAGTAGCCATTGTCTGGAGGCCAGCCAAGGTTAGCTGGGGCAGGGCCGAACGAAGAGCTGAGGGACGAGCGATGCGTGCGGCCTCCAAAAGAAGGTCGAGCGCAAAACGTCTGGACTCGCTGGGCACCAGGGTGCCCGTGCATGGTGCTGCAGTAGACAGAGCCCGGTCTATGAGTATGGGTAACAGGGCTGGGAGTAGACCGGCAGCAACCTCGCGCGATGACGGATCCTCCAGGGCCTTACGAACCAGCTAGATGGGATTTGAGGAAAAACCAGATAGATGACGTAAGGAGGAATGCGGTAGAGGCGAAGTGGAAAGTGAAAAGTTTTCTAAAACGGGGGACATACACCCTGAATGGCCACCGCCGCTTTTTCTGGAGGAGAGACACACAGAGAGGGTTCTGGGGCGACCGTAGCTTGCTCATAGCCACCGGACGCAGCGGCAGCAGCATCGTCGTCAACAAGGTTCAGCAGACCGGACAACAGGGAAGGTAGGTGGCCAGCGAGACGCTTATAGGCGGACGGATGCTCTGTCAATGCCACGACGGCCAGGCAGCAGGCGTCACGCAGCTTGCCGCCCGCAGCCGGTTCGGCAGATGCGGACGAGCCGGTGCCACTGGAGGGCGAGGTTGTGGGGGTATTAAAACCCAGCTGAGTCTTGATCTCACACACAATGGCGTTGAAGTGTGCTTCCACCTAGGAAGGCGACGGCAAAAGGCAGAGGTCAACATGACATCGAACATAGGCAGGGACAGCAGAACTTCGAGTCCCTACACGTCTCACTAAAGTCTTGACGGAAGGTACGTAAAAAACGGCAAGCAGAGTTTTTGCAGGCCAAGAAAGAGGACGGTATGCGCGGTGAGTGGGATCTAGCTATCTGTCTTTTCGGCTTTTCTCCATATACTGCCGCCGGTAGTTCGGCATACGCCACCGTAAATTGTTGGAAGACAAGTCAGTCAGTTCTGTCAACCTAGAGCTGGCTAAATGGGTCACAATATGCAACATCACTGAGATTTCTTTTAATAATTTGAGGACCGACTTCGTAAAATCGACAGCTATCGCGCTTTTACTTGTGGTTGTGGTGGTTTAGGGGTGTTTTGCACCAGAGAGGACGTCATCTCGACCAGGGAATTTTTAACGCATACGCATATTTCTACTATAAACTTAGAAAGTAGTATTTAAGATGCAAGCTTTTCCATCAGATCTATTAATTCTAATCCCAATATTGACGGTACAGGTTCGTGTCTTTTGTAATCTGCGTCTACTCCGAAACTCCTTACGCCTGCTACTGGTTGACAGCATACATAGATAAGAAGGTAAACAGCTAAGAATAGAAGCAGGCCTACCAAATCTGCAGCCATTGCACTGAGTGAGGGTGAAGGCGGTGGATTGGAGGAATCCACGGTGGCGGACGACGCGGCAGAGTTGGACAAACTACTGCTGCTGCTGCTGCATCCGGAGGCCGTTGCTGCCGCAGCTGCCGCCACCGCAGCTGAAGGCATGGCATAGAGGATGAGGCCCAGCCAGACGGCCTGAACCGCCTGTCTCAGTCGTGGTCGGGCAAAATCGAAACGACGGATGAAGAGACGGGGCACCAGACGGGGCAGAGCGGGCGCCACGGAGCGACCGAGACGGCGCACCAGCCCAGCACAGGCCACAGAGCAGAGTGTCAACCAGGGCGTGCCTCCTGCACTGCCGCTCTTGGCGCCGGTGCCGGTTGCTAATGGGTCGAGGCAGTTGGCGGAGTGCAGAAGAGCCGAGGTGTTTACACTGGGTGGTAGGGGTGTCGTGGCCAGCACAATCAGTGGTAGGATCAGGTCTGGACGTCCAATCTGGGCTGTCAGACTGCAGAGCTCCCGAAAGACGGCTGTACTGGGCCTGTATGCAAAGTTAGAGCGAACGCACAAAGGCGGTGTGACATAATGCATGAAGATGTTTTATTGTTGTTATACGGGTCTGCTATTGCTTATGTCTCGGATGAGGAATCCACGATGGATCTAGAAACGTCAGGCAAATAAAAGTGGTCTTAGCTATCGAGCCGTCTTCTGCTCAATTGTTGTTATAGTTACTACTAACTCTTTGTTAGTAACCAGGGTTAATTAACAACTCCGGTGAAGGGCAACTAGGGAGGGCCGCGGTAGCCGCACACTTGAACACTGGACATTATTTTATAAAGTTTGCACCCTTAATGTTAGATAGTGTGATTGAAGTAAGTTTAACAAAGTAAATCCCAGAACCAGGCGTGGACATTCAAGCAATGCCGTACCTATTGTCCTCCTTGATGACCTTGTTGAGATCTTTGGAGAGTTGTGCCCGAGTTTCTTCTCCGCTGCGATCGTAGATGAGGCCGAGGACACTGGCCGCAATGCATTGGGTTGTCTCTGAAAAAACAAAACCAATGTTCATTCGAATAACAGTGCTTTCGGTCAAGCGAAGGAAATAAAATGGTTGCAATGAGAGAGAAAGGGGTTGCCGAGGATAACAACCATATACATGTTTCTCCCCTACATGATCACGAAATAAACCTCAATCTGTTTTCAGCAGTTCACCGTCAGACCAGTAAAATTGCAGGGATAATGAAAATCGTACAGACGGACAGGGTTAGTAAGTGTCCTTTGATTATAACTCATCGTTTTCACACCACACGCATGCCGAGATCGGCGTGTAGCGGTCCTCGCGCTGGGGAAGGCGCTGGTCAGGGGTCAGGCACGTGGAGTGATAATAACCGTCATTTGCACGGAATGAACGACTGTCACTAGGGCGTAGGGGCAATATGCGATCGTCACATGGCGTCAGCCAAGGAAGTGAAAGTGTTTGCTTTAGCGTCGCCTGACAACGCAGCAATGGATTGGCTAGCCGTATAGCCACTGGCGATCGCATATCGCCCTCACACCCTAGTGACAGTCGTTCACTCAGTGCTAATGACAGCAATTATCACCCCACTTACCTGACCCAGGACCAATGCTCACAACCTATCCTAATTGCCTCTCCTTTCCCAGCGCAAGGACCTCTACGCGCTGATGACAAGACAACGTCAAGACGGCCTGAAGTGGGCTAGCGAGCAGGTGTTTACATAACTAACCATCATTTTACGCGTGTCACATATGACCTGATCGCCATGACGTGTATCGAGTTTCTGGAAAAGCGAGTAGAAATTCACCTGTGTAACAGCGCCATGAAGGCCTCATTGAGGAGACACTGCAGGCAAACTCATAGTCGTCTAGCCAACCCAAAATATATCATAAAAATCCAGTTACCCTATCGGCCCTCAGAGACACGAATTCTAGCGCGCAGTGATAATTTGCGACGTTAGTTAGTTATTACAGTGAGGAGTCGACAGTGTTACCAGGGCGCGGTGGGCTGATGTCTGGCGCACCGACTGCCTTATAAAATGCCGCAAGGCCCAATGACGACACTGTGACATGGCAAGCGTGAACCACCATTAAATAGGTTTGCTTGCCACCAACACCACTGCCTTGTGGTTAGGTTCTTGAGCCAGTGCTACAGGAGACAACTTCGAACAAAGAATCAGAGCGGCTGTTGGGGACCCGCTTGTATTCAAAATTCCAAAGATACCTCATGAATATGTCAACTTACGATTTAACGACCCATGCTACGGCGTCCGCGGCGTCCAGATGAAGGCAGGTTACCCGTTAGCCAAGCTGCAGCTACCTGGCGCGTCCACGGGTGGCGAATAGTAGCGCGGCCTTCAGTGAAAGTTAGCTGCGAAATAAGCAGGCTCCCGGGTCGGGCGAATAAGCAGTCGCGGACGCAGCAGCGACAGTGTTACCAGGGCGCGGTGGGCTGAGGTCTGGCGCACCGACTGCCTTATAAAATACCGCAAGGCTCAATGACGACACTGTGACATGGCGAGCGTAAACCGCCATTACATAGGTATGCTTGCAACCACCACCACTGCCTTGTGGTTAGGTTCTTGAGCCAAAGTGCTAGAGAAGACAACCTCGAACAAAGAATCCGAGCGGCCGTTGGGGACCCGCCTGTATTCACAATTCCCAAGAAACCTCATGAGTATGTGAACTTACGATTTTACGACGCATGTTACGGCGTCCGGGGAACCGACGCGCTCCGCAACCCTTGTCCGGTGGTGCGGGCGAATAATATGCAAGCTGGACTGTTCAACAAAAAACGGACTCTTGGTATTGGATGCTGGAATGTGCGAACATTTCTGGAACCTGGTACTCAAAGTCTGACAACGCAAAGTCTCCAAGTATATCACGTGAATGTTTTTTGCCTGTCCGAAGTCCGACTCCCCGATTCAGGCGCCCGAGGAATCAAAATCCCGGGGGTCGATTCCCATCTCACCTTGTATCAAGTGGTCCGAGTGACTCATCTGGTAGACACGGTGTGGCTATTGCCCTTTCGGAACAAGCCAACTGTGCACTACTGGCATGAGAATCAGTCAACGACTGAATGGCCTATGTTCTACTAAAAGGCCATTTTACAAACATCTCGGTCGTATCTGTGTATGCACCTACGTCGGCGGCTGAACAGCAAGAGAAAAACAATGTCTACTCGCAGCTGCAGGACCTAGTCGAAAGACTCCCTCGCCTTGATCTGTTAATTGCTACCGGGGACTGGAATGGCCGGACTGGGCACGGTGACCCGACAAACAGCCACCTTTTTGGTCGTTTTGGGCTTGACTCTCGAACGGACAATGTTGAAAGGATGCTGCAGTTTGTCGAACAGAACCAACTGTTTGTTACCAACACATGCTTTCAGCATCGTCACAAACATCTACTGACTTGGTATTCGAACGATGGCCGTACCCCCAGTCAAATCGATTACATTCTAGTTGGTTCACGGTTTCGCAGCTGGGTCCACGATAGCAGCTCGATGCAAGGTGCCAAAACTAGTAAATTCCACGGGTCTGACCATGCTCTCGTTCGCACGCGCCTGAAGGTTCACCTCTCATCTGTGCCCAAACTGCCACGTACGAGACGCCTTGATGTCGCCAAGCTCCGGCAAACCAACACTACCGAGGCTTTAAGCACAGAAATCCGGTCCCGTCTTACGAGCCAGGCTGACAGCGAAGGCAGTAGCAGGTGGCCATCACTCAAGACATCCAACTATGGGGCAGCTGAGAAGATTCTCGGATTCACTCAGCGGCGCCGCAGTGAATGGATCAGCGGAAGAACCCTACAGCTATCGTCTGAGACGACTCGAACCAGGTCACACCACGATGCCTCCTTCCGCCAACTTCGACAGCTGACAGCAAAGTCGGCTAGAGATGATCGGCAGAAGTATTGGTCCGAAACGGCGACTTCTATGGAGCAGGCTTCCAATGTTGGTGACACCCGAAAATTGTACCAAATCATACGCCAGGTTAGTGGAAAGCCCCCGACACTGTGATTCTCTTCGCGATGTGAATGGAGGAATTATTGCCGACAACTCGGCCAAGGTCGATCGCTGGCGTGAACACTTCGAGCACCTACTCAACTTTGACGAACAACCCATCACACCCTCCCTCTCCTCCACAGCGGAGTTTCAATCCTCTCCTGCCTACGCAGTGTCGTGTGACATCCCTACCGAAAACGAAGTTACCGATGCAATGCAGAGGCTACGCAACAACAAGGCGTGCGGAGAGGACGGTATTCCTGCAGAAATCTACAAGTCCTGTGTCGACACCCTGGCTCCTCGGCTCCATGAGGTGATTGTACAGGCGTGGCGAGAAGAGACCGTTCCCGATGACTGGGGCTCAGGTATCCTTGTACCTTTTCACAAGAAGGGAGATAAGACAAAATGCGAGAACTACCGTGGCATAAGTCTTATCGATGTTGCTGCAAAGATCTTCGCTGTTGTTCTTCTCAGGCGCTTCCAGTCTGTACGTGACTCCAGGACACGACCCAACCAAGCCGGATTCCGAGCTGGGCGGATCAAATATTCACACTGAGGCGCACTCTAGAGTTCTGCCATAGCTACCAGCAACCGACGGCCGGTTGCTTCGTCGACTTTGCCGCCGCATTCGATTCCATCCATCGTGAGTCCCTGTGGCGAATAATGGAACTGGATGGAATGCCGACTAAACTCATTGCCATGATTAAGGCCTACTATCGGTCTACCACCGCACGAGTCCTGGTCCACAACAATCTCTCTCAGTCGTTCGATATCCGGTCTGGTGTCCGAAAGGGCTGCGTCCTTTCGCCCATTCTGTTTAACTACGGCATTGACTGGATTTTCGGCAAGGCCCTACATGAAGAGGACGGTGTTGAACTTGCACCCAGACGCCGACTAACTGATCTCGATTGCGCCGATGATATTGCACTGTTAGCCTCAAGCTTCGGTGGCCTACAGTCAGTAGTGTCGCGGTTAAATGAGATCGCTATGTCGGTAGGCATGTCCATAAATTCCGGAAAGACGAAGTAGTTCTCGAGCTGCATCCTTGACCAGGAAAAGGCACTCCTGAGGATTAATGGCCATCAACTTGATGAAATAGATAGCCTTAAATACCTCGGGGCGAGGCTACTACCGAATGGGCAGAGCAAGGATGACATTGTATCCCGTATAGATGCTGCTCGCTGGGTTTTCTCAATCCTTCGAAAGCGCCTATTGATCCGAAATGACATCTCCATCGCCACGAAGATTCGTGTATACCGTGCATCCATCCGGTCAGTACTCCTCTATGGATGTGAATGCTGGGCTGTGCGCGCTGAAGATGAGCGAACACTAGAGGTCTTTGACCACTTGTGCCTGAGGACGACCCTGCGAGTCAAGTATAGCGACTTCATCTCAAATGAGACAGTCCGCACCCGCTGCGATCGTATCACGAGGATATCTCAAGCCATTCACGAAAGGCGACTGAGGTGAGTTGGACAAGTTCTCCGTAGTCCGCCCCACGAGCTAACCTATGCTGCCCTCGACCTGGCACCGCAACCCACCTGGAAACGTCGAAGAGGAGGGAAACTGAAGACTTGGCTCGACACCATCCGTCGAGACATGGAAGCAGTTCTTGGACCTTCTATCTTCGGCCTCCGTCGCCGGAGCAGGGACTGGGTGGAGCTTTCGAGATCCGCTGCCGCCAATCGCCACGCATGGAGAGGTACCGTTCGTGACATCATTGAGGCCGGCTAGATCAGGCATGATCACAGCCGTAACAAGTACAAGTACGCGGGAACCGACGCGCTCCGCAACATCTGCACAGCCGCAACCTCCGCGCTAATGCATGTCACGCGTGGCTACTAGCAGGCGCGCGCGTGTAGGCAAACCCCAATTTGCCAGGCAAATCACCTTCAAGGCTGACTCACATAAGTATTGGTTTTCTCTAGCCGCCTCTTCAACCTGACTCACTCACGACAGCCACAGCCTACTATTGGAAGGTATCTCATTCACTTATTTTAGTTATTCTACATCCGTTCCGATGCTTCAATCACCCGAACTCCGATCTAAGAAGGGAACGTTTGTAGTAGCCCAAGTCCACGTTTAACGAACAATCCTTCGCTTCTCGCAACTGGTAGAGCGTGCGCACTTAGAGGTCTACACCAAGCCTATTTGGCCATTCACCTTCCTGAGGCTGATTCACATGTGACCTCGCTGAAGGCGCTTGTGACGAGTCTCACGCTTAGACACTGCCCCATTCATGTGCCGACCTACACTTGTCTGACAGTTAATTTTTTTATACCTATCATCCACTTCCTCTGTAGAAAATAGACTACTCCTTCCATCTGGTGTCTCCCTTACGGGGCCAGGGCCGGAAGATCTTGTTGTAAATGCGGCCAAAGCTGCGTTATTGCCATCTAACTACGCCTTGTGTGAGCCCCCAAGGTAGAACATGACAAGAATTGCGCGGAAAGCAGAAGTCTTCGAGATGACCTACTACAGCATAAGTTACAGCAACCGAGCGCGTATGTAGAAGGCTGGAGCGATTAGATGGTGGTCATAAGTAAGGCACGACTTCATTGGCTGGGTGAGTCATGCAGTTGGCGTGTTAGCCTTGCGCCGGCTGTAGCTGGGCGCGGCGTCACACAATGCACTTTGCGTGTGTGGGCGGGCGGGCGGGCGGGCGGACCGGTTGTCGGGCTTGTGTTAGTGTCCTGCGCCACCACGCTGTACGCGGCGTCGCATGCACTCTGCGTGGGCGGACCGACAGTCTCGCGTGAGAACGCTGCATTAGGGCAACGTGCACTTTGATTTAAGCTGAGTCCTAACGGATCTCGACGGTATTGGCTGGTAGACGTGTAGATTTAAACGTGACACGATTATACCTACTTCATTAACAGTGTCAAAAGCAACCATTCACATAAAAACTAATTTCTTTACCGAAAGCTACGGTTTCAAAAGTCTAACCCTCTGAAGAAACTGTAAGACGCCATTTTCTGAGTTGAGTTGCAACAGAATACACTTATGAACCCTTAGTGGTTGCATATCACAATGGCAGAAAAACAGCTAATAAAGCAAATTCGTGGCGTAAGCATAAGACATACCATCATTTTCAGTCAGCAGGCTGATGAAGAGCTCAGCCGGCAAAAGAGCAACCGGAGGTGGCCCGAATCTGCGCACCATTGCTAGAGCCCAGAGGGCTGCCGCTATCATGGATGGTGGGGGCTGAACTTGACCAGGTTTATGAGTCAAGAGAGCGTTGAAACGTTGAGCAAGCCACTGGCCAGCCGGTGAGTTCGCGGTTTCAATCTCAGCTCCGGGGGGCACCGTGAGCGGATAGGATCTCTCGTACCAAAGGCCCCTATAGGGCGAAGCAGAGCCAAGAAGACAGTCAGTCATGGCAGCACCGATGGCCAGATGGAGAGCGGGATCCCGAATCTAGTATTTAAAAATATAATAAATACTACTGCCATGCATGTTAGTAACACATATTGTTAATATTAAACCCTCTTGGCAAGAAGATTACCTCTTCCAAGCTCGACATGACTTTGATGATGGCCAGCAGATGGGGATGAGAGGAGAAAGTGGACTGTGACTCCGAGGTTCCCTTTTTACCCTTCTGGGTAGCGCCACCAGCAGTACCGGAGGTAGCTGGTTCACCGGTGCAAAGACCGGCTAGTGCACGCAAGGCGGCAAACCAGACACGCTGATGGTTGACCTGTTGCAGAACGGCCTCAGCATTACCGCCGGTCGCGCTGCCATTGCCAACCAAAGCAGTTGTCATGAATGGCAGTGACAGATAGGAGGCCACACGGGTCACCAGATTTGCCTTCGAGGCTCCGCACGGTGGCATCGGACTGTTGGCATCAACAGACAGCAGCGAACCGCTGGGCATCGTTCCGGCGGGCAGACGTGCCAGACAGCCGGCCTGGGCAAGCACTGCCAGAGACTCGAGCAGGGCTGTCACCGAGGACTGGGCCACTGACGCGTTGATGTACTTCCCCCCACCGACGCTGCCCTTGGGCGCCTCCTTGCCAAAGGGCTTATCCAGCAGGAAAGACGGCCGAACAAGGAAGATGTCTGTGGAGAGAGAGAGAGAACAAAAAATATACAACAAGTTCCAGTGGAGGATGCAGCAGGATTAAATAAGCGCACGAATTCCAGACCCTACCGAGGAGTTTGAGGAACTGATCAATGGCCGCATTGATGCCCGTCTGCAGCTGGGACTTATTCTTGTTTTCTTGCTTCTTCGAACGCTTGGATTTGGCCTCCCCGGAGCCGGTGCTGGCAGTGCCATTGGCGCCGCCGCCGCCGCCATTGCTCGCGGAGCCGTTCCCGGAGCCTTGAGCAGTAGCCGGAGACGTCGTCGCGACTGGCCCACTCGCGCTCGATAATGCTGCTGCGGCTGCTGCAGCCGCTCCATTCGAGCCTCCGTACTTGTCGTAGAGGTGTTTCAGCAGGTAGGCGGCACCCATCATCATGCCCTGCACAGTGTGGCAGGCCTCGGCATCGATGACCGGCGCGTCTTTGGGCACATCGGCGAGCATATCGAAGGCTATCTGGAGGGCGGCGGTCGGTGTTTCTGTCTCCATGGTGACAACACTGTAGATAGATGCGCAGGCGTGTCTACAGTTGGCTCCGCGGGGTGTTGCTAGAAGTAGACTCTAGAGTAGACAAATGGTAAGTATCGTGATAGGAAGTAGAAACAGAAAGGATGCAGGAGGGGGGGGTCAATTGCAGTTGATACTTAATGGTAGGGCGCTTATCGATCTGGTTACGTAACATGCTTGTCCCGTAGCCAGATGAGTGAGAGCCTTACCATTGATGATATTTCGGATCACAATCGACAAAAACGAGGCCATGGTGCAGTGTGAAATGTTACACTAAAATACCAAAGGTCTCGGGTTCGAATCTCGTGGGATTGGGTATGCCTGGCAGATTGCGCCAAACAAGCCAGAATACTGATTCCGGTTTTTTATTGTCTCTGTCTGCTTTGCTCTATCAGATACTAAAACTTGACAATACTAATCCTGCAAGATTTACAAATTAAGAAGCAGTTGTGGGGTACCGTCCTACTCGTGTAAACGGTAGTCACTAGATAAGAGCTACTAATATTATAACAAAAACTGGACAAACTCACATTCATTCTTTCGAAAATGGGCTTTCCGCCGGTAATCAATTCCTTGGTGTTGTTAACGAGAACCTCCTCAAGGAAATTAGGAAATTCGGGGGCTACAAAGATTGAAAAAAAGACTATAAGCCACACGTTTCGGGTAAATAAAGATCAAAAATGCAAAAGCCATTTAACGAGCGAAATAATCACAAAACACAACTAGCTCCTAAATATATCGACAGTTAAATCGTTGATGTTGATGAGTACCACCGCATGAGCCACAACAGAGTGGTGTGGGGACAGTGACTTGTGCTAGAGAAGACTTGCGATGTATCTGCCTCACTCTTTCACCTGGATGACTCATAAATTCAAGGACGCAGACCGCAACGAATGGGAGAACTTCTTTGTTGCGATCCAGGGTGCCTACGGCTCCCAAGTCAAAGGAAACGTTCCTCTTCTGAGCGCTGACAAAAATACTACTCACTGTGAAGGCACAAATTCTAAAGCACTAGACCAAGCACTTCTAAAGCATTTTCAACCACCCGGCTACCATCTCTGATTTCGTCAGTGACCGGCGGTTTCAGGTAGAGACCAACGCTAAACTCGTTCTTCCCCCCCCCCTACACTCTTCAAAAAAACTATTAAAGCCGCGCAGCAGGCCTTCGGCGGGAAGCGCTGAAACCAGACGCGATCCTTGCTCAGCTTTAAAAATATGCTAGCCCCCAACTTACGAACCGGCTTAACAGTCAATCTAATGCAAGACTCACAATCGCGAGTGGTCTGCGAACGAGCAAAGATAACCACATGAATCAGACGGAAGTAGGTATCGATGCTGCGCCGTGCCTGTTCCGGATTCGGTATTGGAGTGAGCTTTTGGCCAGAGAAAGCGGATTCACCACCGACGCTGGCAGAGGCAGTTCCTGCAACAGCCCCCACACCCCCCTCTGCCTTCGGCGCAGATAGGAAGTAGCGGACATTCTGGTTGATCCGGTAGCGGATCTCGTCATCCGTCTCGTAGATCATTGCTGCATCCTGAGCCGGCGAGAGGCCACCTTTGACAGCCAGCAGACAGAGGCGGATGAATTGGACAACCTTGGGAAGAGAGAGAAAGAATGGAGGAAGCGGAAGAAAGGAATTATCTGCTGCTCACAAACAAAGCAGTGCCAAGTTAACCGAAAGTCTTAAATTTGGTTTTATTAACAAGGGTTACTTATGCGCAAATAAGTAGTGTGAATTTGTTTCTACAGATTTCGGTGCGTTCGTCAGTTTATATACATTTTATACTGAGTATACAAAAACGATTTCTCCTCTTAATTATATCGTAGCAAATTACGGCTTCTTTAAAATATATACCTGAGGAAAGGGTGTTCAATGGTCTCGAAAAAAACTTTTTTTTCAATTTTTACATGCTGCATAAATTCCTTCTAAGGAAAACCAATATGCACGGAGGAAGACGTCACAGAGTGCTTATAAAATCTTGCATAGGATGTGAACCACGCTGTATACCTTACAATAAACCTTAATAAATGGGCAGATACGATGCTTTATAAATGGAGAGCTCGGATTTAGAAACTTTTAAAACTAAAATTACCCTTTCTTCAAGTACAGCATTTTAGTAAGGCATAAGTTTCGACTAGGCATCTGCATCTATTAGGGTAGCAAAAAACGAGGAAAAATCGTAAGTTACTTCACTAGTCATTGTTTAAAGAAAGTAGTTTTCGCAGGTAACCGGAAAGGAACTCCTTTAAAAGTCAGTATCCTAACGTGACTAATATATCTTGCTGCACGATAAGTGCTGATAAAATCCCACGAAGTTATTTCAGGATTTCAATGGGCATTTCCTGATATACCAAATCTACACGCTTCTTTCAAAAGAACTAGGCAGGATTCAACCAATTAAATACCGTTTCTCTTGGCCAGACAGTATGAACAATAAAAGTGCAGACTATAGTTACCAAGCATTTTTTTGGCGTAAAGAATAAAAAAATAGCATTAAGATGAGACAAACAAGGAGGTCCAGATTGTTGTTCACCGCCTGATTAATGAGATTTTGAAGCTTTCTGGTGGAAGGAAGTAGGTGTTGGAGGGCAAATTTTAGAAAATTACAGAAAGATTTGCTCACACAAAACCTGGCTGAGGAATACCGCAATCGAAAACATCCTTAAATTCGGTGTCAAACAACAGCTGACCCAAATGTGGAATCGCACTGCTCGTGGATAGAGAACAGACTGTACCTAATCGCAGTCACACAGAAGTTATGAAACGTAGTGTTGTGGATTCGGTATGACATATTACAAATTGCAGGCTGTCACTCTAAAGAAAGTAGACTGTCCTAATGCAACGAGCAGGTTCAGTATTATTAAAAACTTACTAATGTGCACAAAAAGCCAATAAATTTTCAAAAAAAATTTTACGCACGAAGTCTACATGACATTTCTCAATGAGACACAGTGTCTTGCAAATTAACATTTACCAGGTTGATGCCCGTTTTTTTCTTCATATAAAGTATTTGATCATAATCCAAACAGCACAATTATGGGAACATATACCACTCAAAAAGCCGTATTTACGTGATATTATTCGACGAAGCAGGATGTGACTATGGCTAGAGAAGTGCATATACATCCACACCGCAAACGTGCCCTCCGAACAAAGGCAACCAAATTCTACTTTTCTTCGCATAAGAAGGACAAATAAATATCATACTACCATAGTGAGGAAAATTAAAAAATACTCACCGGAATCAAACGCTCTACGTCGATAAACGGGTTCTTACGCGAATGCTGAGTATCCTAAAAAGTAGGTGAGAATGAACTGAAGAATAATACACACTCAACACACAAAAAGTATTTAAAACGCTGAATGGGAAACTATGGTGATGAAAACCATGGGCGAGGGTAGGAGCCCCGAATAAAAGAGGATGATAGATGGGGCATGGGGTAATAATTATGATGGTGATTGTGAGGAGGAGGAGGAGGAGGAGAAGGAGGAGGAGGAGGAGGAGGAGGAGGAGGAGGAGGAGGAGGAGGAGGAGGAGGAGGAGGAGGAGGAGGAAAACTGCATAAAATTCGAACGTACATGATTGACGAACTCGACGAAAGACGGCAGCTTCACACGTCCGTAGACGATGTCATTGGCAACGTTCGGATCAAGGAAAATGGAAAAAGCGTTGCGAGCCTCGGCACGAACACGAGCATCTCTAAAACACGACACAAAAAAGAAACGTGGGTCACCTTCGCACTACAGGTAGCCTAAGGTGGATAAGCATGCTATCGACCTGGTTGAGCAAGAGGCCCAAGACTTGCAACATAATATCGGGAACACATATAAGACACATATAAGACTGAGGAGTTTCAAGCCGGTATTCGGCCACCGTGTGTCTCACAGAGTGCAACCAACACTGGTCACTTGCAGGGGAATTAGGTTATTGTGAGAAAGATTGCGCTTCGAAAAAATTATGAAGGTAATACGACTAACAACAGTTCGACCGTCGATGGTGACGATGTGCACAGCGTGCTTCAGCAAGCTGAAGGCGGATGCAGTGACTCGCGCAAGGGTAATTTTAAGTGATGGTGAATTTGCTATGTATCTACCGCACTCTCTCTCTCTCTCTCTCTCTGTTCTCTCAACCACCTGGGCTCGGTGTCAAGACAGAGTCAAAAAGACCGGAGGCAGAATTGGGCGTAGGTGGCTGCCGTGGCCGAAACCGCCCCTATGGGTGCCGCCACACCTGACGGGCATGTCATTCAGTGGATGTGCCATAAAGGCCACATTAAGAAGGAGCCATTGAAGCCGGACTCTCAGCCCGCATTTGGCCACTCCACACACCAAGACACACACTGGGCTGACTGCTGTGTCCGAGTTATCCCTTCAGTTGTTCACCCTCCAAGCCATGACTCTTAGCGCCCCGTGATAGCTTACAGTGCGTCAGATTGCCTATAGTGAGGATAATGCGCTAAGCCATGGACTTCACTCTCTAGCCCACCTTCAGCGCCAAGCTACCGACGACTACCGGGAAAAACGGGGATCTTTCTGACGCAGGTGACCTAATTGGCCAATCCGTGGTCGGACTGCCATGATGAGGACCAGTGAGACACGATTGAGTTTTTTCAGTCATCGCATCACAATAGGGCCTATGTTTTCAAAAGCTAGCAATGGAAAACAGAGGAGAGGCCGGCGGGTGGGTGGGGCAAGTAAGACAAGATGCGGAAATTACTTGTCGCCGAGAGCTTGGAGTATGAGATATCGCGTGGGTATGTGATCGGGAGGGTAGATAACACCAGCAAAATTGACCGCAACCAGGCGGCTGAGAGGATCTGACTACAAGAGGAAGAGGTAAAAGACCGATTAGGAGAGTATTTTCAGAAACCAGCAGCACACGATTCAAATGGAAGTCAGTGCCCGTGACCTACTCGTTCCATGTTCTCGTAGAGCAGACGCTCTAATTTGACGAGTTGGCTGCGCAGAGCTGGATGATTAAGCCTCTGAGCCTCCTGAAAAGTTATAGCTAGACGACGCAGACAGTGAGCAGCGGCGGTCTTCAAATCGGGTGCAATATCCTAAAACAAAATACGCGCACTTTAGGGGAAGAGCAAGGGAAGTAGGGAGTCGGACAAAAGTGACGCAGAGGGTGTACAAAATGACAAGCGCTAGGGCAAGGGCAAGACGGCTACTACACGAAAAGCGAAGTTTGTGGGAAGCTGTTGTTTTTTTTTTCATAAATTCCAAACAACAAGTTTCAGCAGAAGGCGAAGAAAATCTTACCAGCCGTTCACCGTTGCTGCTGATGCTGCTTCCAGAAAGCCTGGCGACACTGGCTGCAAACCAGTTTGATCGGAATTGTTGGCTACCGGATATGTTTGAAGGTTGTGTGTAACGAGACGGCATTTAGAGATGGCTAGTTGCAAAAAAGCAGGCTTCCGGCGCAACCAATAAAGGCTTGCAAAGCATGCAGCTATCAGGAAATCAGGCTTGGCTGGGTACTGCTCGATAAAATCGGTTACTTATAAAAAAAAACATTGACCATATCGATTTTAAGAGGTAGTTGATATATTCAGCTATCGCACAAACTTCTAATGGGTCTAAAATTCGTTTGTGCCAAATGGCTGCGCATTCAAATAATGCAATAGCCTGGTCGGTCGCTGGAAAAGTCATCACGTCGCAAACGGTAAACCAGTGCCTGGAGAACCGACCTATAACTACTACCAAACTGCTGTCTGCTCATGCTGCCTCAGTCACTCAAACTGGTTGCAAAATACTGAGAGCGGCCTTAACCGAGCTACTGGCTTACGCGTGTGTCCACAGGTGGAATATAATGGAATCGCCTTCACCGGAAGATAGCTGTTGACTACAGACAAGGAAGCAATTCAGAAGAAGATGCGGTCGTTGGAATATGATGGTTTTTGGCTTTGCTTTTCGGATCTTCGCTCGAACCTATTATCAGGGACAGTCACATAGATTATACATCGAGACCTGCCTGGGAACTGGTCAGTAAGATCTGTTATCCGCTAACTAAAGAGTCACAAACATCCACCGGCCTAAAATAAGTTCGTTGACAGTGAGGCGGCAGACTGGATAACGTGGTAAAATGTGGACAGCCAACAAGTGAAAACATACTCAAGTCAGTTTTACGGTAATTCTGTTAGCTATATTCGGGTATCTAGGTAGGAAATTAGATGAATACAAGGCTGGATAGGGAAGGCAAACCAGTAATTAACTGTGGTTTCCTGCCGACACCCAAGTACCGGTAGTAGATAAAGAATGAAAGAGTAATAATAAGTGGTTTCGAACCTCTGACAAGACGTCGAATAGGCGGGGTAGTTGGCCAGGATCCTTCAGGAGATAATCGGGCTCGCGAGCAAGAAAGCGAGAAAGCAGTTCAAATCCCCGAGCGCGCGAGGGAACAAACTACAAAGAAAAAAACAACTGTAGGTATGCATCCATATCGTCAATATACTAAAGCCCCTCATAGGTGAGGTAATTGCATAATTCACAGACTATTTAACTCACCTCCGTCGATAATGATTATCAGCCGCGCTAGTGATTAGGTAACTTGGTGTGCAGGATAAGCTATTAGCAAATCGATGTACCTATCGACTGAGCACTGGCCAGATCACCCGCTCGAGTGCGGAGGTCGGTCGTTTGATGAGCCCATGAGTAGTTACCCTGAAAAGTTTCATCC
The DNA here is from genome assembly GCA_036362985.1 of Ligula intestinalis. Taxonomy (NCBI): domain Eukaryota; kingdom Metazoa; phylum Platyhelminthes; class Cestoda; order Diphyllobothriidea; family Diphyllobothriidae; genus Ligula; species Ligula intestinalis. The sequence goes on from JAYGXS010000005.1 coordinate 45,444,045, forward strand.
TGCACTTTCTCCCCAGTCTAACTGAAACAACTGGTTTGGTCACAATTATGTATGCATTCTGGTGCCTTCTGGAATAGGAGGAGAGCAACTCACGAACTGTCACTTCCAGCCGGTGTGTGCGTGTGTGTATGACTCAAATCCCAAGTTTGATCACCATTTCGGAAAACTTTCTAGGCCCACCACCAGTCGTGACAGGTCGGCGGTCGCAAGCCGCGATGTATACCACACGCGTGCGAATTAGTTTATAATGACGTAAAATTGTGCGGTATCCATCGTACTCACTGCCCTCCCCCCCCCAAAAAAAATGCACATAACGCAGATGGCTATGTACTATCAAGGCGGTCGGACGTGGACACGAGCATAGTGAGTTAAACAACCAGTCTACGAATGCCACACGCGCAATGTGAAGACTGCCATAGAGAGGAATTTTTCGGTGTCAGCCTCTCTCTTTCTCCCTCTCTCTCTTCCATCTCCAACGTTCAAATCTGACGCTGCCAACCATCTCATGAGCACCAGCACTAGCATATATGACATGCCTGGCAACAGTAGGTGATTTAGGCCCACTAATTAATGCCTACTCCCTCCCTGCATATTTTCCTACGAAAACGGTGTTTATGGGGTCTTGAGGGTCGGGAATTAGGACACGCAGTGGAATATACTTTAATAAATGCTATATGCACTTTTATTTTACTGTACTGAGAAGTGTTTTTGATTTGTACCTGTAGATTTTCCTAACCTTTATTATCGTTTAACTTATTGCGGAAAAACCCGAATATCAAATTGCAGGCTTCTTGAATTTCCCGAAATGGTGGTAAGGGGTCGTCTACTCCAACATACCTGTGGTCCAACTTACCGTTCTGGAGTTAGATTAGTATAGCCCGCGGAACTACGCGCCGCGCATACCTTCAATTTACATGCGGAACCACTTACTCCCAGCGGCCGTGGGAAGCAAATTTGACCACATTTTTTCACTCAACACTTCTAAAAATTTGCTTCTCTGCCTAGCCTATTTTCCCACCCCCGCCCCCCAAAAAACTTTAAAACAACCGTTTTTGCAGGACAAAATGCTGGGACTAGGGGTATATGAATGGGCCTACATAAGCTACTTTTGCCGTAGGCCTGGCGTTTTTCAACGTTTTTTGACTTCATTTTTTTATTAAAAACCCAGAAATATTTTTCAGCTGTGAAGGCCTTCTGGAGAAACTGGACTTCGTCCTTTTGTTGTCTGGGCATCTACAGCGTGCTTTTTACTTGACGGCTGTGTTCTTACGCAAACTGCTTTGTGTATACCTGACTGCTTGTTACGGCACGCTTTAATAGAGAAAAGATCCATAGCCATGGTGTTCCGAGAAAAAACACTTCTTTTACCAAAAATGAGCAGGTCTGCAAAAATTAACTGGTTTTTCTGTGTTTAATTGGACATCTGAGAATATTTGATTAGGAAGTTGAATTGAGCAATTTGTGTTTCGCGCAACGCAACAAAAAATGCGTCGTCGAGATAGCCCACCCACTACCAGGGTAGATGACGTTTAAAAGTGAGCTATTCGACAAGGAGGCAGCGGGTCCCAGACGGTACTGTTTCGATCTTATAAAACCACATTCCTCACAAAATACGAGGAGAAACCATGTTCCCTGTGTCCAACGGTGACTTGCGTGATTTTTTTTATAGTGAAGCGAGCTTACGCAGATGTTCACACCCAAGATGCTCCAATGGCAAGACAGAGACAAGACGGCTAAAGTTAAATAAGCCTTTTTCGCCTGCCACGCATGTGCTGGTCCACCTGTGTCGGGCTTAAAAAAAGGAGAACCATCTCGGATCACACATAATTGCGAGTGTCATAAAGCTAACTAAATGGAAATGAGGTATACTGCCAGTCGTCAACATTTCAGGCCACGACTCTTGGCATAGTAAAACACTGTCGTTGTTCACAGTATAGAAATCAAGGAAGCAAATTCACACTCTCTCTAATCTCCTATATCAGTGGTAGGTCCGGGTCAACTTTATTTAGCATGGTGGCTTAGGGTCTGCATGGGCATAGACCACACATGGGCTCGTAACCCATAAAAGTGAGAAGCTTCACGGGTCACATAAAGAAGCAGCCATTGTAGTCTGATTCTCGATCCCAAAAGATGGTCAAGGTAAATTTTCAACTGGCTATCAACTTATAGGTATAGTTCTGAGTATGCTATATTTTCTATGGTGAGGTATGTCTCCCTCGCCCTCTCCCTGCCCATGCATCAGGTGGCCGGTTGATTTGCACAGTGACAGACATAGCAGAAGGCTCGGCTTTAAAAGTGTTACACACGCACGACCGTTCGGCCGTCGATTTCAACTAGGTCTATCGTATACCCTACAGCAGGGCGGTGCAGGGACGGTGACTGGCGCTGGATTATATATTGAAAGTAGACCTACATAGCATCTACCTTACTCTCTCTCTCTCTCTCCTACTCCTCCCCCGAGCCCGGTGGCAAACCAAAGCTAAGAAGACCAGAAAGGGCGAGCAATAAAAAAGACGAGCACTCGTGAGGTTGATAAGCTTCAACATAGGACCGGCAGGATCGATAAGGAGGAATGCTGCCAAGAATACGCATAGGCGGTTACCCGCGTCAGTTTTGGGTAACTACGGGAATTATGTTTATGCGGAGGAGTTGCAAAGAGGACAGTTAGATAAGATAAACGACGAGAAGAATTCGCATTGCTAAACACCGATAAGAAAGAGGGAAGTTCTATTTTACCGTGGTTTCACCTAACACGGCAAGCTCAGATAAAGTTGAATCACCAATAAAATTGGAAAGGAATGAAGAAGGAGATCAGGGGCGTAAAAAATATGCAGACATACATCATCTGAAGTGTTTTCATACACAAAGTTGATAAGTCCCCTTAGAGCGCGGATGGAGGTGGTAGTTGGAATAGAGATGGCGCTGCAAGTTCAAAAAGATGATTTTATCATTGCACTGTACGTCTCTCGGTGAGTCATTAAAACATTTATAGTTTGTGAGGTCAAAGTCGACTGACAACCAACGCAGACCTGTGGCTCTAATTTACTACGTAAAAGAAAGCACACGAACTTGAAACATTTCGTGGAGTAGGTAGTCGCTGCAATTGGGTGCAACGGTCACGAGATAGTTTAGTATATTTAGGGTAATAGGCAATGCCTTTGAAGACCCTATTGAAAACAGTATGCATGAAATATCCAACAAAAATATGTCACTTTAAACAGTGAGTACCATATATACATGTACAAATTTAACGTGTGCGTGTGAGCAGTCAGAATAGGCTCTTGTGTACATAATATATCCAACATAAAATATGTTACTGTAAAATAGTTAGTAGCATATACAAATTTAAAGTTTTATCTATAGGTATTTCCGGGGCGTACAATATTCCTGCTTCCTTGTACATATGAACGGTAAGTGTTAAGTAGATTTTCAATCAGTTTCCGTTTAAACGCATCTGTGGAGTTCGCCATTACGACCTTCTCGGGCAGTCCGTTCCAGACACCGATGACTCGTTGTGAGAACGACTGCTTGCGGACCTCTAGATGGGATAGGGTTCCCCGCAGTTTGATGGAATTCCCACGGAGGTTGGTTGAAGTGGCGAAGGGGAAGTCATCAAACTTCATGGTACACTCCCGATCCCTCACGAGGCGGTACGTCTGTATGAGGTCGCCGCGGATTTGTCTATACTCAAGGGGGAAGACGTTAAGTGCTTCTAGTCTACATTCTTAAGATGAAGACTTTAGGCCCTTCACAATTTTCGTTGCCCTTCGCTGAATTCTTTCCAGCATCTGGTTATCTTTGTGCATCCATGGTCGCCACGCCTGAACGTCATACTCCAGATATGAGCGAATAAATTTTCCATAGATTTTGCCGAATAGTTTTTTTGTCTATGTCAACAAAAGTTCGCTTAATGACAAACAGAACACTGTTTACCCTCTTGGCAGCCCCAGCACACTGTAAAGACGGCTTCAGGGATGGCACAATAGCCATACCTCGATCTTTTTGATCATTGACGTTCGACAGGCACCTTCAATCGAGTACGTAGTTGTGTGAGTCATCCGTCACGCTCAATTTCTTCGTCTTGAGTCGCAATGTGACACACTTCTCAAAGTTAAACCACATTCACCATTTTTGGACCATTCACCTAGGCGGTCAAGTCCTTATTGCAGAGTTTGTTCATCATAAGCGTTTCTGATGGGTTGCCATATCTTAATATCATCTGCAAACAAGACTCCATTACTGACCAGTCCATGCCTACAGTCGTTGAAGTAGATTGGGAACAATAGTGGTCCAAGAACGGAGCCCTGAGGCACTCCACTCGCAACTGGCACTGAAGAGGATTTTGCGTTTCCGACGCACACGGACTGCGATCGGCCTATGAGAAAATCTCCTACCCAATTTAGTAAATTTCCCCTTATCCTGGATTCGCCAACCTTGTAGAGTAGCCGTTGGTGAGGGATATTATCGAAGGCTTTTTTTAAAGTCTATGTAAGCAACATCTACGGGGGTGTTTTCGTCTAATGACTTGGACCACTGCTCCATAGAATAAAGCATATTAGTCAGGCAGGAGTGGTTTCCTCGAAACCGGTGTTGGGCACCATCAGAGAAGTCTTTTTTTCGAAGAACTTCATAGTGGCCTTTTTGAGGATCTTTTCCATAACTTTACAACAGATGCAAGTTAGGCTCACTGGTCGATAGTTGTTCCCGCTGGTTCTAGATCCATACTTGTGAATAGGGTATATGTTCGCAACTTTCCAATCGGATGGGAGGAGGCCTCGATCAAAGGACAACTGAAAATGTGGGTAAGCGGTCGAGAAAGTTCCGAAGCCAGCTCTTGCAGTACCTTTGCTGGTATTTTGCCTGGACACGGAGGCTTAGCTTCATTAAGCGCAAGAAGTTAATTCCTTACATCATCTTCTGTGAAACGGAGGTCCTCCATGATTCTGCCATTACTCTCTGCATGGAAGTCCGTCGGATTAAAATGCAGTTCCTCAGTGAAAACATATGCAAAAAACTTGCTAAGGTGTTCTGCTTTTTCGAGATTGTCGATAATTTCCTCATTATTTTCACCTATTAGTACTGCAACTGTGTCTTATTTTTTAGCCTGCTGTTGATGTAACTGTAGAGCACCCTTGGCTTCGTTACGGCTCGCTCGATAATTTTCGCTTCGTAGTCTTTCCGCGCTTTTAGAATGTTTGATCTAACCTCTTTCCGCTTTTGGCGGAACTCCTCGTAGTGTGAAGGCTGGCGTGCTGATACGTACCTTCTCCAGAGTTTGTTCTTGCGGTTCATTTGGCTCTTCAGACCTTGCGTTAACCAGGAGGGCCTGCTCGCCTTTTGTACTTTTTTCAGCGGACAGTTTCGATGCATAACTTCGCTTATAAGATCCCTGCCAGTGTTCCAGTCGGCATCCGGACTACCGGTTAGGTCATACAAATTTATTGCTGCTAGTTCATTGCTCATTGCGCTGTAATTTCCGCACCAGTAGTCTAACCGAACCTCCGTATTTCTAGGTTGATTGGTGTTTGAAGCATATTCCCACAGGATCATGACATGATCACTCTTTCCAGGAGGCGCGATTGGCCTAATTTCGCTTGTATCAATCGGGTCTTTCGATAATATGAGGTCCAAACAGTTCGCTGTTTGTGCTTCTTTCATTCTCGTTGGGAATCCAACATTCTGCACGAGAGAGGTCCCTCGTCAGCTTTAAGAATTTGGAGCTAAAAGACTCATGAGAACCCTTAACTGATAGCTCATCCCAGTTAATCAGTGGGGCGTTAAAATATCCAGTGATCAGCGCATTTTCGTTTTGAGCCAAGTCACGCATTAGTCCAAACAAGGTCTCGCCACCGTCTGGAGATTGATTTGGCGGTCTATAGACAGTCATGAAATGTAAAGTGGGTGCACCACGCGTTTTCAGTCTAAGCCATAGCGCTTTACAATCATGAGGGGAACCAATTTTGCGTTCTGACGCAATAATGCCCTTCTTGACAAACACTGTTATTCCTCCTCCCCTCCTATGTATCCGGTCCTGACGAAAAACTTGGTACTCTCCGGGTACAATTTCGGCATCCATTACGTCGGTCTGTAGCCAGGTATCTGTAATGGATATGAAATCCGGCTGTAGGTCAGCTATACAAATTTTGAGATCGTCAATCTTCTGAAGCAAACTCTGTGCGTTCGTATAAAGAAAGCGCAGCTTCGCCGGCATAGAGTTCTGAGCGATTTGTGGGTCGAGGGAGCCGGAAGGTCTCTGCAAATTAGCTACTTTATTGCCTGAGGTTTGGTCGGCTTTTTGTCTGTAAAACTCAGCGTTATTGGCTGTATCCAGAGGAATGACCTCTGGGCGGTGATGATTTCCCCGTTTATTATTCGCAGGTTCCTCTTGCCTGCATTGGATCTCCTGTGGAGTTCGGTTTTCAGTGCCCTCCACTTCTTACTCTCGGCCGGCGAGTACTCCCGCTGAAAAAAAAACCGTTGAGTACTTGTTCCGTAGTTGTGATTTCCTGTTCAACAGTAGCTTCGCTTGTTCTTCGTGCTTGAGTATAAATTTTATTGGTCTGGGTTGACCCGAGTCCGTATACGGACCCTTCTTCAGGCCCATCCTAAATGCTTTTGGGACGGGGACCACCATTTCTTCATTTTCATGTAGAAGTTTAATGTATCCGCAGAATAAATCCATATCATGGTCAATTCTATTCTTTTGGATCACCGAAGAAGATTCAGGCATGCCTTGTATGACGATGCACTGGTTGCTATTAAATAACGGGCTATGAGGTTTATTAGTGGACCCTACCGACGTGTGGGTATCCTCGACTTGGGCTGTGAGATCCCTAAGCTCCGGCATTTGATAATTGGGAGGACCCGAAAGCTCCTCTTTTGTGCCAAGAAGTTTTGATATTTAAAAAACGACTCGTTGGATGACAAGACATGAGATCTTACTTGTCTAAGAAGTGGTTCAGAAAGTTTAGTCCAAGTTCAGCAAGTCGACGTTGCTGAATGCGTGAAGCAACCGACTGCCCGCAGCGTTGTTGAGTACTAACAGCAGCTGTAGCAGCAGTTATTCCGCCAGACTCTGCCGGATCTGCTGAAGACTCGGTAGCATTTGCGGCCGGCAGAGCGGACGGTTGTTGTTGCTGCTGTTGCTGTTGCTCCAGAGCCGCCGCGTTGGCCGCCGCCGCCACCGCGGACGGACAGTTGTTCGCGTGGGCGGTGCACATTGACGGATTAGGGATTGGCGGTGGTGGGGGCGGTGGGACGGCTGTGCATGTCCCGTTGGCGGCAGGGGTTGTCACTGGGGCAGCAGCGGCGGTGACGGCCGGCGTGACCGTCTCGTTCTGTGCGGAAACTGCTCGCAGACTTAGAACAGCGGCTTCAATGAGATCAGGAGCAAGTGGACCGACAAGAGTAAGACGGGAACGAAGCAAGAAAGTCCCCAATCGTACGCGCACCTGAGGATTTAAAGGACGGCGTGGCTCAGAGCGGCCCTGAAAGGAAAACGGAGGTGGATGAGAAGGGTGTTGAGAGTGAAAACATAATCTGTGCAACTTCAATCTGAGAGAAAATTCACATAAAACCAAGGACACATAGATTTGCGGCTAAATTAATGGCAAATTGGGCGAATTAATCCATGAAAAAACCTTTTCAGCTAAAAAAGGATTAGATTTAAAGCAGGTGCTGAAAAGAAAAATCACCGGAAAACGTATAAGTAGTTTTTGTCCATATAACATCCTGTAATTTATTACAGCATGGGAGGGATATTCAAGTTTAAAACTCTTACAACTCAATGGATTTTTACGTTGGACAAGGCATACGCTAGAGTAAATGACGAGAGGATAAGAGCTTTTGGAATATTTTGATCATTCGACGAAGTGTGGGGTATTGACACAATTCAGCAATGGGGCAACGCAAAACTGCAAGGAAAGCGAACAGCTTCTCTACGAGCAGTGAGTAAGCGGGTGACTAAATGTTCAAGTGATTGAATTCGCTCAGTGTCCATGTCTGTAAAAAAAACTTCTAAACAGAAGGAAAACTGACCTTAGGATCGAATTCGCGGCGGCGTCCAAGGAACCAATCAAAAATGTGCGTCAGCAGGGCCTCGTCTTCCCAATCGACTAAGCTGTATGCATGGAAAAGAAGTAACTAAGTAATAAAATGTAATAAAATAAGATGATGTATCACGTTTGGTTACTTGAAAGGCAAACTGAATAAGCGAATCTAGGCATTAGATAGGACGGGAGTGCTGTACATGTTGAGATAAAGGGATGACAAGGTTTGTTTGCCTTTCTGACTTGAACCGGTGGCAGTATACAATGGCATTTAGAACCAATTATATCAATATAGCAAGTTGTTGTTGGCATCAACCTTGGGAGATTGCAGACTGACAGCAATAAATTTGGCAGACTGTAAGCTGACTGTTCTGCTCCCGATAAGTAGCTGCAGAAAATATTGTCGAAACAAAACTAAGAAGCCAAGCATTACTAACCTGTACGAATTAAAGAGGATGATTTTCAAAATGTCATCATAAGACTGGATTTTCTGGGGTGAGATAGAGGCGTGTCTCATGCTTTTCAGATGCATAAATGCTGCTTAAGGATGTTACCGCCCAAGAAGCAAAAGGTAAAATTTAGGATGAAGGAAACAGTTTAATACATACCGATCAAGAATATGCAACTGCCTATCCGAGGCAGACACAACAGAATGGCGAGTATCTGCGTTAGCAAAGAGAAGAGGTAGAATGCTCTCATCTGCAGGGAAGAAGCCACGACTGAAGAATTTAACTACAGCCACTTTGAACTACAAACAGAAACATGAAGGAGTCCGAAGTTGTAAAACAAGAACAGTAAATGGTGATTATGATAAAAACCTATTGAAGGAGGCTAATAAATCACACCTTTTCCAAATCTTCTGCAGAGTGAATCATCGAAAATCGGTCATGGGCCACCCTACTGTAGTCATAGGCGTTAAAGCCGTCGGGTATAGTCGCGTCACTGCTGTCAAAGCGTATGAGTCTTTCGAATCTGATTCAAAAGAACGAAATGGGATAAATTTAGGAGAGGGACAGAGTAAAAGAAGCATATAGGTGTTACAGTTTCAGGGAAATAATTACTTAAAAACTGTAAAATAAACAATGAATAAAGGCACTGGCAGATTCAAATGAAAACGGCCACGCGCCATCGGCAAAAGGAACACGAGAAGTAACTGCATCATGATGAAACATTGTTATATCTGGACAGTCGATTTATCACAGCATGGCCGTCTATGTTGCTACAAGCTAAGTTGCCCCTTCAGATGTGGCTGAATAAGGTGAAATATTCCGGCGTGCAAAATATTAGTTTTTTGTAGGCCTTAAGTAACGTCTTTGGGATCTAATAGTGTGCAGACTGTGGAGGCGAAGAGGCAGCAGACTGCTACACTTTTCTGTTCACTTAAGTCTTCATTAGGCAAGTGGATGTACGTCCACAGTATGTAGGGTTCAAGCAATTGCAGGTAAATAGTAAATTAACAAAATTATTGCAGACTTTTAGCGGCTGCGCATACAAAGCCCCGATATCTAATGATGTAAATGTGTATGGGAAACGCATTTTTTCTTCTTTTGCGGTGTGGCTATCTACTCTATATAGCAACCAGTTACTAAGGACAGAATGAGCGGTCCATAGTAGGTCAGGTGATAACTCTTGACGGCAGAAATGTGCGGAACTAGACCTTATATACGGAACAAGGTCGCATGGTCTTGAAAACGGATTAACTAGAGCCAATGAAATTTTCGGGTTGTCTACAGTCAGGCCATGATATTTTAGTTTAGGCGAAACAGGATGAGTCTGGTACTGCGTCAGTTTAAAGGGTGTAGCTCGTTTAAAGAAGTCGACGAGGGATTTAAAAGTCATAATATGGGGTTCGAAATGAGCGTAAAAAATAGCGCGCAAATCAGTGAACTCGAAAAAAATCAAAGAAAATCAAGCCATTACCTACTAAGTTACTGTATTTTATTTGGGCATAACATACCTGTAGGGCAATAGGAGGACAAGCGAATAGAACTCGCTGATAAACCTTCGTTGAACTGGCAATTCATGCAGCTCCATTTCACGTCGGCTACAGTTATCTACGGTGACGTGGCCGATTACGGGGAGTGTGAGATGCAAAAGACTAAAAAGGAATAGATTTTAGTGGCAGGTAACACCTACACGTCACGTTGAACTATGGGCTTGTTATCGGTAAGCGAAGCATACAAGACCGGGAGGAGGCGGATTTGTTCCAATAAGGGCATTCGAGGATAACCCATACGGATGTACATATGTGAGAAATTTGTGAGGTAGGTGGAACATTCAGGATCATTGTAAGCAACAAAAAGCTCGTGGACAGGAATTTGAATCGCCGGTCGGCATTTCAAACGCCTTGTCACATCGCCCAGGAGCTCCATAAGCTGAAAAGTCAGTAGAAGTTATATAACCCAAACCTTCTTTCTGTGGTCTTCATATTTCGCCAAATAACGCAAAATGAAGACCAAGGATTTGTGAATAACTTTCTCAAATTGCTCGTCTATGTCGGCCAAGCTAATACGCAGAGCAAGCCTCTGGATATCGTCACCTAAAAACTGAAATTGAGTAGAGGTATGCGTACCTGGCCGTACAAATTCGCCAGAAATTGTGCCAGATGAGGGTACCACATTGTATGTCTCCCCACATGACGACATGACCGGCACTCAACCTTCCAGGGTTTGCTAGCAAACTATTGCAACCAATGCATAGACAAGATGTGGGCACAGCCGAATTACCATATACGAAAAAAATTACCCTAGCGAGATCAGTGAAGATCGTTGTTCAAGAACTCTCTAGTACTGCGTAATTATGCCCCATTAGGATTTATTTTGCCAGTATTGAACGAACAATGCACTTCTTTACGTAAAGCAAATCATTAATGTTCTCAATAAGAATTAATTAAACTGCAAAGCCCTGATAATGTCTGAATGAGCAGACCGAACTGAGAAGGCGATTTGCCGTTAGGGTGACTGATCTGATCATTTTCAAGGGACAATTATTAGAGAGGCGCATAGTTTTGTTGTGGAACCAGCCACTGCTAATGGTGCCAATCGCAATGCATTAATGGGAATTTCGAGGGCAACTGTACTGATAATAGCCTAAGGTGAAAAACTGAAACTTATATTTCCCAGTGCTCAGCTTTTGCTTTTGAAGCTAGATGGAGTGCGAATGCAGGTAGCTGATACAGCCTGACGGGGTATACAACTAACAGAAAATGGCCGTTACGGAATACGGGAGATGACAAATAGCACAATCTGGTTACTAGTTATCTAAGGACTTAGGTTTAAGTTACACCAATAAATTAGATCTTTCACCTCACGCTGATAGAATTACAGCAAAAGCTGCTCAGATATGCGGCTTAATCCTTTTTAATTTCTACCTTCCCAAAATGAAGCTAAAACTTTTAAGTATGCTTGTGCTTCCTATTCTCGAATGCTGTTGTCTATTCTTCGGTCTAATGAACGAATCTAGCCGTTCAAAAATTGAAAGTGTCCAAAGAAGATTCACTAAAAGGGTCCTCTATCCGGCATTTTCAGATACTTCTTACTCAGATAGATGTGAGATAACGAAACTGAAATTTATTTGGGTCAATAGACTGGAAGCAGGGTTTTGTCTCCTGTTTCGCCTTAATAATAGTTCAAATCTCCCAAAGATTTCTGCCTTTACTCCCGTTACTCGCCCTTACAAACTACGAAATTCAACGTTGATCATACCTCCTCCTGCTTCTTCCACTTCTAAACGATCTCTATTTTTTGCTTCTAAGTATAGCTATCTTTGGAATAATTTGCCGATTGATATTCGTGTGGTGACTAGTCTATGTGCATTCAAGCGAAGACTGCACATTTATCTTAACACTGGATCTATCAACCTTGTGTTTTCCTCATCTTTTCCGGGCAGGTTTCTTCATGATCTCGAGAAAGGACCATCGGGAATTTAGGATCCCTTCTTGAAACTACCTTTCACTGACTCGTGTCCCCCGGAATCTGGATGCAGTCTTGACGGCTCTCGTTTCGCTTGTCATCAACCATCATCAAAGTCTTATATTTGGTCACATCTCAGACATCCCCAACGATGGTCTTGTAGATTTGACGGACTTTTGGATCTCATACGGTGGTGCCCATCACGACCATAAACTGGTGGGTTCTCTATGTTCTATTATGCCGCACCGGTTTGGTAACCCGACTGTAGTGCCGGGAACCCGTCTATGCCAGTAATGTTTCGTTAATACCTATTGTTCTGCCCCACGCTCAGCTTTGACTGAATGTGTTTCCAAGCCCCCTCCTTCTACTAACAGAGGCAGTGGGTATCAGAATACATAGTCAGAATATAGATAACGATGTGGCTCATCTGTGTGTGCCCTTGAATTTCACCATCCGCATGACATGGCTTTATTCACTTTTTTCGAATCTAACAAATTCGCTTCTTAACAGTTATACTCGTCTTATAGCTATAGACTACAGATACTGTTTGTTAAACCAATTATTTCTAGTACTTCGCGTCATCGATTTTCGGGTTTATTGATGAGGCCCATTGGGCCTGAAATATACAACTTATTATTACTATGAGATCCAGATAGTACAGTCAGGATGGTTTGGTTGGAAATAGGATGCGCAAAGTTCCGCTATACTTTCTTCAATAAACTGAACTAACTGATTAAGCTCGCATGTAAAGGACATCCTAAGTAAATAATAAATAAATAAATTTGATATTTTAGGCCCGAAGGGCCTTGTCATTGCAAACTTAGTGCTGTGGAAAAATAAATACAAATTTGATAAATGATGCTCTCAGTGAACAACCAAATAGGCAGCGGGAGCGTTGAGTACTGTTGGCAGATAAAATTAATACCCACCAACATATCGTCATTTTAAAATAGTAGTCAACACTCTCTGAAAACGCATGCTGAGATAAGGAGGAAGCAGTAAAAAACTCCTACAATTAAAACGTAGAAAGAGCTCAGTGGATCCCCGCTTGAAACGTAAACAAAACGTAGGAGAAAAAACTGCTTCTGAAAAATAAAGGAGGTTGGTTGATAAGATTTATTGTAGTGCAATGAGACAGGATGGTTGATGAGAACGTATGAAAGTTGGAAACGCTTCTTGTAATTGGAGAAATCATATAACAGCAGAGGCTGTAGTTCACCATTGTAACACCGCCCGACTGGCTTCCTGATCAACCATCAGGGAGGTGAGACCGGAGGAGGACATCGCAGACAAAAGGGTCGATAAGAGAGTGAACGGCAGAAATCACCTGATCATCAAAGAAACGCCGGAGATGCGACCTTGTAGAGTGCAGATTTTCTCGGGGCTTTTGGTTTTATTGTTGACTGCCGTCGTTCTCGTACACTTGACGAGACTACGAAGTTGACCTCTCCAGGTATTCTTTCATCTGAAGAGTCCCGCAAACTCGCCGTCTTGGACCCTGATCCTGGCTGTCCATTTCGCCAACTTCTTGCGAGATATCCTGGTTTAATCTGTCCAACCTTTAGTTCTTTTACACCGCCGCATGATGTTGTTCATCATATCCGAACCACAGGTCCTCCTGTTTTCTCTCGCCCTCGTCGCCTCGCGCCTGCACATTTATCTGCTGCTAAGGCCGAGTTCGAGCACATGCTTCAGATGGGCATTGTCCGCCAATTTGACAGTCCATGGGCTTTACCCTTCACATGGTACCTAAGGCTGATTCTGGTGACTGGCGTTCCTGTGTTGACTACCGGGCCTTGAACAACGTTACCATCCCAGATCGCTATCCAGTCCCGCATCTTCAGGACTTTGCCGGTGCACTATACGGCAAAAGTATGTTCTCATGGATTGACCTGGTCCGCTCGTTTCATCAAATTCCGATAGCCAAAGAAGATGTCTCCAAGATAGGCGTCACTACCCCTTTTGGCCTCTTTGAGTTCTTGCGAATGCCGTTTGGACTTCACAATGCCTCCCAAACCTTCCAAAGGTTTTTTGATAGCGTACTACGTGGCCTTCCCTTCGTTAATGCCTATATTGATGATCTTTTGGTTGCCAGCTCTACCACCGAAGACCACATGGAGCACCTTGCAACGGTGTTTGACCGCCTTCAACAATTTGGCGTTGTCCTTAACCCGTCCAAGTGTGTCTTTGGCGTTCCCTCTCTCGAGTTTCTTGACACCTCATTGATACCAACGGCATCCATCCGCTCCTTTCTAAGGTTGCGGCTATTCGAGATTTTCCACCTCCTTCTTCAAAGCGTCAGCCGCAGCGATTTTTGGGCATGGTGAAGTAGAACCGCCTGTTTCTTCCGAACTGTGCTGAAGCTATCTTGCCACTCAGGAACCTCATTTCGGGTCCCAAATGTTCGTTCGAGCTATCTGCAGATGCCTTCGCAGCTTTCGACAAAACTGAGGTCACCCTAGCCGACGCCGGCCTCTTGATGCACCCAGTTCCGGATGCTCCCATTTCACTCATGGTTGATGTTTCCAATGTTGCAGTCGGCGCGGTTCTCCAAAGCATATTGCAGGTCAGGCTCAGCCTTTAGCTTTTTTCTCTAGGAAGTTAAAACCTGCCGAATCGCGCTGCAGCACATTTGGACGGGAGCTTCTTGCCGTCTACCTCACCGTGAAACACTTCCGGCACGCGCTCGAGGGCAGAGAATTCACAGTTTTCTCTGACCACAAGCCATTATCTTTTGCCTTGAAGTCGCAGTCAGACAAGTTTAATCCCCGGGAGATTCACCAATTGGACTATATTTCTCAGTTCACGTTAGATATCCGCCACATCAGTGGGTCACGCAATGACGCATTGTCCAGGCCCTCTATTGCTCATTTGCAACTTTCCCCTGGGATCGACCTCACTGAGATGGCTGCCGAACAACGCCGTGTTGGCTCACCCCGTGACGAAGATGTTTCCGGACTCCAACTCCAGGAGTTGCCGCTGACGACTGGCAACGGCACCATTATTTGTGAAGTTTCTACCTCCTCTCATCGCCCCTTTGTGCTGCCATCCCTTCGACGCAATGTTTTCTCCTTCCTGCACGACCTTTCTCACCCTGGGAGACGAGCCACTGACAAGCTGGTTTCCCGCCGCTCTGTGTGGCCGAAGATGCATAAGGATTTGAAGACTTGGGCTTGAGCTTGTCTTGCTTGTCAACGAAGTAAAGTCCACCGGCACAATAAGGCACCCATCGGAATCTTCCCCTGGCCTCGATGCGAGGTTCAGCCATGTTCATCTCGACCTTGTAGGTCCCCTGCCTCTATCCAATGGCTGCTCCTTCCTTCTGACTAGTGTGGATCGATACACTCGGTGGCCCAAAGCGATCTTAATTCTCGATATGTCAGCTCCAACAGTAGTCAGGGCCTTCCTTAGTCGTTGGGTCGCCATTTTTGGTGCTCCCTCTACCATCACGACTGATCGAGGTACCCAATTTGAGTCGTTTCTACTCCAGACTCTTCTCTCCTTTTTAGGCTGTTTTCGAACTCGCACGACAGCCTATCATCTGGCTGCCAACGGAATGGTAGAACGCTTCCATCGGACCTTGAAAGCCTCCCTCCGCGGTGCAGTCGATCCGGAAAACTGGACAGACCATCTTCCACTGGTCCTGTTGGGCATCCACTCCGCCCTCAAGGCGAAACTTGACTGTTCCGCAGCTGAACTGGTGTTCGGCGCCCCTGTTCGACTTCCCGGCGAGATGATTTCGCCATCCCTTCCAAGTGCAGTCGAGGATCATGCAAACCTCCTGCATCGCCTCCGGCAGTTTCTGCGGACGCTATCCCCGGTTCTACCAAGGCCTGCTGTCTCCCAGTCTTACCTCGAAAAAGACGGTGACATGCTCTCACGTCTTTTTGCGATGTGATCGGATTCGCAGACCACTGGAAACTCCCTATGACGGCCCGTTCCGGGTTATCTCTCGCGGGATAAGACCTTCCTTATCCTTCGCGGAACACAAGAGGAGGTCGTAAGCGTGGACCGCCTCAAAACCGCTTTACCGGACATTCCGCCGGACGAGCCCTCTGCTTCTACTTCCCTTGCTCCCCAACCCTCAATAACTCCATCCCGTTTGTTCCCTATTCCCACATCTTCACTGCCATCGACAGTTACTCCTCCCTCCATCCCCTCCAGCATTCTAGTTACAAGCCACTTTTGCCCAGCGCCTCCTGCATACATTACCCGCAGTGGACGCCACGTTCACTTTCCTGACAGGCTTGTATTTCACCATTTTTAAAACGTTGATAATTTCCTTTGGCATCGTTTCTTTAGGCCGCCTTCGCTGTAGGCGGGGGGTACTGTGGTGGTCCTCGACTATTTGTGGCCTTAAACATTCTCGTCTACTTGAACTCTTACCTCCCTGGACTTTGAATGAACTTAAAACACCGGTACAAGTTTAGCCTCATGTTTCTGACTATAATGGTTGTAAGCTTTTTCCTGAATATCTTACATACCATTCATTGTTTGTCTTCTCTATTACGTTAACCGTATATATAGTGTTAGACTGTATTCTGCAGAGTCAGACAAGTACTCTTACCACAGACCTGCGACGAAACAGTTGTGCAACCGATTTCGCAGAGTATAACTCGCTCATAGCGCAACATTACCTGTGCTGGTCACGCGCAAGACGAATCTTTGACGCTAATTCGAAGATCTCGGCGATCCTTTGATGCACTGACAGCGAACTACTATATCGATCTTTCAGTTGCTTCCTCAATTTCTTTAGTCGGGGCAAAATAAAATGAGGGACGGTCGATTCCGGTGCGTATGGTTTCGCACTTTTAGTGTGCACAAATTCCAGCATTTTATTAGAAACGACCGACATGAGTTCAGCAAGATATGCAGCGTCGTTAATGGAGGAGAGACTCTGCCAGTCTAATGAGTCAAGAAAATTGTTGATTAAGCTAATGTCTGCGAGGTCATAAGAATGATAGGTACGACCAGCACTAGCATTTTCCGTATAAGGAAGCGGAAGACAACAGTAAATTAATGTGTGATCACTTTGGAAGATTTCCTGCTTAAAGTCAACGAAGAGGGGAGCAATACCTTTTGCAAAAGCAGATCTAGAATATGATTCTTCTTGTTGGGAAACTAACCAGTTGAGACCAGTTAGAAAAATTATTGGTATCTAGAAAAGGCTGAAATCTTAATTGACAACAGTTTAAAAGCCAGTTAATTTCAGGAAAATTAAAATCTCCAGCAATACTTTTAAATTCAAAAGTGGATTCTGAAATAAATTTGAAAATGTCACACAGATTTGCATCTTCAAATGAAGAGCTAGGAGGATTATATACACATCCGATAGTCGCCTTTTGCCGGGGCGAAAGGATAATGGAAGTGAAACAGTACTATTTAGATAAAACGGAAAGTGCCAAATGACGTTCTAATATAGAGAAGACAACCACCACCACGCTTATTAACGATCATGACGATAGAGATTATACTCGTCTATGATAAGGGAGGAGTCAGAAATGATTGGATGGGTCCAAGATTCTGTTATGCATATAACACCGGGCATCATCTCGAAAGCGATAGCTCGAAGTGTGTGCGAGAAAACCGAGAAGATTACTAGTGACACAAAGAATAGTTAGCTGATTTAAGTTCCGCAAATATTCCCATGGTTAATATTATAAGTCAGTTTTTGGCAAACAATTGTTTTCAGCAACTCTTCATCAGACCAAACATTTGCAGGGGAAATTGACGCTGTACATAACAATAAAAGTTTAAATAGGTAGAAAAATCAATAACTATCTAACACGGGCGCTAATTGGCCAACGCGGACTATGTCAGTTTGCGCATGTAGGCCATGTCAGCGTGTTGGTTGAGGGATTGTAGCTTATTGAGAGGGGCGAAATCCTATCGCCACCTGGTGTCGGTTTAGGCCATGGAAGTGACAGAGCTTGTGTCAGAGTCTTCTGACAACACAGCACTGGATTTGCTAACACTTCCGTTCTGCCTTCGATCACACTGATCTTTGAGCAGGCTAAGAAGCTCGCCGAAGAAAAGCAGAAAGCCGATGAGGCTCACTTCGCTGAAAATCCTTCCCTTAATGTTGCGAAACTGTTTGCGCGTACAGTAAAAGCGCAGAGGAAAACGCAACACCCCATACTTCAAGATGCTTTAGGAAACCCCATAGCTGACGCTAAGTTGACCACCGACAGCTTCAATGCGTTCCTTTCCAAAACGTTTAGTGAAAGCTCGTTCGCTGCACCCCCGGTTATCCAGGCTTGGACGGGTGCCATACTCGAAAGCATAAGTTTTACCATCAGGGATGTGACTGTAGCGATTCGTCGTTATCGTCAATCCTATAGTCCAGGACCAGATGGCGTCCCAGTTAGCCTTCTAAAAGCTGCCGCGAATGATATCTTTCCGTCTATTCTTTGTAAGGTATTTAATCTTGCTCTTAAGAGCGAAACCTTTCCTTCGTTATGGAAGGAATCGCACATAATGCCTATTCGGAAGCATGGCCGATCGACGTCATTCGACAACTTTAGGCCAATAAATACATTTCCCGCAGCCTCGAAGATCTTGGAGACCTTAATCAAAGAAAAGATGATGCGTCACTTGACAGAGAACAACCTGCTCTGTCAGCTCTCTTTCTTTGATTATGCGCTGCAATCAAGAGACAGCGGTTTTGCCACTTATAGCGTCTATTTTGATTTTACTAAGGCCTTTGATCGGGTCGATCATAACCTTCTCCTTCTGAAACTAGCTTCCTTCGGCATGAGTAGCAAGCCTCTGAACTTCATATCTTTCTATTTGGATGCTCGCACACAACGAGTTAAAATTTCCAATGTTATCTCCAACCCCACGCATGTTAGGAGTGGAGTTATACAGGGTAGTGTACTGGGTCCGCTCCTATTTTGCCTGTTTATCAACAACGTTTCAGATTGTTTTCAGTATGGCAGACCCTTCATGTACGCTGATGATTTAAAAGTCACTTATCGATATAAACCGGCAGATCGCAACATCGTGCTCGAGCTGATAAAAAAGGATCTTCAGGACTTAGCCCAGTGGTGTTGCACATGGCGCCTCACCCTTTCATGGCACAAATGTTCCGTTATGGTTGTTGGCGACGATCATCAACCGGAATTAAGCATTGACGGCCACGAAATAAATGTCCCAGAAGTTATCAAGGATTTGGGCATATCCTACTCTAATGGTCTCAATTTGTCAGAGCACTGTGCCCTGATAGTCTCGAAAGCACGCCGAACCACCGGATTTATCCTTAGAAGTTTTAAGACTATCAAGGTTAAAACTAGCCTGAATAATATGTACGTGAGACCTAGTCTTGAATACTGCTCGCCCCTTTTCAGTCTTCTGCGCACTAGTGAACGGAAGAAAATAGAATCGGTGCAGCACTTCTTCACTAGAAGAGTTTTCAGTACAAAACATCGTAACTGAGCTTACCAACAAAGGTGTGAACTTATAAAGCTGCATCCTCTGTGGCTACGTAGATTACAGAAGGGTTTATTTTTACTGTTTAAACTTTTGGATGGCCAAACCTTTAATCCTCTCCTTACAATAAGGCAGCGCGAGCACTCTCGGCACGCCAGTCATCGAGATGTGTTTTTATTTCTTCCTATGGCACGCACAGTTAAGTACCGGCAATTCTTTCCAGTAAATGCCATATCAATCTGGAATAAGCTGCCCAAAAGTACCCTATGTTTAAGAGAGCTATAACTAGTTTTCTACATTGAGGACAACTTTCACTAATTTTGGGTGCTGACTCGGTGGAATCTTTCTTTCCCTCTTATGGCGTTCGTGTACTTTGAACTCTGCCATGCTTCATGCTGAAGATAATGCTGCTGAAGCTGCAGTCCGCATTATGCTAACCCTTCAGCCGATAGCGCGCAACTTTTGCCGACAACCATGGAAGGAGGACTGAGAACATTGTGTTCTTGTGTCGATCCTCCCCGTCCCATAGTGATGTCCCTCAACGATATGCACCTTTTTTCTTGCAAATAATAATAATAAGGCTTATTTGTAAAGCACATCTTCGGCGCCGTCAAAAGCCTTGGAAGGCGGGAAAAAACCTAACTGAAACCTCTTATTTTGCGGTCACTATAGGCTTTCTCTTGGTTTTTTGCTTGGTCAATACTGTGCGAAATAAGCAGATAGTTTTAAGTGAAAAAAGGACCTGTCTTCTAAGATACAATACTAGCAAAACATAAAATAAAATAGCCATACATTGTACTTGTTACTGTTACATAGTAAGAGTATTTTGAGTCTGGAAAAACTGTCATATCCTTTAACTGAGGTGGAGTTAGCCGCGGTCAGTTTGAAGGCAAACTTATTGCCTGAGGACACCACATCTTCCGTATCTATGGGTCTGCTCGCTACAGATACTACAATCTTTGTCCATTGGCAGGATTTTTATAAATAGATGGGACGTTGAATATGTCTGAGGTAGGTCGAGGCAGCTGGAAGCTGGTTGCGAAGAACCATCGTCATCCCGTCTACACCCGAGAACCTACAACTTTTGCTGACGGTCCGTCCGCTCATCGACCGATAACTGCACCCTTACCCACCTCCTTATTGCCCAAAAAAGAGGACCTAGAGTTTTCACACAACACTGTCAGGGCCGAATTACTCCAACTTAAGCCTGCCAAGTCACCTGGGCCGGACAAAATTCCTGCACTAGCACTAAGAGAATTAGCTAACGAACTATGCAAACCCCTGGCTGCCATTTTCCAGAAATCTTTTGACGAAGGTAAACTCCCAGAAGAATGGAAGTAAGCAAACGTCACCCCAATCTATAAGGGAGGTTTGCGACTTGATTGCGCAAATTACCGTCCTGTCAGTCTAACTTGCATCGCGTGCAAAGTAATGGAGCGCATTATTGAGAGGCATTTAATGTATTTCCTCGAAAGCAACAAAATACTATGTGATGGACAGCACGGCTTTCACCCAGGACGCTCTTGCCTCACGAGTGCTCTTTACTCACAGGAGAAGTGGACAAAGGCCGCTGATAAAGGCTATCCAATTGATGTTATATTCTTCGACTTCAAAAAGGCCTTCGATAGTGTACCACACAGGCTTCTTCTGCAGAAGATTTGGGACGTGGGAATCCAAGGAAAATGTATAAATGGATCAGTAGTTTCTTGTCCCTCAGAGAACAGAGGGTCGTTGTCGGAAACTCAACCTCAGAATGGACAATGGTCAAGAGTGGTGCACCACAAGGCTCAGTTTTGGGTTCGCTGCTATTCCTGATTTACGTAAACGACTGTCTCAATGAGCTTGATTGCGCAGCTGTCATGTTTGCGGATGACATAAAAATATGGGCTGAAATTAGGTGCGCCGACGACGCAAAGAAACTACAGTCAAACATCGATAAACTGGTTATCTGGTCGTCCACGTGGCTTCTTAACTTTAATGTATCCAAGTGTCTTGTTCTACACATAAGCCCGGGGCGAAAAGTGCCACCGAAACACAGTTATTTTATCAATGGTACCGCATTAAACGAGGTTGAGACACACAAAGATCTGGGTATATGTACAACCGCGAACTTGGTGCAAACAGAGCACTGTAAAACGTCCGTCCAGAAAGCAACTAGTACCCTGCACTGGATAAGACAAGCGTTCAAAATCTTTCCACCTGAACTCTTCGGAAAAATATTTGGCACCTCTGTGAGACCACATCTTGAATACGGAATGCCAGTTTGGACACCGTGGTTGAAGAAAGATGTGGAGCTTCTTGAACAAGTGCAACGCAGGGCGACAAAGATGGTCGACGGTCTCAGGGACTTACCATATCAGGAGAGATTGATAAAACTTGACCTTTCCTTTGTCTTACAGGAACGTTCAGTGCAGCCTGCTCTGGACATTCCGGATAATCCGGGGCCACATTTCCTCCCTAAAATTGGAGGATTTCTTCCAATAAGCCACCACTACTCACCTGCATGGCCATCCTTACAAGGTCACAAACGAACGCACCCGATTAGACCTCCGAAAATATTTCTTCAATCAACGCGTGGTCCGGCCTTGGAACTTGCTACCAAGCGAGACGGTTTCCGCTGACACAATTGCGGAATTTAAAAGAAGACTTGATGTGATTTTATTTGACAAAAGGTGACTTTTACAACACGATTTCCTACTGCCAGCACTGT
>JAYGXS010000005.1:45466241-45479435 GCA_036362985.1 Ligula intestinalis
CAAACTCACTCATTTAACAATTAAGAGATTTCCCACCCTTACTGAGTAAGTTATTTTCAGTGTTTCTTGAGAATGGATTTTTCCCGGACAACTAGAAGACTTCTATTATAATTCCCAAATTTATATCTGGGTCCCGATCAGATATTCACAATTATCGCGGTGTTCATAAAACACCCACTCTAGCTAAACTCCTTAAAAAACTAATTGCCAAAAAAATTACGAATTTCTGCATAAATAATAACATTCTCAGCTCCTCACAACATGGCCTTTTACCAGACCGATCTTGTGAAACATGCCACATGTCTTTTCTGAATCTACTTACTTCTCTTCCTAATGATCATCTATTTGTGGTAGTTATCTAATTGGATCTATGTAAAGCATTTGATAGAGTTCTTCACAGGCGGCTCCTAGCCAAACTAGAAGCTAATGGATTTCGTAGTACTCTTGCTGACTTCATCAGATCTTATCTTTCAAATCGACAACAAAAGGTCTTAGTGGGATCCTCATACTCTACGCCTACCGCAATTTTGAGTGGTGTCCTTCAGGGTACCGTGCTAGGTCCTCTGCTTTGCTTGCTTTACCGAAATGATATCTCATTGAGTGTTAAACACTCCCAATCTTATATTTATGCTGCTGATCTTAAGTGTGTTTACTCCTACTCTAACTCTACAGCCACGAGATGTCGAAAACAAATTCATTCTGATCTGCCCGCTCTTTCGGCGTGGAGCTCAACATGGCAGATGGAGTTCTCACCTTCTAAGTGCCGATACATGTGCTTTTGGTCTAAAAAGGCTGCCACAACCTGTTATTTGTCAAGGTTACCCAATGAATGAATGTTCCAGTATCAAGGACATAGGATTAAGCTAAACCAATACATTTGACCTTTCTCCTCACGCCGATAGAATTACAGCCAAAGCCGCACAGATTTGCGGCTTTATTTCTTATAATTTCTGTCTTCCTGAAATGAAATTAAGACTTCATCGTATGTTCGTGCTTCCCACCTTAGAATACTGTTGCCCCGTTTTCGGTCTCATGAATGACGCTTGCCGTTAAAAAATTGAAAAAATTAAAAAAAGTTCACACGAAAACTGCTGTATCCGACAGCTTCTAAAAATTGCTACTCAAATAAATGTCAATTACCGAAACTAAGGTTCGTTTGTGTCAGGGGATTGGAAGCAGGCTTTTATCTCCTTTTTTGGCGTAATAATAGCACACATTTACCCAGGACTTCTGTCATTACCCCCGTCAGCCGTTTCTTCAACCTAAGAAACTCGGCAGTTGTTATACTCACTCCTGCATCTTCCTCATGTAAACGCTTTTTGTTTTTTGCTTCCAGATATAGCTTTCTTTGGAATAACTTGCCAATCGGAATTAGGTCGTTAATTAGACTATCCGCTTTCAAACGGAGACTGCACATTAATCTTAACACTGATTCTATTAAACATCTATTCTCCTCATCTTTTCAGTGCAGCTTTCTCCATGACTCCGAGAAAGGACCATCGGAAATTTAGGAGATCCGCTAGAAACTATTCTCTCTACCTCCTGTCCCCCGAGAACCTAGATGTTTCCATTAACCACCGCTGAACCAAACGAAGCCACGCGGAAGTACGCTGTCAAAATGCTGCAGTTTCTTTGACTATTTTCCTAAGCATTTTTTTCTCTTACACACTTTTTGAACATTGAGGACCGTTGAACATTGGCTCCATTTTCACTGTATGAGCTTTTTTTAACTGCCATAAGTTTTTGTTTTTAGTCAAAAATTACTTGCAAAACATAGCTAAATGTTGCCAGAAAAGGACAATTTCTGCTGACCTTATTACGACTTTCTACATATACTTGCACACATTGACAAATTCGTGTTTAAATTTTTATTTTTCCGACATTAACTTTGTACAGATAGTGCCATATCGGCGCTGAAAAATATTAATTCCACATTCCAAACACCAGTACATATTTTCTCAAGGTAAACTCGTGTTTGTTTGCCGTCTTTGGTAGAAGAATGATTAACTAGCTACTGATAACCGCATACGTTGGCGTTATTCAATGTGTGCTACCAAATGAACTTAGACACAGTCTTGGCCCCAATGTGTTTTAACGCATCAAGTATGCGGGACGAAATAGAAGCTGTTATCGTGATGTGAGAACAGTACACCTTTAAAACCTAAACCCCATAGCAGTGTTATTTTTGTATACTACTACTTCCGCTTATACATTGTTAGCAAGTGGCACAGTTAAATGAATGATAATCATATAGCAAAGGGTGATCGATATCGTCACTTTCTTATGCATTTGCAAACTAAGAAAAGATCCAGCAAGTAAATCCTTATTCAAAAGGAAGTGTGAACATAAATTGTTTCGATAAATAACGAATGGAAATGTTTCTTTAGACAGATAAACTATTGTATATAGTTTCTCTTAATTCTTCTAAGGAACACAGATATCAGATTCTTCTTGCTGACGTTCTTTTGCCCGGTAATGTGTTTTGCAGCCCGAGGGCATTTCTAATTACTCCCTTTACTCGCCCTTACAACCTAAGAAATTCAATGTTGATTATACCTCCTCCTGCTTCTTCCACTTCTAAGAGATCTCTATTTTTTGCTTCTAGGTATAGCTATCTTTGGAATAATTTGCCGATTGATATTCGGGCGTTGACTAGTCTATGTGCATTCAAGCGAAGACTGCACATTTATCTTAACACTGAATCTATTAACCTTTTGTTTTCCTCATCTTTTCCGGGCAGCTTTCTCCACAAGCCGGAGAAAGGACCATCGGGAATTGAGGATCCCTTCTTGAAACTACCTTCCTCTGACTCGTGTCCCCCTGAATCAGGACGCAGTCTTGACGGCTCTCGTTTCGCTGGTCATCAACCATCATCAGGGCCTTATATTTGGTCACATCTCAGACATCCCCAACAATGGTCTTGTAGATTTGACGGACTTTTGGATATCATATGGCGGTGCCCATCACGATCATAAACTGGTGGGTTCCCTATGTTCCATTATGCCGCACCGGTTTGGGAACCCGAGTGTAGTGCCGGGAACCCGTCTATACCAGTAATGTTTCGTTAATACCTCTTGTTCTGCCCCACACTCAGCTTCAACTGAGTTTGCTTCCAAGCCCCTTCCCCTTACTAACAGAGGCAGTGGGTACCAGAATACATAGTCAGAATTCTAGATAACGATATGGCTCATCTGTGTGTGCCCTTGAATTTCACCTTCCGCATGACACTGCTGTATTCATTTTTTTCGAATCTAACAAATTCGCTTCTAAACAGTTATACTCGTCTCATAGCTATAGACTACGGATACTGTTTGTTAAACCAATTATTTCTAGCACTTCGTGTTATCGAATTTTTGGTTTATTGATGAGGCCCATTGGGCCTGCAATATACAACTTATTATTATTATAAATTACAGCACGCATGGCCATCGTCATTAGAAGTCCTATCCGAAAATTCCTTTTCCTGTTAACACTCTTAATCAATACCGTTTTCGAAGGAAATCATTTGAGTGTTGAATATAATCTGGATTTTTTGAAATGTGGGCATCTCGAGCGATTTAATTATGAAGATTAACAGATCTTTGGGAATATTTAAACTTTATTATGTGAATTTTCGACGCATGATCTCTTCATCGTATTCAGACGTGAGAAGGTGTGTAACAAACAACTAAGATTTGGAAACGTTCAAAAAAATGTATATCCACTTGACGCGTGTACAGATTGACAGGAGGTTAACGCACAACTCTCCTTCCTATATGTCCTTCTTCATCGAAACACCGATAGATCACTCCGTATATCTATTTACCGTTCAGGAACATATTCGGAAGAAATGCTACATTTTGGGAGCAATCACCCAGTCCCTCGCAAAAATATTATATCTGCAGGCTCCTCAATCGATCTTAAATGCACTGCTCTGACGACGAAGGTTACCAGGGAAAACTAAACAACCATTTAAATTATTTTCCAAAGATGAATATCCACGAAATGTCGTGCTACACTACATAAAACGACAAGATAATTTAAAGGAAAGGAAACGGGCATTTTAGCAAGTACGGCCATCGAATGTCTGAATGGAATTTGATGCCTGTACAGCCTGCATGTAAATGTATTAAGACTGGTCGAACGGACAACTTCTTCGGAAGAGCGTTCCACACCGCAAATTCTCTGTTGCTGAAAAAGAATATTCGTCCGTCGATCCTTACTTTTCCGGGGCGTATTTCAAAGGGATACCAGCACAAAGCTGGTTGTAGCATGGATAAAATATCGTGTGGTACGAAGCAACAATCCAGGTTATTCATGATATGGAAGGTGAAGATGAGGTTTCATCGACGCTGTTTGTAAGAAAGGGGGAATAGATCAAAGGTTGACAGTCTGCTTTTACAGGGTAGTTTTTTCAGATGTTTCACAATGTTTGTCGCTAGTCTCTGGACCTTCTCTAGAACGGTACATTCCTTGACAGTCCAAGCTCTCCATGCCTGTAAAGAGAATTCCAGGAACGGCCGTACGAAACTTCCAAATATTTCAGAAAAGCTGCGTTTTTCTAACCCCGACATCGGACCGACATCGCTGGCTTCGTCCACTTCAGCTTTGGTTTGAGTGAAAATGTAGTCCACAAGTCTGAGCGTTGGTTTTAAAATTCCAGCTAAGTCATCAGCCTTATATAAATAGATTTATCTTAGAGAAGATAAGACTATTAGTCTTTCATTTCCTTATATAAATTATCCATAAATACCAGTTCTTAAGCTTGAAAAATCTGCTTCCATTTATTTTGTTGGTTTGGTCTCTGCTTGCTTACCTAGCATTTTGTTAGCCATCTGTCTTGCTTTCAGCAACTTATATAAGCTTAAACAGTGAGTTTATTCTGAATTTCCGACAGTTTTCGTGATAAATCTTCTTGTTGCTTCGAAAAGTATGAAGGCGAAACTTTCATTCAGTAGGAAGCCTCATAATTCCAGACCCAAGCGGTGTCTGCGAAAGCCAAACGTCATTACTGATATCAGTCTTCAGCCTGACATCAGTATTCAGCTTGATGTGATTGCCGAGCAAATAAATTTATCTGCAATGGAAAATTGCAACGAGTTTATGTTGAAATTTGGATCAGTTCTCTCAATCATTGGGACCCAATTTGACGGGAATATCTCTGCAGTTTCCTCTCAGGAATGCAAATGTCTAGATACTCTGGTTAATTTGGTCACAAGCGAGTCACAGGATAGACAACAAACGACGTACAATTTAATTCTGAAAAACGTTCCAAAATCAATTTGGCAAATGGACGTTGCAATGCATGTCCTCTTGTCCGGCTGATTTAACTATTAAATATAAGAGGCTAATAGACTGTCATCTCGCAGTAAAAACACATCAATTTTAGTCAAGCAATTTTCACCGATTGAAATAGCAAGAGCAAGAAACAGCAAGAGCTCGTTTCCAAATATCTGATAAATACAAGGTATTTTCTCTGTCATGATCTCACTCCAATGGAGCGAAAAAAGCGTCAAATTCTTCTAATTAAATAGTAAATTCACCGCAACCGGCTCAAGTTCCTGGTCGTAGCCTTAGAAAGACAAGCGAGCCATGTTCTCTTATTCCTGCCAAAATTAGATTACTGCTCCCCAGTACAGCAACTGTCTCATCCCCCTCAAGTCATCAAACATCAATCAGAGTCCTCCCAAACCTTCTATTAAATCACCCAATTCAGGTCGTCGAAAGAAAAAGACGCTATTTTTAAACAGCAAGAGCTTGTTTTCTGGATCCCACCCTTTCGACCACCTGAATTGGGTGATTTAATAGAAGGTTTGGGAGGACTCTGATTGAGTATCGAAGCTGTTTGTCCACCTAACGCAGAGGGCTTTTCGGAATTTCTAGGAGGCCTACCAGTATGATCTCACTCCAATGGAGCGAAGAATAGCGTCAAGCTCTTCTAATCAAATTGTTAATTTACCGCAACCGGCTCAAGTTCCTAGTCGAAGCCCTAGGAAGACTAGTGAGTAAGTTACTCTTATTCCTGCCAAACCTAGAATTCTGCTGCCCAGTACAGCAACTGTCTCATCCCCCTCAAGTCACCAGACATCCCCGTCTACTTCCAACTTAGATGCTTCCCCAGTTGCCATAGCCAATAATTCTGGAAGGCGTCCTAGCAATTCCGAAAAGCCCTCTGCGTCAGGTAGACAAACAGCTTCGATACTCAATCAGAGGCCTCCCAAACCTTCTATTAAATCACCCAATTCAGGTCGTCGAAAGAATTGGATCCGGAACACAACCACGAGCATGCAGCCTTCCCAAACACAAATTAAGACTATACAACAGGAATAGAACAAACATATAGGTTACGTACTTATCACAATTATCATACTGGGGCAGTCTTTCCACCGCTTAATCTTCATAGTTACCTTACCTCGCCCACCAGCCTCTATTTTCCATCTTGTTTTTCCCAATTTCCCGGTAACTATCAGAAAGCTCACCACAGCACTTATCCCTATGGCCCATCGACCTCACAGAGCTATCTAACTGCAGCTTTTAGCTATGCCCCTCAGCTTTCTAATGTTAATTGTCCTGCTCAAGTTGATGGCTTTTATCCAAACTTCCAGCCAAATTGCCGCCTCCAAATTTTATTAACTAAAGAGAACCCTAGTTTGATTACTCAAGTGCCATTCGCGTTCATTTGTGACCACATTATTTTGTCTTCAGAAGTGGAGCATGCCATTTTGCAAAGCCTTTCGCAATCAGCAAAAATAGATTTCTCGATCAAGAATATTACTTTAACATTGAGAAAAATATCTGAGAATATTTTGCAGGATGTAGCTAAGTCCCCCTGAACTTGGTTGGAGGAGACGATGTTGGGCAGGCAAAGTATATTCTTAATACCAAGAAGCTGCAAGAGTTTTCTGTAGTCCTAAATCGCAACGAAATTTCATTTTCTCATAAGGCGGATAATGGAGGTCAAATTTGAGTCGTGCTGCAGTATAGCCTGAAAACCAAGAGACATACCACACAAAATCAACGCCAAAATGCAGTGCCTCTACAGAGGATGTGAGTGCCTACTAAGTCCCTTTTCCTGTTGTAATCGAAGGTCCAATTTTGGCTTTGCTTTACTTGGAAAATGCTTTTCTGGATAATAAGAGGCCTACATACTGTTCTGTTGAAACATATCTCCGGAAAGGTGAGCCGACTTCTTAATATGGCGAAAAAATTAACACGGCAACACGGAATCAGGCAAATCCAAATTCAAGAAGTCAGCACACGTAGAGGTCATTCCCCTCTCCCTCGGTCTCATGATCTGTTGTTTTGGAATTTTATATCGTGGTGTGGGACCAGAGAAAGGCTTAGTCAATTAATACAAACACATGCTCGCGTTTACCGGGAACGAATGTCAAAACAATTTCCTTTGACCTGTTTTGTAAGTTGGCGGATGTAAAAAGCGATATTGCATCACCGAGGTAGGCATTAGGTAGCGCGTTAAGTTCCAAATGCATAACACTAGAACATATATCCTCAACATATGCACGCGTTCGTGTACCTTCATCGATACGACAGTGAGTCACTACGTACTGATAACTGCATAACGTTATTAAATGTTTGCATAGTAATAGTAAATGGCATTTCGTTAGGTCGTTGCTGGCTGACTTAGTTGAAGAATAACATTATAGGGCACTAAATGCCGGATAAATCTTCGGCAAAAAGGCTACTAAGAGGAATGAAGAAAGTGATTCTTAGCAGTTAGGCGTATTGTCTACCCAGTCTGCTTCAAATATTTGAAATACTCTACACACCGTCGGAAGATTTTCGTCATTTTGAATATCAGTCAACACACTACGTCACAGTCACAAAGGCAAGTTTAACATTTTGAATTTAATCGTTTCGTTTACAACTAAAATGGAAGTAGAAACTATTGCTCTCGATAATTCTACAAAACTGCCAGCGGGGCTGGGAATCGAACCGCGGATTCCTCGGGTGGAAGTCGAATGGCTAACCGATGGAGCTATAGAAGCCTATAGCCGAAAGGATCAAATTCAGTCATCAAATACAAAAGATCGGTCATGAAGCTTATTGAAAAGTCCTACTGCCAAGCGAACTAAAAGTCTTAAATGTTTAAGGAATGCAACTCAAAAAGATGAAGCCTGTTTATCATATTTTACCCTTCTTTACAAATTTACGAAACTTGAGGAGGTGGTTAATAGTCTTAGAGTGGAGCTGGAATAGCTGAAGAAATTTTCTCGATTTCTCCCTCACGAGGAAATACTGGCGATGCATGGCCTTGAGGGAGGGGACCTAACGTACGCAGCAGCAGCATTTCTCGCCGAAGCGTCTACGCACAAAAATGATCAGGTAAGTAACATAAATGGTCAAGTTTTCCTCGACGAGAAGCACCGTGATCAAGATTCTACAGAAACATTTCTAACGGTCTGCGGGACTAATACTCTGCGCCCAATTTCAGCACATGAGGAACTTTCCGAATTAAAAACCCCGCTCATTATAGGCTCATTTTCCGGACTGAAAGGACAAAATGTACCCAGCAAATCAACCACTCCTAGTGGGTATGCTAAGGCTGCATACAAATCACAGAAGGAAACCACAAATGAAGAAGGAAGGCAGCACGAAGCCAGACCTGATCAGTGCCATCCCGGCCTCCAAAAGAAGCCTTTCTCTGGTGATGGTAGCAGAAACGCAAAGTCAAAAACTATTCCTCACAACACCTTGGGGTCTTCCGATAGCAGTAAGACTGGAAATATATCACGGGTTTCCCTTGACCGACAAACTGCATAGTTGTTCAAGACGAGTCAAATAGAACTACAGGTAA
This sequence comes from Ligula intestinalis, assembly GCA_036362985.1. NCBI lineage: Eukaryota > Metazoa > Platyhelminthes > Cestoda > Diphyllobothriidea > Diphyllobothriidae > Ligula > Ligula intestinalis. The sequence continues at coordinate 45,475,036 of JAYGXS010000005.1, forward strand.
AGTATTACAGAAGTCGTCCATAAATCTGAAAAACAACATTATCATACAAGGTGCTCCTGAGTCCACGTTTGACAGTAAGACGGAACGAGGTGCACACGACTATGATCGAATACACGAATACGTCAGCGCTGTCCTAAAGAATGGGGAAACCTTTACCGTAAATAAAGCCTTCCGTCTGGGTAAAGCAGATTTAGGCCATGACCTACAAACAAACCCAAGGCCTCTCAAAGTAATATTCGATAACGAAGGCTTGGCATCAAAACTGCTAAAAGGAAAAACGGCCTTACGAAATTCGCACAAGCAAGTGTTTTTTCAGCCAGAATACGAGCCGAGGGAGCGGATGAAAATGAGGCAACTAAGGATAGAATTGAGAGAGAGAGAACCGAAAGCGGGGCAAAGGGCCTGAAAATAAAAGATGGGCAAATAATACAAGTCAAGGAGCCCTTTCTCTGGCCAAAACCTGTCACGATGAGGGTTGGGCCTCACGGAGTAAACTATCAATAAAGATCCTAGCAGCAAATTTACAAAGCTTGTTTAACAAGCTGGACGAACTAAAGAACTTGGTCGATGAGGTGAAACCAGACATAATGGCTTTAACTGAAACCGGGCTTTCAAAGGATATCGCTGATTCTGAATTACCACTAAGAGGATATCAGCTTTTCAGGAAAGACAGAACCACAAGTGGAGGAGGGCTTATAGTCTATTTCACTTGCAAGCTGACAGCCACGGCTGAAGTACCGGTCCCAGCACGAAATGTGGAAATGCTAAATATTACTATATCTGCTAAGTACGCCAGGCCACTGACGCTTTCGATGACATACCGCCCGCCAAACCATTCTCATGACCAAGACACTATCCTCATAGCAGAATTGTATAGGATAAGTGAGAAAAAAGACATCCTCATCGTTGGGGACTTTGACGCTCCTGGTGTTGACTGGCAGACATGGACTGCACAGGGTTATCAAGACAACTTCAATCACAAATAATTACAATGGGCCACAGCCAAACTGCTCTGCCAAACCGTCGCCGCTGGAACGTGGGCTAGGGAAGCACAACAGTCGAACTGTCTCGACCTTATCTTTACCCGAGAGTAGGAAACTGTGATTTACCTGCAGGATTGACCCCCATTAGGGTCAAGCGACCATATTATACTGTATTTCGAGTATTCGCTGTTCTCCAAACCCTTCTCCTCCGACACATGGGAAAGTAACATTCGGAAGGGCGACTTCCCAGTTATGAGAAGAGAAATGTCAGAGGTATCATGGGAAACAGATCTCCAAGGTAGAGCAAGTAAACAGTGGATGACCTTTAGCTCGACGTTGAAAAGGACTCTTTGTCTCAACTGTCCATTCAGAATAAAGACAAGTACGAATCGCCCGAATTGGATGAACTCAAACTTGCAAGCCACTTTCAAAAAAAGAAACTCCTTCTGGAGACGCTACAGATTAACCAGCTCCGGTAAACACTAACGGGAGTAAAAGCAACAACGTAACATTTGTAAAAGAGAAGCTACTAAACTGCACAAGAAATACGAGTTGAACATATTACACAAGTCGTCGGAACACCCCAAGATCTTGTACGGTTACATACGACGCACGAAGAGATCTCAGGAACTGATCCCTGCCCTTAGATCAGCCGATGGACAACTGTTGACCAAAGACCAGATGAAAGCCTCTCTCCTCTCCGATTTCTTTGAATCCGTCTACACCCGAGAACCTAAAGCTTTTGCTGACAGTCCGTCTGCTCATCGACCGATAACTGCACCCTTACCCACCTCCTTATTGCCCAAAAAAGAGGACCTAGAGTTTTCACACAACACTGTCAGGGCCGAATTACTCCAACTTAAGCCTGCCAAATCACCTGGGTTGGACAAATTCCTGCACTAGCACTAAGAGAATTAGCTAACGAATTATGCAAACCACTGGCTGCCATTTTCCAGAAATCTTTTGACGAAGGCAAACTCCCAGAAGAATGGAAGTATGCAAACGTCACCCCAATCTATAAGGGAGGTTCGCAACTTGATTGCGCAAATCACCGTCCTGTCAGTCTAACTTGCATCGCGTGCAAAGTAATGGAGCGCATTATTGAGAGGCATTTAATGTATTTCCTTGAAAGCAACAAAATACTATGTGATGGACAGCACATCTTTCACCCAGGACGCTTTTGCCTCACGAGTGCTCTTTACTCACAGGAGAAGTGGACAAAGGCCACTGATAAAGGCTATCCAATTGATGTTATATTCTTCGACTTCAAAAAGGCCTTCGATAGTGTACCACACAGGCTTCTTCTGCAGAAGATTTGGGACGTGGGAATCCAAGGAAAAATGTATAAATAAATCAGTAGTTTCTTGTCCCTCAGAGAACAGAGGGTCGTTGTCGGACACTCAACCTCAGAATGTACAATGGTCGAGAGTGGTGTACCAGAAGGCTCAGTTTTGGGTCCGCTGTTATTCCTAATTTACGTAAACGACTGTCTCAATGAGCTTGATTGCGCAGCTGTCATCTTTTCGGATGACATAAAAATATGGGCTGAAATGAGGTGTGCCGACGACGCAAAAAGACTACAGTCGTCCACCTGACTTCTTTACTTTAATGTATCCAAGTGTCTTGTTCTATACATAAGCCCGGTGCGAAAAGTGCCACCGAAACACAGTTATTTTATCAATAGTACCGCATTAAACGAGGTTGAGACGCACAAAGATCTGGGTATATGGACAACCGCGAAGTTGATGCAAACAGAGCACTGTAAAACGTCCGTCCAAAAGGTAACTAGTACCCTGCATTGGATCAGACGAGCGTTCAAAATCTTTCCACCTGAACTCTTCGGAAAAATATTTGGCACCTTTTTGAGACCACATCTTGATACGGAATGCCAGTTTGGACACCGTGGTTGAAGAAAGATGTGGAGTTTCTTGAACAAGTGCAACGCAGGGCGACAAAGATGGTCGACGGTCTCAGGGACTTACCATATCAGGAGAGATTGATCAAACTTGACCTTTTTCCTTTGTCTTACAGGAACGTTCAGTGCAGCCTACTCTGGACATTCTGGATAATCCGGGGCCACATTTCCTCCCTAAAATTGGACGATTTCTTCCAATTAGCCACCACTTCTCACCTGTGTAGCCATCCTTACAAGGTCACAAACGAACGCACCCGATTAGACCTCCGAAAATATTTCTTTAGTCAACGCGTGGTCCGGCCTTGGAACTTGCTACCAAGCGAGACGGTTTCCGCTGACACAATTGTGGAATTTAAAAGAAGACTTGATGTGATTTTATTTGACAAAAGGCGACTTTTACAACACGATTTCCTACTGCCAGCTCTGTGAACAATTTTTCTGGCTTTAGACCATTTTCATTCTTTTCCGTGAAATATCACTCGAAATTCTGTTATGATATCACAAGTGCTCGCCCCAACTGCACATAAACTGTAAGAATAACTTGTTTGCGTTACATTAATAGGGTATTGCCTGTTACCCTTAAAATATACAAACGTATGTATAAGTACTGGTGGCTGGTTTTTTGCGTACTCGGGCACCAGACATTTAAGTTAAATGATGGTAAAAAGTGCAGCAGAAGCAAAGCAAACTTCGAACAAATGCTATGAGCAAACATGATGAGGACGAATGGTGTAGTTGTTTTCGGGATTCCAATAAGGACGGGTGTCAGACCGTTTTTCACTTAGTTATTATCACTTCGAAATCTTCAGAAGTATGGTTCCATTGTCCATTAATGATAATTGTATTCTAAGTTCTACCATAATCTTCAAAATAGCGTACGTATTAAACGCATTACCCTTAAATGCGTGCTTTGTCACATTCTTTTTGACAAACTTGTACGTTTAGGAAATTTTTTCCCTTCACCCACATAAGGCATATGATTCCGAACAAAAAATATCTTGCTTAACGAAATGCGTATCGGTTTAATCAGAAAAACGCAATATTCCAAGTTACTTTTTTTAGAAGTGACTATAATAAGCTTGCTTGATATATTAATATATAATAATAATAATAATAATAATAATAATAATAATAATAAATTGTATATTTCAGGCCCAATGGGCCTCATCAATAAACCAAAAATTCGATAACACGAAGTACTAGAAATAATTGGTTTCACAAAGTATCCGTAGTCTATAGCTATAAGACGAGTAAAACTGTTTAGAAGCGAATTTGTTAGATTCGAAAAAAATGAATATAGCAGTGTCATGCGGAAGGTGAAATTCAAGGGCACACACAGATGAGCCACATCGTTATCTGGATTCTGACTATGTATTCTGGTACCCACTGCCTCTGTTAGTAGGGGGAAGGGCTTGGAAGCAAACTCAGTCGAAGCTGAGTGTGGGGCAGGTCAATAGGTATTAACGAAACATTACTGGTATAGACGGGTTCCCGGCACTACA
>JAYGXS010000005.1:45479535-45489626 GCA_036362985.1 Ligula intestinalis
TTGAAGATTGTATAAACAGCAAAATTTAATGGATTCAACAATTTCGATGGTGCTCTTCAGTTGCTACCTCGCATTGCATAACGTCAATTTACGTCAGAGAAAATAAACAATTGAAATCATAGAGAAAAAATCGATACAAGTTCACTGTAAATGGCCAAGAGGCAATCGATAAAGTAGGAATTTTAAACGCTGTGGGCAGCAAAAACGTATCCTTAACCGTTGGGAAAAAGCAGAACGCTTACTGCTGTCAAGCTACGCCAAAATGAACACGTTGGGTCAAGCAGCGAAAGAAGAAAAGTCAAACAACACGTTGCCAGCGTTTAAAGTTCCTAATTTTTCTATTGCTTCTTGGCCATTTGCAGTGACCTTTATATTTTTTAATCATGTATTCCATATGCATTCAATTGTGTATTTTCTATGATGTTTATTCACGTTATGCAATGAGAGGTAGCAACTGAAGAGCACCATCGAAATTGATGGATCCATAATATTTTGCTGTTTATACAATCTTTAAATTTTACCCAGGGAAACGAAGCTTTAAACATGATAAGGGCAGATTATTTCTAAGAAATACCTGCCGTGAACTGTGTGAGGCAGAATTATGAAATTTACCAAAAAAAGCTTATTAGCAGCCCTGTGTATCTCAGCTTTTTTAAAACTGACTGTAAAGAAAACTAATTTTGAAGCTATTAAAATAACTGTCATATTTGTTTTGATAAATATCCATGTAACATAATAAGCAAACATATATGTAGTATGGTTAACCTAAGCTCAACATGCACAGTACCTTTGCAGATTTTGCATCAGGCAAGAGATAATTGACTAGGTAATTTAGCCTGGAGTTGATCCCCTTTTTGATCCTTTTAATAAATTTAATCCTGAAAATGATTTTCTACTAGGAAAAAATGCAAAGCTAGCTAATATCTTCTAGGCTATCGCTCAGTTATTTAAAATAAATCAGGAGTTGCTGAGTGTTTTGCAAAAATTTACTAAAAGAAACGAAATAAATAACTTTTTATTTCTAGGATTTATGCGTTAGAAATCCGCATTTGAAATTTTCAAAAATCGATACAAGTTCACTGTAAATGGCCGAGGCAATCGATAAAGTAGGAATTTTAAACGCTGGCTACGGGTTGTTTGACTTTTCTTTTTTCACTGCTTGAACCTTCGTGTGAATTTTGGCGAAGCTTGACAGCAGTAAGCGTTCTGCTTTTTTTTCTAACGTTAAAGAATACTGGAACTACTGCACACTCTGGCGGCGGTTTCGTCACAGGACCGTCTATCTTTGTAAATCCTTAGTTCGGATTGACCAATTGTGACCTTTACTCAAGTCATGGGAAGGCACAGAAATCTATGGACAAAGTCGTCGTCTTAGTCCCAAGTCGCAAGCGTCAGTATTTCCGATGGTTTGGTTACTCGCCCAACGATGTTAATTCCTTGCTCCTCAAAGTTGTGGCCAGTCAATCGCATATGGGTTGCAAGCTGCGTGTAGGCTCTAAGCTGCCGCTTTGCGTTTGCATAAGCAGGCCTTGCTTCCTGTTTCTAGAAAGTTATTGCAGCCTCTATCTCGTTGCATGCTTTGTATTTTGTAACAAATTACCGTACCGTCTAGTTCCGAAGCTTTCATTTGCATTACACAGGTTGGAGTATGGTCCACAGTTTTCGGAGCTATTCCCTACTGCGGAGGAACTCTTATTGCCCCGCAATGGGTGTTAACTGCAGCGCACTGCGTAAATGCCCTATTTTACTGCAAGCACCCACCGGTAGGAAGAATGTTGAATCTTGAACAAGAAACAAACCAAACACTGGTAATTCGTGTCGGTGACCATCTATACACGGCAAGTAATACAGTTGCAAGAACATATCTTGTGCAGGAAGCCATTTTACATCCACGATTCGAGCACACGAATATGTGGCTCGGATTCGATATTGCACTTCTCAAGTTAAAAAAACCAGTGAAGCGAGGTAACGTGGTTTTCTACTGAACTTTAATTTCAAAATATGCCTTTTATTATGACACATGTCCGTTTGATTATTTTTCCACGATAATCTCGACATAGGGAAGGTTTTGAGGTGGAAGGAAACGCGCATACGCATGACATTCTGATTAAAATGAGTAAATTTGAGCAAAAAAACTAAGCTGAAGTTCTTAAGAATCCCAATTTCTTTAAATTTGTTAGCATTACTTTAAAGGTAATAGGATCTTTTTATTAACAAAAAATGTGTTCACAAAAACTCTTATATGTTGTTTAGTTCCAACTTAAAATCAACCCTAATTAAACTCGCTCAGTATTTGCTTTTATTATTTAATCAAGTGCTCATTTGTTGTCGTCTAATTATACCAAAGAATACCATTTTCCTACGCGTAAATAATCCTGGACCTACTGCATTGCTAACAAATAAAGATGAAATTTCTAAATTGTATAATGCATTAAAACATTTTTCACGACAGGAAAAACAGTAGTTTTAGTAGTACACCTCATATAACGCTAGTCCCAGCACGTTGCCCTACTGAAACTTGCATTTAAGGAGATTTATGGTCCCTGGTCCCTCGAGATTCCTGGAAAAAGAAGAAATGTTTTTTTTCGGAAGGCTTGAACTATCCGTTCTGGAGCTCAATTACTATAGTTTTCGGCGCGAAACACCACACACGTTTTTTACTATCATTCGCAAATGCATAGTCCCTGCCTTTGCCTGAAACAAATTGAAGCAAAATTATCTTCACATTAAATTTTCTTCTACAAGTCTTTTTCACTGCCTATCATATTTTCTCCCCCATAAACACTTTTTTCGTAAAACAACATGAAATAGTTGCGGTGTACTTCTTTAAATACTTTTACTCAGGATATTCCTAGTCAAAAACGACGCAAATCACATCGAAGTCATTAATATCGTATATTTAAGACACATGTTGGTCTCATTTAAGCAACTGAAGCGCAATTTGCCTGTCTCCCGGAGTCGTTCACTTCAATAGCACCTGGAAAATTTTGCTATTTCGCTGGTTGGGGACGAGTGGTCGACCATGCGGATAGTAACATTCGATCGTGGACAACGGTATTAATGGACGCAAGAGTGCCAATAGTCTCAAATAATGATTGTGAAGAGGAGAACCCAGCACTTGAAAATCTACGACACGCGTGCACCGACGCAGCATATGGGGTACGTACTTCCCTAAAGCGCAAACATTATTTTATATTAAACTGTGCATATTGCATTTAATTCATATATATGACCATATATTTTTATTAAATATGCATATTGACGTACATTATACTCATTTATCATTGATATATTTACAACCGAAGACGGGGGTTTAAAGAATGAGTCAGCTTACGGTTGTGATTCTTCAAGCCGGAGAAAACACCACATTATCGGACAAAATTGATATTCGTGTCACATTAGACCGTTTGATGCGACATAACACAAGTACCATTGACGTACGAAAGGGTGAAGCATAAGGTTTCGTAGGTGTATGTGGGAGTAGTGTAAGACAATTGGCGTCTCCCCAACTCGATGTGGGCGGGAGACTCAATGGGTCGGATTAGATGTCGTCTATGTGAGGTACGATCAGTTGGGAACGAAGGGTCGGCGACACTGGCTCGAAATTTCAAATGTAGAACATAATATTTCCTAAGATTACGTTTCCTTTTTCATTCTATCTATCCGAATGAATTTTACCACTCCGGTAAGTTGGGAAGACTATAAACTGTTTGAGGTCGGCAGACTTTGTGATGTGTGCAAAAAAATAACTTTGATAGAAAACGGCAAACCTGGTTGATCAGCGGCATCATGTTCTTGTTTTTTCGTCTGACTATTCGAACTGTTTCTGGGGTCCAGTATCGGGAAGCAAATCTCATCACGAGCAAGGCAAGCCAAGGCTTGATTGACGCCTGTCCATCTACCTGGCGCTGGCTTTAATCACACTGTGTAGGCACGAACGGACTGACGTCACTGTCGGTTGATATGTCTCTGTCCCCGTTAATCTTTTGTGTTATTGATCACCGCTTCTACATCTAAAATTAACTCCAGTAGACAAGCAAACCTTAAAACTCGATGATGATGAGCGATCTTTCTTTCTTTCTTTGGTTGAAGCACAAGCATCATCAGCAGCAACATTGCATTACCAGACATTTAATGATAAGGTCACAGCAATAGGCATTACATGAATCTTTAATGTTGTTGTGGTAAGCTGTGCGTGCTTGACCTTAAATGTGAGATTTCCCAGTTCGTCTACATTTACATTGCACTCAATGCCACTTCAGTGAAGGTAAGTACAACTGTCCTTCGAATATACGGGCTGTTAATATAAGGCAGTTGCGAGATCGTGTGTAACCTGTATTAGATTTTTCGTGACTCGTCTTTTAACACGATCACGCATAGATCGCTGGGTGATTTTTTTGTGATTGCATAAGGAAGGATAATACAAGCCCCTAACAGGTTCTATACATTATATGTTCGTTGGCCAGTAGCTAAAAATTAGACAGTCTTAGAGTGGTAAACTCAAATACCAAAAGTCTTGGGTTTGAATATCGAGGCACTCAAATATTGAGAAATTTTATGACGGGCTGATGACGGCTTAAAAACGGGAAATTTCCATTCCGGTTTATATTTGCCTTTACGGATCCATTTCACTTGGAAGCCTGATTGTTTCATCTCATTCACAAATTATATCTTGATTCAGGCAAACTGCATAGGGGACAGTGGCGGCGGTTTGCACTGCATCAACGTGGAGGGAAAATGGGTCGTTTATGGGGTCATCAGTTATGGGACACCTAACTGTCTTGGTGACTACTCGGTGCATGGTTTGACTGGTCGCTCCACAGAGTGGATCAAAAAAACTGTCCGAGACAATTAGTGGAAACAAAAGCCCAATGCCTATCCCCCCACAAAAGTCCGAATATCTTAATTTTTATTCATTGAATGCTCAATCGGTTTGTCAAAACGTAAAGCAAGCGCTTTTTAAAATTATGAATGAATCATTTTTTGTTTTTGTTTCGAAATAAAGCTGGGCTTACCCTTAACTTTCTTACATCTTACATTTTCCATTCCCCGTTGACTGGATAAATTCGGATGCATTTGCATTTGAAAAATGTGTCCATTGGCGAATTTCCGAGGAGTTGATTAATTTCGTTATGAAAGCAATGGGAATAGTGCACTATTTCGCCTAAACTGACATATGGGGTTCATTACATTGACGTAGTGATACCGGAGTTGTGTTCATGCTGGTGCCCAAACATAAGAGGAGTCATGCGGTTGGTCATAGCAGGGTTAATAAAAAATAAGTAGAGCGTATAAAAAGAGAAAATAAAAGGAATAGTTATTTCAAAAACCAAATATTTGTGCAACATCAGTAAAAAAACAGTCACAGACAATAGGAAACAAGAAAGGTGCAACCCAATATTGACTTCAAGTCGAAAATATATCGACCCTGTGCGAAGTCTATATTCAAGGTTACGTTGAGGTTTATATACCGACTAAAAAGGCATGCATATATTTGGTTAAATATAAACAAAAACCTAATCCTTACCAATTCTAAAATAATAACCGTTTACCTTTCTGGTAATTTTTAAACCTTAAAAGTACAAAAGGATAGGCTAGTTGCTCGCTGTTCTGTGACCTAAATTAAACGTTCACGGTCAAGTTAATGTCTGCAATCGACGGCAATCGAAATATTTTGTGATTTTGCCACATCATAATTCTCAACGTATGTGCTTTAAATCGATCGTAAACGCATTTCGGAATTCCGCTTTATCTTACAATTTCTATATCAGATTGAATTAGAAAACAGACTCTAAATGTTGTTGGCATATGTATATGGCTGCTGTGTTCACGAAATAAAATAAGAAAAAAACTGTTTGCGTAAAACATTAAGGAAGCGTTATTAACGTGGCCCAAGCAAATGTTTGGCAGAAATTTAAAGCAACGTTTCCCAGGTGCAAACATATATATGACAAAACTGGTAGGATCATTGGATCAAACAAAAGTTTGGGAAAACCCATTGGCTGCGTCGATTCCAGCGTCTTATAAGCGTATGAAATAAAAAATACAAATTTAATTGGTACAAAAAAATCAAAAAAATCCTAAAGCGTGGTCGCGAAAGCTAATTAGTAAAATAGGAATTTTAACAAAAAGGGGAAGAAAAACAGAGGAAAAGGTGGACAGTGAACTGTGTAAATCTGGGAGCCGGCTGTTACAAAACCAAAGTTAAGTTAGCATATGCTCCAACTGCTGACACAGGTCCGATTTTGACCGTCTTATATATGCTGCCTCCATATAGCACAGAGGACGAGTTGTTTTTACTCGAAAAATGCTAAGGACTAACGAATCCCGTAAAATTTATTCAACATATCTTATTGAAAAGACACTGCTAGCCACGTGAAACAGAAGGTATGTTTATGGATAATTGTTTAAAAAATTAAAGTTTTCACCAATATATCATCGAACTTTAATAGCGGAAATGTCTAAAAATAATTTGCTATAGCGAAACGTGCACTTATAAAAAAAACAAATCGCACATTTACGAGTAAACCTGACAATGTCATATTAACGTGAAACTCAATAAGACAATAATGAACATAACAATTTATTTAAAAAAAGCTGTATTCCATTAACTATTACATCACTGCTTATTTAGTCAAATATATAACATCAGCAAAGATAAACATGAAAGCATTAAGGAAGTCAAGTAAAGCGAACAAACGTTTTCAATTAATTCATCATCAGGCAATACATATCAATGAAGATCAATGAGCCAAACCGAAATCTACATCAACGAATGGCACTCCTGAATGACTTAAAAGATGAAGAAAAAATGAACTTCAGCAGCTACGTACAGAGTGTGAAGCAAAGACGTATGGAAGTAAAACGGACAAAATTCATCCGCAGTATCAATCCGAAGAAGGCTCAATCCTCATTCCTAAATGATCCGGAGCGGTTCATACATAATTTTACCAAAATAACGTTTAATAAAAACCTGCTTGAATTTCTATTCCTGGGCCACAAATTTTGTTTTCCTAATAGAAGTCCGAACACATTAGGGGCAGAAGTGCAATTCAAAAATCTTTTGAGTCAGTCGCACTACTTAGTACCTACAACGCCAAAGGAGGCAGAGTATTTCAAATCTACACTCGTTAATGGTTGCTATAAAGATTTTAGAACTAAATCTCTCAGTATTGGACACATCACGAAAGAGAATTTGGAGAAGCTCAAAGTTTTGCGCTAAAATACTGATAAATTCATAAAAAAACCGGAAAAAATTCTGGTCTCGTTCTTATGAGTAAAAGTATTTACTCAATCCTGGCTGATGAAACTAAGTTTAAAAGGGAAAGACAGAATAAAAATAAAACGGCGAAAATAGAAACTTTACTCACTACTTGTCTTCGACAACTAAAAGACCGAGGTTTTTTGGTGAACACGAGTTAGAAGCGCTGAAACTCCTAGACACAGCTCCCCCAAGGTTTTATGGTTTGCCAAAGATTCACAAACCAGACGTTCGAAAACGGCCAATAATGGATATGTGCAACTCATCATATCATGCAATTGCACTGCATAGCCTACGGGACACGTGTGAATTCGTCGAATTCAGAAGAAACACTAATATAAACGGCAAAAGGATGTTATCCTTAGATGTCGCGTCACTGTTTACCAACATTCCCCTCACAGAAACCATATAAGCTTTGTGTGACGAGATTATTAAAAAAGGAGTTCCCAATCGGCATGCCGATTGGAGACATGATGCAATTATTCTTACGCTGCACTTTAAACGTGCAATTCAGCTTTAATGGCCAATTTTACCGCCAAATCGATGGGGTAGCGATGGGATCACCGCTTGGACCTCTTTAAGCGGATACTTTTATGGGCAAAATTGAGAGCAAAAAACTTTCTCCTATGATAAAAGACCTTCCAGCCTATGCTTGCTAGGTGGATGATAGATTTATAATGGCAGACGGAAGACGTGAGCTTGACACATTCTTAGATGAAGTGAATCAGGTGCACTCAGCTTTAACCTTCACTTTGGAAAAAGACGACAGACAGTGCCTCTCCTTTCTGGACGTCCTCCTTAGTAGAAGATTTGATGGATCAATACTTAGAGGTGTATTTCGTAAGAAGACCTGGACAGGGCAATACACTAACTTCTACAGTTTTGTGCAACTTAGTCAAAAACGAGGCCTAGGTCGCTGCCTCGCGAACCGAGCTAGGAGAATATGTTCTCCAGAGACACTGGAGAACGAACTCGCACTACTTAAAAATACCTTACAAGAAAATGGGTTCCCCGATAAGTTCATCAATAAGTGTATGGAGGAACGTCCACCAAGACCGGAGGTAACGATGGCTGAGGAAAAAAACCGTATATCTTAAATTGCCTTTTCAAGGTGATCCAGCAAGCGAACTTCTACAGCTTTGTCTGAACGCTTCAATCACGCGTACATATCCAGCAGCAAAGTAAAGATTATTGTTCTCAAGCACTCCACTTCTTAGACGTCTTTCCAAGCGCATGCGAGAGCATCACCCTGCGTGTCTAAGCAGAGTCAAAACTAAGTCGATATCAAGCGCAATTCTGGCTCACTTGGTAGACAGTGGTCATCGGGTAGACGTCAACCAAGCATTTAGAGTCATCTATTAAGTTCCGGCTAAACACTCTAAGTTCCTGCGTCAACGGAAACTTGCGACGACAGAAGCCTTGGCAATACGACTCACAAACCCGGTCTTGTGTGCGCAGAAAGCCTTTGTAGCGGCCCGAAGGCTTCCGTAGCCAGAGGCTTTTTCAAAAACCGCCCTCACGCCTCTTACAACACCGTGAAACAATGATGAGACAGCGGCATCAAGCATCAAAAGGCCACCGACACAGTCTCAAGACGTTGACACCTTGCGTCGTCACACAACCCAACAAAACCCGAGACGAGGACCACTGGATGACATTGACTAATTGTCTGACTCCTTCCCCTTCCCCTCTCCCCCATCCCCGTTTCTCTGTCCCCAATTAAGACTAAAATCTAATCCCCTTGATCCTCCTTGATCCTTTTACACCTCTCTCCCCCCTCTTCCCCTTTGTTACTACTGATTGGTTTGCCTAACACTTTCGTTAACTCTAATCTCCCTTTTTTACTGGATAGCCTGATGCTGAATTAATCGAAAACGTTCGTTGGCTTTACTTGACTTCCTTAATATATAACATCCTTTATAAACGCAAAAAAGCCTGAAATTTATACACTTACCCCAACCGAAACCACATGTCAGCTGTTAATTTATTACTTTCTTCCATATTGCGCTTGTAAATACAAGGTTCTTTAAGGTCAACTGCGCTGAAGGACTACATGGAAACGTAATATCGCTCGCACTGTTTTATTCTTTACGTCATTTGCACTTACCGCAATTCTATACAATGATCCTAAAGTTTTTATTTAATTACAGATTTCCTTTATGTAAACGCATTAATATGGGTTTAGATTTGCTCTAAATCACCTGTTAATATTTTGAAATTTCGAATAAATCTCACGCCGATTTGTGAGTAACAAGTAGCTCTTAGCGCTTATCTCCTTAAAAATAAAATCTGCAGATCACATTTTTTTGTTAAATGACGCTCTTTTTGTCCCGTGCATTGATCCTGGTATGGACAAAAATGTCCGGTAATGGTTGATGTAGCAACTGCCCTTGTGGAGGAGGACATATTGGCTGAACGACGTTACCGGGTTCGCAAATATATATATATATATCCCGCTCCCCATCCCCCAAAGAAGATGAAGAAGAAAAGGCGCCTTCATGGACCACACTGTATTGGTGCTGACGTTTCGAAAACACACTTGTTTCCATCATCAGAGTGATAAGGTGATTGTTCCTGCTTGCCTTGATTTGGTTTGTCTTGCTGACTGTCTCGTATGATAGGGGTGTGTTACGTGCGCACCCTGGTCGTCCTGCTGGTCGTTGATTGGGTTTGGCCCAATGCGCCGACCCTGGTCATTCTGTTGGTCCAGGATTGGCCTCTGCCTCTCCGTATCTTTAGTCATGTTAATATATATATATAAATATATATATATATATATATATATTAACATGACAAAAGATACGAGGTCCAGATAAATTATCCCGCTCCC
>JAYGXS010000005.1:45489726-45510438 GCA_036362985.1 Ligula intestinalis
CCTCTATCTGGTTTCGTCGCTGAGGCAGTCCTACAGAGGTTGGAAACGTTAGTGTTCGCTGAGCACAAGCCCACATTTTGGGCGCGTTATGTAGACGACACTTTCGTCATTATCAAGCGGGAAGGAGTCAACAACTTTCATGCCCTCCTGAACTCCATTTTTCCAGATATTCAATTCACAATGGAGGCAGAAAACGATGGACAACTAGCATTCCTAGACGTTTTGGTTCATCGCAAGACTGAAGGGAACCTCAAGACGACGGTTTAAAGGAAGGCTACCAACACTCGCCAGATCCTTAGATACCAAAGCAACCATCCATTGTGTCACAAACGCAGCTGTGTACAAAGTCTCTACAAGAGGGCTGAGACCCACTGCAGTGAAACAGCCGACAAAGTGGCCGAACTCCGCTATCTACGGCAGATGTTCACCATCAATGGATACCCCCGGAGCTTCATAGAGCGGAGTAGGCGGACTAACCCGATAAGAAAGCCGACGGTCAGCCAACCAAAAGTCTGGCGGGCGCTACCGTACATCGCAAACGTGTCTGAAGCAGCTGCTCGACTCCTGCAACCATTGGGTATCGGTATCGCCCACAGACCCGAGGCAACGATCAGGCGATTGGTAATGAAACCAAAGGCCCCCCTGTCCCGAGGTGAAACTGCCAACGTCGTGTACCGGATCAACTGCAGTTCCTGCGAAATGAACTATGTAGGGGAAACGGGCAAGCGATTGCAGACACGTATGACCGAGCATGAGGGAGCGGTGCGCAGACAGGAAGAACTCTCTCTAGTGGCAGAACATTGTGCAGCCACTGGGCACAAATTCGCTTTCAAAGACGCTGAGATCATAGGGCGTGGAAGCGACCAAACGATCAGGGAGACGCTCGAAGCCTGGCATACCACAAGTAGCTCCATTAATCGGTGTGTGACGCTACCAGTTGCCTACCAAAGTCTACGGGAAAAGCTCAGGAAGCAAAACCACAGGCAGGAACGCCGACCAGACGCACCAGCCGACAGCACAAACGAGGGCCTAGGACCACCCGACGCAAACACGAATGGGGGACAAGCTGTTTCGACCACAATCCTGCGAGATGGCCAACAGGATGGGAACGCGGGTGAACACGAGCCCACGCCGATAAAAGACGACGGTGACTTTGACTGCCGGGTCGCTAGCAACCGAGAGGTCAACGCGAACATGGCAACCGCAATTTGCACCTCAAGGGGAAGGTGTGAACGCGACATGACGTCGGCCGGGCCCAACCTACGAACGATGCGCACCCGATCAATGGCAATTATCCCGCCAACGCCACCACCCCCGGATAAGACGAGCCCGCAGCCGCATGACAACAGGCATCCCCATGCCTAGCTGAATTTTACCTATAAATACTGTGATTGTTCGTGCATTTACCACCTTTGACAATGGAAGCTTGTCTGATTCCGAAACGTCAGGACATTAAATCCTTGGTTCCTGTGATCGCCTTGCCTTCTCAATTATGTCCAGGAACACGCATTTTCGCTTCTATCAGCGATATATATATATATATATATTTATATCAAGGAAATAATCGCGAAAATTATTATGTGCATGACATGGAAGTAGGTGGATGGGACATGACTTTTAAGGGTCAGACCCTAGAGTTCGATGAACATTTTCGTCGAAGACAATCAACTTCCGCGGAATAACCACGGAAATGTCCATTCTACAAACGAGTAGCACTACAAGTAAAGTGAATTCTATATGACAATGATGTTATACCATACTTCCGCATAGATACTAGCTAAAAGCCCAGAGACGAAAATGTTCATCGAACTCTAGGGTCTGACCCTTAACAGTCATGTCCCATCCACCTGCTTCCATGTCATGCACCTAATAATTTCCGCGATTATTTCCTTGATTATTATCTGGAGGTCATATACTAGAAACCGCATAGGGAACGTTGGGGGCCTACTGAAGAGCCAAACCCCTCGTTGCTGTATCATGCAGTAGCAGAAACATCGGCGAAACACGTGTCTGGGCTTTTAGCTAGTATCTATGCGGTATTATGATATATATATATTTATATATATATATATATATATATATATATATATATATATATATATTGCGAATAGAAGCGAAAATCCGAGTCCCTGGGCAGAAATGGGAAGAAGAGGCGATCACGGGAACCATAGTTTTACTTTCCTGACGTTTCAAAAGCGTACAGGCTTCCGTCATCAGAGGTGGGGTTTGTACCGCGCCTCACAGTAGTTATAGTAGATGACAGTCATGGTCAAAAAGGTTTAAGCCAATGCAAAGGAAGTGGGGGGCGGGACATCGAAGGGATGCTCAATCATTGACGCCTTGAAGCGGATTAGTCTTAATCAAGGGTTCTCTCGTCGGATTCTGCTGTTCGCGCCTGTGCTGCTGTCATTGATCTAAGTAACCGTTCTAGGCCGATGATTCTGTTTCTGTTCACACTCCCAGCTGGTTTCGCACCTACAGGATGAGCGGATGAAGCGGTTAGGCTGATAATTGCTCTGTTCCATTGTGACGCGGCGACTTGTGTGTCCACAATGGGCTCGCAGGGCCCAGATTAGCGTCGGGTTCTGCTGTTCGCGCCTGCGCCTCTGTCATTGATCTAAGTTGTCGTCCTAGTCCGATGACCCCGTTTGTCTCAACACGTCCATCTGGTTTCGCACCTACCAAAATGAGCGGTAAACAGTGACGCGACACCTAAGAATAACATCCGTTAACCGTTGAAATTAGTGTTTCTTATGAATTCGACGAATTCAAACGTGTCCCGTAGGCTATGCGGTGCAATTGCATGATATGATGAGTTGCACATATCCATTATTGGCCGTTTTGGAACGTCTGGTTTGTGAATCTGTGGCAAACCATAAACCCTTGGGGGCGCTGTGCCAATGAGTTTCAGCGCTTCTAACTCTTGTTCCCCAAAAAACCTCGGTCTTTTGGTTGTCTTAGACAATTCATGAGTTAAGTTTCTATGTTCTCCATTCTATTCGTGTTCTATCTTTCCCTTTTAAACTTAGTTTTATCAGCCAGGATTGATTTAATCTTTGAGACGTAAATACTTTTACTCAAAAGAACGAGACCAGCATTTTTTTCTGGTTTTGTTATGAATTTATCAGTATTTTTGCGCAAAATTTTGAGCTTCTCCAAATTCTCTTTCGTGATGTGTCCAATACTTAGAGATTTAGTTCTACGATCTTTATAGCAACAATTAACGAGTGTAGATTTGAAAAACTCTGCCTCCTTTTGCGTTGTAGGTACTAAGTCATGTGTCTGACTCAAAAGCTTTTTCTAATTGCTCTTCTGCCCCTAATATGTTCGGCCTTCTATAAGGAAAACAAAATTTGTGGCCTAGGGATAGTACTTCAAGCAGGTTATTGTCAAGCGTTATGTTGGTAAAATTATGTATGAACCACTCCGGATCATTTGGGAATGAGGATTGAGCCTTCGTCGGATTGAAACTGCGGATGAATTTTGTCCGTTTTACTTCCATACGTCTTTGCTTCACACTCTGTACGTAGCTGCTGAAGTTCATTTTTTCTTCATCTTTTAAGTCATTCAGGAGTGCTATTCGTTGATGTAGATTTCGGTTTGGCTCATTGATCTTCATTGATATGTATTGCCTGATGATGAATAAATTGAAAACTTTTATTCGCTTTACTTGACTTCCTTAATGCTTTCATGTTTATCTTCGCTGATGTTATATATTTGACTAAATAAGCAGTGATGTAATAGCTAATGGAATGCAGATTTTTTAAATAAATTACGTTCATTATTGTCTTAGTGAGTTTCACGTTAATATGACATTGTCAGGTTCACTCGTAAATGTGCAATTTTTTAAAGTGCACGTTTTTCTAAAACAAATTATTTTTATACATTTCCGCTTTTAAATTTCGATGATATATTGGTGAATACTTTAAGTTTTTAAACAACTATCCATAAAGATACCTTCTGTTTCACGTGGCTAACAGTGTCTTTTTAATAAGATATGTTGAATAAATTTTACGGGATTCGTTAGTCCTTAGCATTTTTCGAGTAAAAACAACTCGTCCTCTGTGCTACCTGGAGGCAGCATATATAAGACGGTCAAAGTGGGACTTGTGTCAGCAGTTGGAGCATATGCTAACTTAGCTTTGCTTTTGTAACAGCCGGCTCCCAGATTTACACAGTTCACTGTCCACCTTTTCCTCTGTTTTTCTTCCCCTTTGTGTTAAAACTCCTATTTTACTAATTAGCTTTCGCGACCACGCCGTAGGATTTTTTTGATCTTTCTGTACCAATTCAATTTGTATTTTTTATTTTATCCGCTTATAAGACGCTGGAATCGACGCAGCCAATGGGTTTTCCCAAACTTTTGTTTGATCCAATAATCCTACCAGTTTTGTCATAAATATGTTTGCACCTGAGAAACTTTGCTTTAAATGTCTGCTAAACATTTGCTTGGGCCACGTTAATAACGCTTCCTTAATGTTTTACTCAAAAAGTTTTTTGCTTATTTTATTTCGTGAACACAACAGCCATATACATATGCCAACACCATTTAGGGTCTGTTTTCTCGTTCAATCTGATATAGAAATTGTAATATAAAGCGATATTCCGAAATGCGTTTACGATCGATTTCAAGCACATACGTTGGGAATTATGATGTGACAAAATCACAAAATATTTCGATTGCCGTCGATTGCAGACTTTAACTTGACCCTGAACGTTTAATTAAGGTCACAGAACAGCGAGCAACTAGCCTATCCTTTTGTACTTTTAAGGTTAAAAATTACCAGAAAGGTAAACGGTTATTGTTTGAGTAATGGTAAGGATTAGGTTTATGGTTATATTTTACTAAATATATGCATGCCATTTTAGTCGGTATCTAAAACTCAACGTATCCTTGAATATAGACTTCGCACAGGGTCGATATATTTTCGAATTGAAGTCAATATTGGGTTGCACCTTTCTTGTTTCCTATTGTCTGTGACTGTTTTTTACTTATGTTGCACAAATATTTGGTTTTTGAAATAACTATTCCTTTTATTTTCTCTTTTCATATGCTCTACTAATTTTCTATTAACCTTGCTATGACCAACTGCATGACTCCTCTTATGTTTGGGCACCAGCATGAACACAACCCCGGTATCACTACGTCAGTGTAATGAACCCCATATGTCAGTTTAAGCGAAATAGTGCACTATTCCCATTGATTTCATAACAAAATTAATCAACTCCTCGGAAATTCGCCAATGGACACATTTTTCAAATGCAAATGCATCCAAATTTATCCAGTCAACGGGGAATGGAAAAATGTAAGATGTAAGAAAGTTTAGAGTAAGCCCGGCTTTATTTCGAAACAAAAACAAAAAATGATTCATTCATAATTTTAAAAAGCGCTTGCTTTACGTTTTGACAAACCGATTGAGCATTCAATGAATAAAAATTAAGATATTCTGACTTTCGTGGGGGGATAGGCATTGGGCTTTTGTTTCCACTAATTGTCTCGGACAGTTTTTTTGATCCACTCTGTGAAGCGACCAGTCAAACCATGCACCGAGTAGTCACCAAGACAGTCAGGTTTCCCAAAACTGATGACCGCATAAACGACCCATTCTCCCTCCATGTCGATGCAGTGCAAACCGCCGCCACTGTCTCCTATGCAGGTTGCCTGAATCAAGATATAATTTGTGAATGAGATGAAACCATCAGGCTTCCAAGTGAAATGGATCCGTAAAGGCAAATATAAACCGGAATGGAAATTTCCCGTTTTTAAGCCGTCATCAGCCAGTCATAAAAGTTCTCAATATTTGAGTGCCTCGATATTCAAACCCAAGACTTTTGGTATTTGAGTTTACCACTCTAAGACTGTCTAATTTTTAGCTACTGGGCAACGAACATATAATGTATAGAACCTGTTAGGTGCTTGTATTATCCTTCCTTATGCAATCACAAAAAAATCACCCAGCGATCTATGCGTGATCGTGTTAAAAGACGAGTCACGAAAAATCTAATACAGGTTACACACGATCTCGCAACTGCCTTATATTAACAGCCCGTATATTCGAAGGACAGTTGTACTTACCTTCACTGAAGTGGCATTGAGTGCAATGTAAATGTAGACGAACTGGGAAATCTCACATTTAAGGTCAAGCACGCACAGCTTACCACAACAACATTAAAGATTCATGTAATGCCTATTGCTGTGACCTTATCATTAAATGTCTGGTAATGCAATGTTGCTGCTGATGATGCTTGTGCTTCAACCAAAGAAAGAAAGAAAGATCGCTCATCATCATCGAGTTTTTAAGGTTTGCTTGTCTACTGGAGTTCATTTTTAGATGTAGAAGCGGTGATCAATAACACAAAAGATTAACGGGGACAGAGACATATCAACCGACAGTGACGTCAGTCCGTTCGTGCCTACACAGTGTGATTAAAGCCAGCGCCAGGTAGATGGACAGGCGTCAATCAAGCCTTGGCTTGCCTTGCTCGTGATGAGATTTGCTTCCCGATACTGGACCCCAGAAACAATTCGAATAGTCAGACGAAAAAACAAGAACATGATGCCGCTGATCAACCAGGTTTGCCGTTTTCTATCAAAGTTATTTTTTTGCACACATCACAAAGTCTGCCGACCTCAAACAGTTTATTGTCTTCCCAACTTACTTGAGTGATAAAATTCATTCAGATTGAAAGAATGAAAAAAAGAAAAGTATTCTTAGGAAAGATTAGGTTTTACATTTGAATTTTCGAGCCAGTGTCGCCAACCCTTCGTTCCCAACTGACCGTACCTCACATTGACGACTTCTTATCCCACCCATTGAGTCTCCCGCACCCATCCGGTTGGGGAGATGCCATTTTTCTCACACTACTCCCGCATACACCTAAGAAACCTTGTGCTTCACCTTTTCGTACGTCAATGGTACTTGTGTTATGTCGCATCAAACGGTCTAATGTGACACGAATATCAATTTTGTCTGATAATGTGGTGTTTTCTCCGGCTTGAAGAATCACAACCATAAGCTGACTCATTCTTTGAACCCCCGTCTTCGGTTGTAAATATATCAATGATAAATGAGTATAATGTACGTCAATATGCATATTTGATAAAAATATATGGTCATATATATGAATTAAATGCAATATGCACAGTTTAATATAAAAAAATGTTTGCGCTTTAGGGAAGTACGTACCCCATATGCTGCGTCGGTGCACGCGTGTCGTAGATTTTGAAGTCTTGCGTTCTCCTCTTCACAATCATTATTTGAGACTATTGGCACTCTTGCATCCATTAATACCGTTGTCCACGATCGAATGCCACTACCCGCATAGTCGACCACTCGTCCCCAACCAGCGAAATAGCAAAATTGTCCAGGTGCTAGTGAAGTGAACGACTCCGGGAGACAGGCAAATTGCGCTTGAGTTGCTTAAATGAGACAAACATGTGTCTTAAATATATGATATTAATGACTTCGATGTGATTTGCGTCATTTTTTGACTAGGAATGTCGTGAGAAAAAGTAATTTAAGAAGTACAACGCATCTATTTCATGTTGTCCAACGAAAAAAGTGTTTATGGGGGAGAAAATATGATAGGTAGTGAAAAAGATGTGAATAGAATTTTTCTTCAATTTGTTTCAGGCAAACGCAGGGACTAAGCATTTGCGAATGTTACTTATGAACGTGTGTGGTGTTCCGTGCCGCAAACTATAGTAATTAAGCTCCAGAACGGTTAGTTCAAGCCTTCCAAAGAAACATTTCTTTTTTTCAGGAATCTTGAGGGACCAGGGACCATAAATCTCCTAACATACAAGTTTCAGTAGGGCAACGTGCTGGGACTAGCGTTACATGAGGTGTACTACTAAAACTACTGTTGTCCTGTCGTAAAAAATGTTTTAATGCAGTATACAATTTAGAAATATCATCTATATTTGTTAGCAATGCAGTAGGTCCGGGATTATTTACGCCTAGAAAAATGGTATTCTTTGTAATAATTCAACGACAACAATTGAGCACTTGATTTAATTATAAAAGCGCATACTGAGCGAGTTTAATGAGGGTTGCTTTAAAATTGGAACTAGACAAGAGATAAGAGTTTTTGCGAACACAGTTTTTGTTGATAAAAAGATCCTATTTCCTTTAAAGTATTGCTAACAAATTTAAAGAAAATAGGATTCTAAAGAACCTCAGCTTAGTTTTTTTGCTCAAATTTACTCATTTTAATCAGAATGTCATGCGTATGCGCGTTTCCTTTCACCTCAAAACCTTTCCTATGTTGAGATTATCGTGGAAAAATAATCAAACGGACATGTGTCATAATAAAAGGCATATTTTGAAATTAAAGTTCAGTAGAAAACCACGTTACTTCGCTTCACTGGGCTTCCTAACTTGAGAAGTGCAATATCGAATCCGAGCGACGTCTGGGTGAGCTCGACTCGTGGATGTAAAATGGCTTCCTGCACAATATATGTTCTTGCAACTGTATTTCTTGCCGTGTACAGATGGTCACCGACACGAACTATCAGTGTCTGGTTTGTTTCTTGTTCAAGATTCAACATTCTTCCTACCGGTGGGAGCTTACAGTGAAATGGGAGCCTTACGCAGTGCGCTGCAGTTAACACCCATTGCGGGGCAATAAGAGTTCCTCCGCAGTAGGGATAAGCTCCGAAAGCTGTGGACCATACTCGAACCTGTGTAATGCAAATGAAAGCTTCGGAACTGGACGGTACGGTGATTTGTTACAAAATACAAAGCATGCAACGAGATAGAGGCTGCAATAACTTTCGAGAAACAGGAAGCAAGGCCTGCTTATGCAAACGCAAAGCGGCAGCTTAGAGCCTACACGCATCTTGCAACTCATTTGCGATTGACTGGCCACAACTTTGAGGAGCATGGAATTAACATCGTTGGGCGAGTAACCTTAACATCTGAAATACTGACGCTTGTGACTTGGGGCTAAGACGACAACTTTGTCCATAGATATCTGTCCCTTCTCATGACTTGAGTAAAGGTCAAACTTGGTCAATTCGAACTAAGGATTTACAAAGATAGACGGTCCTGTGATGAAACCGCCGCCAGAGTGTGCAGTAGTACCAGTATCCTTTAACGTTAGGAAAAAGCAGAACGCTTACTGCTGTCAAGCTTCGCCAAAATTCACACGTAGGGTCAAGCAGCGAAAAAGGAAAAGTAAAACAACCCATAGCCAGCCTTTAAAATTCCCACTTTTTCGATAGCCTCTTGGCCATTTACACTGAACTTGTATTGATTTTTCTGCATTAATTCAATAGTGTATTTTCTCTGACGTTAATTGACGTTATGCAATGCGAGGTAGCAACTGAAGAGAACTCTCGAAATTGTTGAATCCATTAAATTTTGCTGTTTATACAATCTTCAAACTTATCATGTTTGATATGTAATTTCGCTTTCGATTTAATTGCTTCTGCTACATGTTTGAACAACATTTTCCGAATGGTTCATGCTGAAATACTCAACAAACTGCCAACTGGTACTGAGTTCCCTATTGTGCAATCCTCAAATTAACAAATTTGGCAGTCAGTCACTAAAGTTTGACGTCAACGCTGTTTATTTCAACTGAGCACACTTTAAATAACTGCAACTTATGTGGTTTTTAGTAGCTGGTGCATCATTCTCCTACCAAAGACGACAACAAAGACGTGCTCACCTTAAGGAAATATGCAATGGTGTTATGCCGTTGGAGCTTAATGTGCTGCCTACAGCCTGCCTCGGTGACGCACGAGTGCTTAATCCTTCCGCTAATAAATACAGCCGGTTTAAGGAAACTGTTTTCCCAGTCGTTTTTGGTGAACGCGAGTGTGCGTTCGTATTAATTGACTAAGCCTTTTTCTGGTCCCACACCACAATATAAAATTCCTAAGCAACAGATCATGAGACTGAGGGGGGAGGGATATGACCTCTACGTGTCCTGACTTATAGAATTTTATTTTCCTGATTCCGTGTTGCCCTGTTAATTTCATCTCTACGCTAACGGTCTGCTCTGTCTGTTCGCGAGCATGCATTTTTAGAAAAAATAATTTGGTTGTTTACCTCCACAAAGGCAATTTTACGTATAAGGAATCTGTAAATGGGCCTTTCCCGAGAACATCAAAAAGGAATTTCTTGGCCAGCGTATATGCTGTAAGCTCTAGACTGTTGGAGATACCACATGTTGCGTGGTGCTGTTTTCGGTGTGTCTGTTGGTTTTCGGGCACCATTTGTCCAAAGCAGATCAATACCCATCCCTTTCATCAAGTACAGAACATTGTCACAGATACCTACTTAACGAAAATTCAGCGTACTTAGGGGTACTATTAATCGCCTTATCACATATTTGTCCCGGTAGCTTAAACATAATTCAGAAGTACTTTTTTCAAATTAACATGCATTAATGTGTTTGGATCAGTATATAAAGCAAATATGTTCCTGCTAAGAAAAAAACAAATGGTTAAAGGCCCACAGTCACAATTACCTTTTGAAAAAATCTGCTTAGCTATTTACCACAATGCAATGCATGGACGGAGCCAATACGTAAGCAATTGTAGTGAAGAATGCTCGGTACAGTAGTCGCCGGTTATAAGGCCCACGCTCAATAGGCCCAGCCGCTTATGAAGCCCGATTTGGTCAGGGCCCGAGGTAAGCTTAAAAGCCGACGACTTGATACAGAACTGTTTCGGGCTTATTAGCCTTCATCAGCCAAGCATAACCCTGAACACCAGCTGGTCGGGCAACACAAACAAACGCACTCACAGACGGCGCAGTTAGTCCACCACTGGTGTCAATCAGATGGGTCATAAGCACTTCATCGAACCGCAGTTCATCAGCGCCTCGCCACCTGCCATTTGCTGTCACTGCTGATCGGGTATATATATATTTGTAGACATATATATATATATACATATATATATCAGTAAGGGGGGTATGACAGCGTCTGGGGGTTACCTGATACAGAACTGTTTCAGGCTTATTAGCCTTCATCAGTCAAGCATAATGATGAGTTGTTCAGTTCCAAAGATAGATGTATTTATATTTTCAGGGAACTCAAAAAACTGGACAAACTTATCAACATTTTTCTAGGCTTTAGATTCAGAAAAGGTAACGTAAACAAATAATCGACGGTGAACGGTAATATTATATTGCTTTTTGACCCCTAAGAACACCCCTGATGACCTTCACCTACGCCTAAGTAAACGTTCGAAACACCTTCATATTAACGTTTTGCAAGAAAATTGAAACATACGCCTGGATGTACGGGTGTTACGTGAATAATGTCGCAGCGGAATATCACGCAGTTCCGATGCATAACCAAATAGATGTAGCTATGTTAAATGCTCTGTTACATTCTGCTATCAGGCTATATTTTGTACTGTAATATAACATTTCCGTAAAGAAGCAGAACTGTGTCGCTAAAGGTTCTTCGATGGCTAACGGAATGCACGCAGGTATCCGACCCGGGCAGGCGAGCATTGTCAGAAAAGACGGGAGCGGTATGAGGGCCTGTTATCAGCCAGCAAACGCCGCCCACCTGTGCCGCGAAAATCACCACAAAAGACTTCTCCGTTGAGCCGCAGGCTGTGTACTACATTGGTTGCATTTTTATAGCTAAGGACAGGGTGTGAGCCAGAATGGGTCTCTCCTCATTTTTCAGACAGACTCAATTGCCAGGATCGTCGTCAATATGTGCAGAAAATGTAAAGGCTTCTCTAAATAAACATTTTAGAGAGGATGTAACGTACAGTTAATGGAAGCAAAGGCCAGCCACATGCATATCGCGAGTGCAATAAAATCCACAACGGAAGAACGCATGGCTTTCGAAGGGCCGAGCCACTCTAGATGTGCAACTCAGGTGCATGAATTTCGCGAATTTGCAAAGAATTTGGACCACGATTGTTCTTTCTGTTAAATACAAGCTTTCTCACATGTGACGGAAAACGGCTTACCAGTCAGGAGAAGATTTCATGCTTTCAGAAGCCGCATTCATGATGTAGATTTTAAAAAATCTCCAATCACAAAAAAGGTGCGGTGAGCGGTAGTCAAGACATACTATCGTGAATTATAAAACTACCTATAATTTACTTCAGTTTTCAATATTGCTTGCACCATTTTTTTAAATACACAACATAAATAATTACATACAGTGCACAATAAAATAAGCGGAATAGATATCAAAATTATTTGTGTGCACGCGATTTTCTGAATCTACATTCAAAAGTATTGAAACTTAGTAATATGATAAAGTGAAATTATTTTTTTGACAATCTGTCTTTTTTATTATAAGCGTTACGTTTGCCATTTGGGTCCTTAACAAAAACGGATAGGCGAAACATAGAAAATAAGGTGGTATACTTGTTCGTGTATTTAGAAGCCAAACACTAGGTATGGCTTTTCAATATTGTTTAAAACCTCTAAATATACTTTCCCTATGCTCCGGCATAGTAATATATAAAGCAGGGTGCCGAACCCAACAGGCAGAGGATGGATTGTCACAGCTAGTAGCGTCGACGAACAGGAGGATACTTCAAATCACATTATTGGTGGACAGAAAATCACTGCCAGGAAATAGACGGTACAGAGGCAACTGCGAGCTGCGTGTGCACGCCAGATGTTTCCGCGAAGCTGTGTGTTCGCTGCACCCAAGCCTTGCCTGCCGGACCGTGGAAGCGTAATCAAACATCTGTCGCCAATAAGACGAGGTGGAATTATCGATTGCCTATGAGTGTAGGCGTCAGCGGGTCGATAACACGTGGAGTAGATGACTAATCACGGGTGTAACCTCTGGCAGGGCGAAAGCTGAGTGAGTGCGTCAAGTTCCCACAGGATCGTGGGACTTCTAACCCAAGTGGTCGGTGATTCGCATTTCAGACACGTCAGCACCCGGGGTTTGGTCTGAGTGGCTAATGACCATTCCTTATCAAGCGTGTTTTGAAATCGGGACTTCGGTGTGTTGATGTGTCCTACTATCTTGTCAGAGGCCGCATTGCATTGAACGATAACTTCGTCCACATATATACTCAGTGGGGCTTCGCAGAACACTGACTACTGCTATGAACCCTTTCTGTTTTTTTTCAAACCGAAAAATTTCTTCCTTCTTCCAACGATCTATCCAGAACAACTTCCACAATATTTGGGTTATTTTATTAAACGAAATTGACAGATGCATCTTATTTGGAATATGCTCGTTAAATACTCGTTTTCTGAGTTATAAAGCCAAAAGTCCTTAGGCGAATATATTCAATTTACACAGAAACTTTCTTTTATTAGAAGCAAAAAGTTATACATTCTAACTGCTAACGTGGATGTCGAGATGAACATGTTCAGTGGTGTTTTAATCTACCTTGTGCTTTCCAAATGCCTGTTAAAAGAAAAGCAAATGACCAGAAGCAAACATCGGAGTAGATATACAACAAGGGATGCACCACTGTAGTAAAAATAGTTTGGTGGAAAGCGAAACGACATAAGGCCAATGGTTCCCAACTCACGGAAGTAGTATTAAACAAAACGCGTTTATGACGGACCGTATATAATGCATTAGTGCTCTGCTGGTACATCAAAAGCAAGTTTAAATATACGGAAATGTTGACGGTTTTAAAGGATAACAATAAATGGAACGCACGATACCACAGAACGTCTGAGTCAGTTTCTTGCATTTCTTCAAAATAGAAACCATAATTTAACCAGGCATATTTTTACAGCAGACATATACGTCACAATCATAGAAAACCTTGAATTCACAAGAGAAAATGCAGGAAAATAACTCATTATGACTACAAAAACTTATCCTCCGAGTTCAGACTAATACCGTCACAAGTGCTGGAAGTGCTCGCTCCTGATTATTTAGGCTTGCTGACATATAGATTCCAGAAACACTTTAGTCAGTGCATCCTTCAAACTGTTTTGGAAAGCAGGCAGCCTGTACCCCTTACAAAATAGTGTACCCGCAAATAGTTTTGAATTTACATTGGGCAACAGTAGCTTATGTAGCCCCACTCATTAATCCCTACAACCTGCATGTTTTTCTACGAAAACGGTGTTTATCGGGTTTTATGGGTAAGGAATTAGTACACGCAGTGGAATATACTTTAATAAAAGCTAAATGCATTGTAATGTTAGTGTATTAAGAAGTGTTGTTGATTTGTATATGTCGATTTTCCTGATCTGCATTATCATTTATTTTATTGCATAAAAACCCGATCATCAAACGGCAGGTTTCCTAAATTTCCCAAAAAATTGAAAAGTGGTAAGGAGGTCGTCTACTTCAACTTTTCTGAGGTCCAACTTACCGTTCTGGAATTATAGTAGTATAGTCTCCGGCGAGAAGCGCCGCGCACACATTCAATTTGCATGCGGAATAACTTACTCCCAGCGGCCGCAGGAAGCAACTTCGACTAATTTTTTACTTTACACTTACTTCTAAAAATTTAGTTTTCTGCCGATCCTTTTTTCCCAACCCTACGCATCTCCATAACCACCGTTTTGCAGGACAAATTCTGGTACTAGGGGTATATGAGTGAGGCTACATAAGCTACTTTTGCCTTACATTGTAAGGGGGGATGCACAATGCCATATTAGTATTTAACTTTTAATCCTGATTTTCAAAGTCTAGCTTAAAAAGGTACCCGTTCCAACAACAAAACGGTTCTCATTTATATTTGTTGACGTACTCGTCAGAAAACATGCGCTGGACAAAAACTGCTTTTGGCACTTTCTTTAAGAATTTATGCTTGTTTTAAATTAACTCAACTTGGGTAATGTTAAATTCCTTCACGATCTCTAATATATGCGCCGCAAACCACTGTTGTTTGCTCTCTGCTAGTCAGCTATATGGGCAAACTCTTTCAAAAAGTACAAAACATCACTGTTTTCCAGTAGCTTTGTTTTTTTATTTAATTAGAAGAGGTGATTGCTGGGACAGTACATTTATTCACCTGTCGTGTTAAAGACTGGCGCGTATTCGTCATCAGAGTTATAAGCTTAAACAGTGTAGAAAGTGGTCAAAATTAGAAACAGCGGTTGGTGCTATATTAATGTACTTGCATCGTTTTTATCGCTTTAATGAATACTTAAGCCTTTAGCACACCATAATTTTTGTGACACATGATGCAAACAGCTGATTATCCTCTTACTACTCTACCGTTAATTTTATGTCCCCAAAGATATTGTGGCGACTCTCTTAAGCATGACCATTTCACCAACACCAGCCAAAATTATGTCGGAAATCTGAAGTTCAGAACGCATTTAAGAAAACAAAATGTGGCCAAAAGTTGGGTATAAGAAACATCGACTTTATTATCATGAAACCGAATTGTTGATACCCGAAGTTTTAGTCGAGAACGAATTGGGTGACGATGGTTCAACTGTGAATGTTTATGAACTTGAGCTTTAAACCGCAGCACACATATCAAGGATCGGTATTGTGGCCGTATTTTGTGAAAGCAAAACGTTAAGCAGAGGCGCGTTACACCTCAAAGCATCAGCTTGCGATCTGCATATATAGAGGTACGTTCAAATGCAATGTAAACACCATAAAAGGTAGGCTTTAATGGCATGATGCTGATCTATTTCGTATTGCTGCAAAGCAGGAGGTTTTATTTTTCAGAATACTGATGGGACCCTTCACGACCCATTAAAGCACTGTTTGACACCGCAGTTAATTGCCTAATGACCCTAGTTCCCTGCCCTTTAGGAACGACAGAAGCTACTACTACCAGGTTGGGGAGGCCGGACTTGTGGTCACAAAATAACCTCTTCCATGTCTTGCTCCTACCAGAGCTTGCGGTTTCTTAAATTCACATACGTTTTGGTGTTATTGGTCCCTCTTTCTATCCCATCCTCCTAGACCGCCTTCACCACAGACGCATCAGCACGTAATCAGCATTATCTATTCGACCCCCTCAATCACTCTGGCACCCTTAATATTGACTCACTTGGATGAGATGAAGAACATAAATGACTGCATGTTTAATCTTTTAAATTGTTCCAATATGAACATAAGGGCGCAATGACAATATACAGATAGCTGAAGTATGCTTGTCAATTGGTCTAAATGCTGAATACTTTCATGGGAATGGGAGCAATTCTACAATTGTTTTAGTGGTGATAAAGGCATGCTAAATGTACCTGTATTTTAAAACCAAACGTCTGGAGGTAAAAGCACTAGCCAAGTTCGTAGGAAGGTGTGTTGTAAGAAACGACTATTCGACCGTTGAAAGGAGAGCGCTGCGGTGTAGTTTTGCGACCGAATCCCTGAGAGGATACTCAAAAAATCAACTAAGAAAAAACTCGTTTAAAGATGAAAGGACTAGAGCGTCAGATGCCTACTAGGATACCACCAGTTAGACTGACAAGCTGTTCTTCAAACTTTTGAAATCAAAACGCAACTAATGAGACATATTGCTGAGAACAACCTCCTTAGCGCAGCGCAACGCGGATGAGAAACTGTATTATGTGGTCTTAATAACATGCTTACAACTATGAAAAGCTGAACAAATTCCTTGCAAAAAAGTTTTTCGGTCGATATAATCTACATTTAATTCAGCAAGGCGTTCGACAAGGTGTTACACAGATGACAAGTCTCAAAGCTGCCATCAATAAGTGTTACTTCAAATCGACTGCGCTTCGGTAGAGAAGTGTTTTAGGTCCTATTATATTTCTGGCATATGTAAATGACTACCTTGACTGCTCACCTGTGAGAAAGTCATGTTTGCAGACGATCTTATGATTTGGAATTCCAACGAGAGATCGGAGAATGGGCGGACCTTACGAAATGACGTGGATTGCTTTGAAGAGTGGTGCGAAAAATGGCAACTGCAGCTGAATTTCAACAAAAAGCAAGTCAGCTACTTACAGTCTAGTCCCAAAAAGGTGATGCAATTTGACTATGACTACTTGATCGCAGGTCACAAACTCGGGAAAGTGTATAATCTACCGGATCTAGGTGTATGTTTGACGCCCAACCTCAAGCCGTTAACTCACCGCGCTAAAACCGCAAAGGAGGCTATGAGCATCATGGGAGCGATCAGAAGGTCCCTACTTTATTTTGATTGCAAAACCTTTTGGGCGAGACTTCGGAACATTTTTTCGGCCGCTGTTGGGTTATTGCGTCCAGGCGTGGTGCTCATGGATAAAAAAAGATTACGCAGTGTTGAAGAAGGTCCAAATAAAGGCTACTAAGGAAGTCAGCAGCTTAGGCGGTCAGCCATATGAAGGTCGCCTAGATAAGCCAAAACTTCTTTCTCTCTATTATAGGCATGATCATGGTGTTTGAACTCGTCAGGGATGTAGACGGAGCTCTTCAAATGGCTAACTTCTTAAAATTCGCACAAACGATACATCTACGAGTTCATCCGTACAAACTGCAGATCCATTATGCAAAACTAGAACTGCAGGCTATCTTCTACTCCCACCGGGACTGAGTTAAACTTTTTTCTTCAGCTGTTCTTGCTGAAGGCGGTGACGCATTTAAAAGAACACTCTTTATAACTTTACTTGCCAGTCATGTATTTGGTAGAGAAAAACAATTTATATAATGAAAATATGGCTTTGAAACGCGTACATGATCACCCAGTATCTATCTCTCAATCGGGCTTGCAAAGGCTCTGCCTATCTCCAGTATGTATATTGAATTATAATTAATTTGGCAAGTTCTGTTATGTCGCACATTGCTACGGTTGCCTCGTGCACTGGTAGGGAAGCAATCTGATTCATCATCAACTGGTTTTGCTATTTCCCTGTAACTATGGCAGTAGCTGAGTCATCAACAATAAGCATAACAAATAGGAACATTAACTAGACCATTTTCTCATCTTCACGTTTTGATTCTGTAGGACACTTGGGATTTTCTGCGAGCATGTGGTCTCATTGTAGGGGTTGCAGGTCAGCAGACACGGGAAGACTACGCCGGACAACACGACAGGTTCGAGGTTCTCATGATCGATGCAGCTGTTGAAGTGTATCAATTCACTTTATAAAGCATTGTTTCGATCGGCATCCCGATTTGGTTGTGAATAACCAATGAAAGGGTGAAGCTTAAAATGCCATACTTACCGAGTCTGTAACCCCTGCGGATCTGTGTTGGGACAGCTAGAATTAAGTATTTGAGCTACGTAATCTGAGGGGAGGGGCCTTTTGTAATATCCTGTGTTGACGCCCTCTAAGCTCTCTATACGTAATCTGATCCTTATCTGCCTACGTTTTCACGCTTTCCTTGAGTCCAATTTTCGCCAGGATTGGTGCCTAAAATATGCGCTAGCAAGGAGGGAGGGACATGATCAAGTCAGCAGTAAGTAAGGAAAGTGCATTTCGGTTAGTGGATACGTTTGTTTATGGGACCTGTAGGGATCATATCCGTCTGGAACACCTTCAATTGACAATTTATCAAGCCATTACTACTAGTTTGCTCACTTGGCTCTTTGTCTGTGTGCCATTACCTGTTATTTCGGAAACCTCGGGCGTTGCGTGATCTGAAACAGAAAACCTCTATTCTCCACTAAAGAAAGCAGATAGGTAGTGGACAGGCAAACTCGCGAAATTTTCGTTAGGGGAGCCTGCGTCCGGCGGACATTTCGTTGGTAGCGCACGAAAGTCATATTCACATGCTTACTCAATGCATTTCAGTAGGCATAATGCTTATTTGCTCAGATATTTTCCATTTAACTAAGTGCAGTACACCTACTCATTTAAAAGCTGTCTGGCTTGGCAAGGCTGCTAGAAAATGCTCGTTTACCCTTCCATTGCCAGCTGCTGAAGGGGTGCATACACATATCTTAGCTCAGAAAGTTAGAAGTGACATGCAGGTTGCTTCAATTAAGCTACCGATCAAAATCCTCGCCTATCATTTTCAGTTACGAAGGCGTCCTATGTTGAGGCCATTGTTCCACACCAGTGTTACATAAGAACTTTGAGTTGCACGTTCTTTTCCCAGTCCCCTATCCTATTCCCTTTAGAAGGAGTGCCATACTCCTAGATTTCACTGTACATTACGTTACCTTTCACTCCTTAGCCACACTCTTCCGCATTTACGCTAACGCGCACTTCCTGCACCACTCGAGAGCGCATTCCCAAGTTCCGCCACCATTTGCCTTTCATATTGTACATTACACCCCAACCACATCCAAAAAAAATTTTCGGTTCATTCGTTTTGCTATGGAACCCCCCCCACGAATTACTTCAACAGACCTGTGATATCCGCTGCGCTTTTCATTTGCACAGCAGCCATCATATGACACAATGATGGAAGAGTGCGTAGAAACCACGAAACCACACAGTTGCAGGCTTCCTTCTCCTCTACACATAGTCCACTTCCTTCAACATAAATGCTACAGCATTCTGCTCTGTTTTCATTGACACCGGCAATTTTATTATTTCACTAGACGCCAAATCATTATTTATAAATGCACCGCTTTACAAAGCAATATGCATTGTTTGTTAGCAAAAAACAGTAGCAGAAACGGATGCGATTCTGCTACTGTTTTCTTCTAAGGTCTCTGATGATATATCCGCGATGGATGTCAAAACTCCAGGTGAACAAACGTATTGTCCATCGATCAAGTCCTGTTCTTCTCAGACATTGTGCCTATGCGTCAGAAACCCTCCATCACCTGAAATATAACGTCAATTGCTCTTACTTTGTACCAACAATGTTCAATATTTATTTACTGTAAAACTTTAGGAGAAATGCACGAAGTCGCATTGGGCATTCCCCTAGGGCGCACTTTCGTGAATTTTTTCTATGGGCAATCTAGAAGAAAAGGTGTCATCAAGAGTTAATAAGAGAAAAATTATGTAGAAGGTATGTGGACGATATATCCACAACTGTTGATTCTAAGGAATTCGCCGATGACCTCCTCAATATTATTAGTATGCTAGTTCCGAATATTAAATTTGCTATTGAAACAGAGCAGCCGAGCAAGCTATCTTTACCAGGAAAGAGCTCAGCTAAGATGACTATATCGAAGAAAACTGGTCAGATTTAGGCAAAACCCAATGTTTCTAAACATCCTAGGAATGACCTGCGTTATTAAACACTGCGGATCAAATCCTCTCCTTCATGCGTGTTTTGCACATATAAAAGCCAGAACTATGTTAGGTATAACGTTTTCAGGGATTGCAACATTAGGTTTGGACTTCATGAATGTCAGGTAA
Organism: Ligula intestinalis; assembly: GCA_036362985.1. NCBI lineage: Eukaryota > Metazoa > Platyhelminthes > Cestoda > Diphyllobothriidea > Diphyllobothriidae > Ligula > Ligula intestinalis. The sequence continues at coordinate 45,509,874 of JAYGXS010000005.1, forward strand.
GTGCACGTATGAGAAGTAGCATTGTTTCCCGGCAGCGAATATCCTGCTCAGTTTAACGCTATTTGTTTTGCCAATCCGGTACATTATTAAGTTGGTTTGGCAGATGTGCTTAATTTGAGTGGACCCAAGTGTGAAAAACGCTAGGCGTTTGGCGGGATTTGAACCCGTGCATCAGAGAAAGCCTTTGCCGGAGGCTAATGCTCTACCGCTAAGCTACAAACGCCCGCTTCAATTAATCACGCTTGGATCGATATTACCTGCTCAACTTTTCGCTCGTATGGAATCCACCAATACGAGAGCAAGTTGACTGCCCAAGCAGGATTTCCTAAGCAATCATCTAGAATCCACCAGAATGACTACGAGGCTGACTTAATTATATTAGTTGGTTTGGCAGATTTGCTTAATTTGAGATGACCCAAGTGTGAAAAACTCTAGGGGTCAACTCAAATCAAGCAAATCTGCCAAACCAACTAATATAATTAAGTCATCCTAGCAGTCATTCTGGTGGATTCTAGATAATTGCTTAGGAAATCCTGCTTGGGCAGTCAACTTGCTCTCGTATTGG
>JAYGXS010000005.1:45510448-45588640 GCA_036362985.1 Ligula intestinalis
CCTCCGGCAAAGGCTTTCTCTGATGCACGGGTTCAAATCCCGCCAAAGCCTAGCGTTTTTCACACTTGGGTCAAATCAAATCCGGTACATGTTGCGCCGGACAAATAAGAGCTTAACTTATGGGGCTGCACTCTCTTTTATCACACCGGCAGTAAAAACCGTATGCGAAAGGTTTCGAAATAATTTATCCCTATGGTTGATTATGAACGATTACGGAAATTTTAACGGAAACGGGCGAAATATTATAAGTTTCTGCAAAGCTTAGGTGTATATTCTACCAATCCGTTGTGCAGTTGCCATTCTCGAATGGCGTGCGTCAGTACGCCTTCGTTGTGAGGTATTTTTTGAAGACTTTGTAAATCACATGGACCCAAACATTATTTATGCACAATCGACCGAAACGTCGGAGAAAAGTAAGTGATAACAACTATTGCTAGGACGATGTAAACCTCTTAAAAACTAATATGCTCACAGGTACATCTGACAGTTTCATTTGTATTTGTTTTTTAATAGCCGACATGTCTGTCGAATGGAGAGATAGTCGACTACAGAAGGTTGCCAATTCAAGAAGTCAGTAAGATCAAGTAGGTAGGTCAGTGAACTGTAGGAAAAGGAGCTAACAAAGGGCTCTAAAGAAACAAGCTGCTTACAGTGAGAACGCCAGTTGACGTGTGTCTGGTCTGGTCCTGTGTGCGCAGCTTACAGGATCTGGGGGTGACCGCCAACCAATCAGCAGAAGGTGCATAGGCCGCAAGACAAAGAGCCAGACATCAAGACGACCTTGAGGTATATCGCGACCGCGACGCCTGCTTGGTTCGGGCAGTGGCATGATGAATCACGCAGGGCGCTCCAGGGATTTTCGTAAATTGCAAGAACACCAGTATTTATTGGATCCATAAATTTCAGGAGCGCTCATCAGCTGCTACCTCTCATTGCATAACATGAATGACGTAAGAGCAAAACGAATTGACGGAGTCGCAATGGGCGGCCCACTTGGGCCAACCATTGCTGACATATTTATGGGCCATTTAGAAGGAAATGTATCTTCCAAATTGGACAAGATAACACCCTACAGGCGATATGTTTATGATATTTTCTCGATTGTCGACAACCTAAAAGAAAATGAAAAAATTGTTGTCCGAAATGAGCAATTTACATCTGAAGATTAAATTTCCTAAAGAACATGAACGAGGGAAGCAGTTCTCCTTCCTTGAAATTCACTTGTTCAGACAGGATGATGTTTCTTTAGTGGCCCTAGAAGCCACTTGGAACCCAAGATCTGACGTACAGCGCCTTTGCCCTGCGCGCTTATCCCGCCTGCGGGCAGGTGCTAAGTCTCGGCATCCCCTGTCCGTTCACGCTCAATTGTCTGAGCCACTTACGAACACACCTAGTGTCACCTTGCCAATGCAACCAATCACAGGCCGACCTTGCCATTGAACGCGCTCTGTTTTCTGGCCTGATGCCCGCGATAACTGTGATGAGAGGACACTTGGAATTCCGGCCTCGCTGGTCGCGGTGGCCGGCGACGCCGCCCTGCCTACGGGCCTCGCGGTCGTACGCCCTGCAAGACCTATTGGCAACCTTCTTCTTATCACTTCTGTAAACAATACACTGTTCCGTCTACTCTGCCTTCCCAAGACTTCTCCTAAGGAACCAGGGCCTGAATGATTGTAGCTGTTAGGGTTAACCATCTTAGCCCTAACTCCTATAGTTCCATCATACGAACGGTCTTCCATAAGAATACCTGGAAAGGTCAGTACTTGCCATCCAATGGAAACGCAACCTAGTTTATACTCTTTTCCAGAGGACTAGAAAAAATCTGTTCTATGGACGCATTAGATGCCGAATTAGAAAGTCTGAGCGATACCTTCCAGAAGCGGGGGTACCCAGCTCAGTTCATTGGCAGGTAAAGTCAACCCTGTTTTTCGGCCTGTTTTGGGTTCATTGCCCTTTAAGGGCGATAGCATATCAAACACAATCAAGAGACGCTTGCTTAACGCCATCAATAGAACGTACTATGCTGCAGAGCTCATACTTTGCTCTCCATATCAGGCCTTACCAACCTCTAGTGTGGAAGATGCTTTGTCATTGCACGCCACTTCCAATCGTGTCTATGAATTTAAATGCACGTGCGGATGCAAGTAAAGAGGGTGAACGCAAAGACAACTGGCAGCCAGAGCTAAGGAACACTTGCCTAGTTGGCTTTTCAAACAGTAACTTAGAACGCCTCGTTCCTCCATTACTAAACTTTTGTTAGATACGGGCCATTCTGTGGACGCTAAAATTTCCTTCCGAGTACTTTTTCAAACATGAACAACTCGTACTTTGCGCTACCTCGAGGCAGCCTATATACGATGGTCAAAAGCAGACCTATGTAAACAGTTGGAGCATGTGGTTAACCGTGATTTGCCCTGGTAAAATCCAGCACCCAGATTTACACAGTCCCTTTTCCATTTTTTCCCATATTTGCTGCCCACTGTGTTTTAACTTTCCTACGTTATTGATTCGCCCCTTGGCCACATCTTATGACCTTGCAATTTTCTATCGATTTTTCTGTATGAATTCTATTTCGTATTTATCTTACGTCATCAATGTTATGCAATGAGCTGTTGCAGATGATGAGCGCTCCTGAAATTTATGGATCCGAAAAATCCTGCTGTTCTTCCAATTTACAAATTTGCATCTGAGAAACTCTGCTCCAGGGAATTGGCCGTGAGAGCGAGGGTAGCAGAGAGTCACGTGTGGGCCTGCAGCCGGGCGTGCGATAAAAGGGTCAGCGCAAGGCTGATCACTGAACCGCCACATGTCCACCTGCGAGGTTACGAAATATCTTACTCCTTGATACAGGACACAGCTTTACACGGGCCATATCACGCATCGCCGGAATTTGCTACACCAAAAAAGGCTGATACTTTCTTGAGGCCATGCACTTCGACGTTTCATGCATCAACAGACACCTAGAGTTAGATGGTATCTATGAACATCTCAAAAAACTTTGGCAGAGACGAGGGTGTGGTGACTCACGCCAGAGGCGAGCATGTTCGAACGCTCGCCGCCGATAATGCGTACTCCTGCACTCAGGCGACCTTCTGCAACAGCCAATCAGGTCCCTCAAAAGCTTACCTCTCTCACTGGCTAATAGGACGCATGCACGCCTTGTTCGATGCAGCCTTTTCAGCCAATAACCTTTAAGGTCACCCGACAATGCTCGTCCTTGCTGCCATTTGCATGCCTGCTGCTGAAAACCACACTTGGACTGTGACTGGCTCCCTGCCGGTCATAGGCTCGCCGAGTCAATCTACTCTCATCTATTCTCCTCTTCTTTGTGTACACAATAAACTCCTCCTACTACATTGGCCTTCATGGACTTCTCTTCTGCACTAAGTAGCCATGGTCTGAAGATCACAGTTGCTGGGTTTAACTCACTTAACCCTCTGCGACAAAGGCCGCAAAATATAGACTGGTAGAAGCCACAACTACCAATCAGCGCTCACACTATAGGATCATTGAGTTTTTCTGCACGTTGAAAAATTCTATTTGTTCTTTGCACATTTCTTGTTAGTCCGAAGACGAGTTGGGGAACCAGCCTCGAAAGTGCACTGATTAAATGTCCCTTTTTATTCCAAAGGAGCATCTTAAATTTCTTGATTTTCGACACACAGGTCAGTTCGTAGATCGTGGAAGAGGGTGTGCAGCATGAAATATACAGCACAGTTGCGCAGACTCGCGGTTTCCTCACTCACGTGAATCTGGTGTCTAAATGCGCGGAGGCGAACGCAGGGGTTGAAAAAATGCTAATATCAGAATTATTGAATAACTTCGAATAAACCGTCATGCCTGCTTCAAGTTTGCCTGTGGATTAGAAAGTTTATCTACTTTAGGACTTCTTGAGTTTGAAAAACAGGAGCACACTACAGCAGTCGCCGGTTATTAAGCCCACCTCGGGCCCAGACCAAACTGGGCTTAATCAGCGGCGGGCGCACTAACCGGAGAGACCTAGTTCTTGATTGGCAAACGCAGGATAGGCACTATACATTACATACGTACTGTATTATGTGTAGAGATTGATTAGGTACAAGAAAAAATGCTGTTTGTCTATATTTTACGTAATAACAAAAATAAAACAAATGATTTGCGGCACGTTTAAAAAAGCAGTCTAGTATCAGTTGCTTCGGAGAAAACTTCACTCTCAAGTGCTCTTTGGTGTCCTTCTCCAGGCACCAGAAATCGTCGAATTTTGTGAAATCTGATGCCTGTAGACCGCGTTGCAGAGTGTGGAGTGCAGCTCTCATTTGTGCAGCAGTGGGAACTGGCTCTTCTTCCTCATCACCAACTCCCTCATTTGCTTCTCCTCCATTCCTCACTTCTTCCTTCTGAATGATTTCATTGACCACTTGCGCACGCAGATAGATGAGAATATCACTCTATCCTGTTGGCAAACTGGGCTTTGAAGTTGGCTACTGGGGTTATTAGCCGGCGGATTTTGCTATGTAGCATTCCGTTCCAAGCCGATTTGGGGTTAATACGTGGCTGGGCCTATTAACCGTGGACTCAATAACCGGCGACTACTGTATTAGGCAGAAAAGTATCACCAACAAAGACCAGGGAGATTGGAATGACTATTTCTGATCTATTATCCGCCAGCAGCTAGCCATACCCCACCGCTGTGATAGTAAACTCCCGAATGACCAGCGGGACATTATAGACATCAATTTATCTCAAAAATGCCTATGCGGATGATATCATACATTAAGAGAGCCAACGATAGTTCCACCGTCGCTTTGGACGACCTCCACCACTGAAGCAACGTGGAGAATCCCGTAGAATAACAGTAAAATAAGACATGCGGAAAATCTACTCCACTCTTTCACCACTTCCAGACATGTACAAGACAGAAATCGAGAAGACCGAATATGTGTAAAGCGCAGGTGGCTCGTGCAACCAACACTCAACTCGCGTACTAACAGCACAGCTCGCTAGGTAGGATTCCGACCGGTAGAGCCATAAAGGCTACAAATAGAAGTGAATATGCGTGCCCCAGGTTCTTGTTGTAAAGAAGACGAAGACGCGATCTCAGGAACGATAGTTTTATTCTGAGCTTTCGGCTCCACACGAGAAGCCATCATCAGAGTAAATGAGAGAAGCAAGCGTCAGCTACGTATAAATGGGTTTGGTAGGGGAGGGGTGTTGGTGGCAATTATTGATTGTTCTTTGTCCACACCAATTACATTCTCACGCTATCTTATCGCGTCTCCGAAGCGCGTCCGTGGAGTAACGGCATGTGGCCTTGAGGTAGTGGCCTGCGTGCTTGCAGAGGAACTGGGCCCTGGTTTTTGGTCACGGGCACGGATGGCAAAATAACAGGGCGGTATATCCACGTGCCTGTTTATGGAGTTAGGATCTGACATCCAGGCCTCCAGCAGTTCACGCCCCGTCCTATTACTGGCCCGTGCCATTATCCGTGTGTTCGAGAAGTCAAATGCGTGGCCTTCCTCCAGAGTGTGGGTAGCGATCTGGGACCGTGAGTCGCCTTTCCGCACTGCCCGTTTGTGCTCCGTTATTCTTGAGCTAAGTCGCCGCCCGGTCTGCCCTGTATAATGGCAAGAACAATCGCGACATGGCACCTGATAAATGACGCCAGACTGCTCACCTACATCCAACGGGTCTTTGATTTGCATGATTCGTGCAGGCATGGTAGCTGGCGGGCGATGAGCAATAACCACGCCGAGCTCTGCAGCGATTCGCTCGGTTGCTTCTGACACGTTTTTAATGTACGGTAGATCGTGCCAGAGCGTTGGTGGTCCCCTTTCGTTTGCTCCCCGTCGGCGCGTTCGGAGGCATCGGTGGATGAAGCTGTTGGGGTATCCATTCCTGGCAAGTTAGTCCCGAAGATGTTTTGGAAAGCCAGGGAGTAGGAACAATATATTTTTTACAGAATGAGTTGAAGAATAGTTCATAGGAAGGTTGACTCGTTCTGACGTGGTGTTCGACGATGAGGAGCGGGAGGGAGAGAGCGAGAGAGCGCCACAACCTCGCGTCCGCCACGCACCTGGGCGAAAGTCTGAGTGAGTTGCACCTTGCCTGCCGGGCCGTGGAGGCGTAATCAAACATCTGCCGCCAATTAGACGAGGCGGAATTATCGATTGCCTATGAGTGTAGGAGCCAGCGGGTCGATAATACGCGAGGTAGATGACTAATCACGGGTGTAAGCTCTGGCAGGGCGAAAGCAAAGTCCGTGGTAGGCTCCTACAACCCATCCATTAGGAATATATTGTTTACTACATGAAAAGCATTAAAAAACGGGCAGATACCGTCAGTTTATTTTTGAAGAGTAACGGAAAATTTTTTTTAAAACCGCATGTTTTGAGGTCATTATCTCCGTTGACTCGTACGTTAATTGGCACATCAAAATGGATGCTGCGTACAGGAATAGCAAAGAAGGCGGCCGATCCAGCCGAGATACCAAACGACAGAGACAGCTATTCGCAAGAGTAATTGACCTTATGGATTTTTTCCGGATAGGTTTAAAACCCTAACAGTTCTGTGCATTCACCGTACGCCTGACGATCACCTGGTGAACAAAATAACTTCTTCTGGGGATGATGAAAGCAATATTATATGTGGACCTCGAATCTTTGAAATACAGATAGTCGCCATGCACACCCTCCCTTTGATATTGGGCACAACCTCGTTTGGGAAAAGACTCGACTCAGCCGAGATTTCCTGGAGGCCGTGCTCTCCGATGAGTAATGCACTAATAGGCACATTGAATTAGATGCCTTGTACAAACATATCAGGAAAAATGGAAGAGATGAGGAACAATCAATACAGACTTACACTCACGGTCGCCGCTCATTGGCGCAAATACCAGGCAGCTATCGATTGGTAAGACATGTTTGACACGAAAACTGCTTTTTGCATATTTACTCCAGTCTGATGACGACCTAAGGAACCGATGTCGAAAAGAAACACAACAAAATGACCTACTTTTTCCCTCAAAATGTCTTTTTGCTTTCCTGTTTATTGGTTTAGATATGGTGGATGGTCGATAACGGAACTCACCCTTCTTGTGTCTTGAGGTTCCCTCTGGGACCCCGCCAACAGCCGCGGAAAGCCATCGCCGAAGGAGATAAGAGAGACTAAAATCGCCTCTTCTGGCTTATTAGCTGTCATCATCCGGCTATGTCCAATCGAAAGTGTTGCATCGCCTGAGGCTCGAACTCCAAAGCATAACCGGACGGGTGCATTCCCCAACGGATCGGTGAGCTTATATTTTTCATTTCCTTAGAAATTAATTTCTGTTGGATGTATACAACAGTATATGTAAGGCCTGAAGACATACACGGAAATTTTAAGTTGTGGCGGACAGCCAAAATGCCTGTCCCCGCTCGTTCCTCAGTGCCAGCGGCCCCCAACATCATCCGCCTTTGCACGCGGCCGTTTCCACTTGCTGACCTGATGACCACTTTATCGCTATTCAGTTCCACACGTGCATGTGCAAAAAGGCATGTATACACATGCCCAGCTAGTCGCGGTTTCTCAAATGCCATTCGAACACGATAAGCCGCAGCCACGCAGCAGGGGGCTTTTGAAGGCGTCTTCCCCTCCGGCAACTGCAACACACTAATAACGGACCACTTGAACTCGCCTCACAATCCTACCTAAGCAGCTAGTACCACTATCTCAGGCCTGGCTGGACGCAGTCTACACTAGCCCTGGCTTTGCCAGTGGCCACTGCCGCCTGGCAGAGCAATAAGAAGTTCCGTTTACAAGAAATCATTCATTCCGGTGACTTCTGCCTTTTAACTGTCAACCTGCGATTCGGCCTGATGATGGTAGTGCCCTAAGTACAACCATTACTTAGACCACTATGAAGTATATATATATACAGTATATAGTATAGATAGTATAAAGAATATACAGTGAACAGTATATGTAAATAGTATATATCTATATAAAGCAGTAAGGGGGGTATGACAGCATTTGGGGGTAACTTGATACAGAACTGTTTCGGGCTTATTAGCGTTCATCAGTCAAGCATAACCTTGAACACCAGCTGGTCGGACAATACAAACAAACGCACTCACAGACGGCGCAGTTGGTCCACCACTGGTGTCTATCAAATGAGTCATAAGCACTTCATCGAACCGCAGTTACTCAGCACCTCGCCACTTGCCATTTGCTGTCACTGCTGATCGGGTGGACCAACTGCGCCGTCTGTGAGTGCGTTTGTTTGTGTTGTCCGACCAGCTGGTGTTCAGGGTTATGCTTGGCTGATGAAGGCTAATAAGCCCGAAACAGTTCTGTATCAAGTTACCCCCAAATGCTGTCATACTCCCCTTACTGCTATTATGACTTGGCCGGAATCGGCCAGGCAGGCGTTCACCCGTTGGGGACCTCTGACCACCACATGAACTTCGTTTAGTTCGGAAGCCTATTCGATCGGTGTTCGCACATTTCTGAGTGAATATATATATATATATATCCTGCTCCCCATCCCCCAAAGAAGATGAAGAAGAAAAGGCGCCTTCATGGACCACACTGTATTGGTGCTGACGTTTCGAAAACACGCTTGTTTCCATCATCAGAGTGATAAGGTGATTGTTCCTGCTTGCCTTGATTTGGTTTGTCTTGCTGACTGTCTCGTATGATAGGGGTGTGTTACGTGCGCACCCTGGTCGTCCTGCTGGTCGTTGATTGGGTTTGGCCCAATGCGCCGACCCTGGTCATTCTGTTGGTCCTGGATTGGCCTCTGCCTCTCCGTGGGCGACTGCAGACGACCTCGTGTGACCCCCATCACTCGCTCGGCTGTTGTAGTCCCCGGTGGATCTGTCTGCACATCGCGCGCGCGCGAGGGGTGACTGCAACCGGAGTGGTGGCGGCCTCGCGTGTCTCCCATCGGCTGCACGGCTGTTGTAGTCATCGGTGGATCTGTCCGCCCATTGCGCGCGCTCAGCGGGCGTCTGCCATCGGTCTGCTGACAGTCACGTGCGTCCCCCATCCCTTGCACGACTGATGTGATCACCACTGGGTCTGCATGCCACTCATGTGCGTCAGGGGGGCTGCTGCGAGATCTCCCCTCATAGTCTGGTGGATAGTTTCGTTGTGGCCTGCCGTGATAAGCCCGTTCACTCGTTTGGGCTCGCCGGTGGGTTGATGATTCATGCCGATCGTGCGAACTGCGGTTAACTTTTGCCCCCTGCTGCAGTCGTGGCTGCCATTGATGAAGCTGTAAATCGCTCATTGGCGTGGTGGGCCTCGGCTGGATCGATTGAAGTCTGGTACGCAGGGCCTGATAGGCCGGATTTAAGTCGATATTTCTATTGATTGTGTCGACGGAGGACCAACTTTCGAGCACCAGTCTGGCCATTTTGTCGTTGGATCGGCCGATGACTTCGGCGTTTTCGAAAGCGAATTTGTGCTTCTCCCGTTTCATGTGGCCATATACCAGTGACAGTCTGTCCTCGCGGTCGACTGCCAGCTGTTGCTCGTGTAGTCTTGTACAGAGGCGTTTTCCCGTTTCATCAATATACCTTGCACTGCAATTTTGGCAAGGTATGCTGTGGACCACTGCTGATTGTTCCGTTGTCAGCAGCGGGTCTTTGGGTCGCATTATCTGCTGTCGAATAGTCGAATCCGGTTTGTGGGCAATCCCAATTCCAAAAGGATTCAGGATTCGAGCTGTCGCTTCCGAAACATTCCTTACATAGGGGATCGCGAGCCAAAACTTCGGTTTTTCGTCGTTCGGCTGCTGTCGGGTGGGTTTTCGTCGGCAGTTACGCAGGAAGGACGGTGGATAACCATTGGCTGAGAACAGTGAGTGTAAATATTTTGCCTCCTCCTTTCTCCCGTCCTCATCGCTACAGTGTGTTTGAACCCGTTGAAATAGAGCTCTGACACAACTGCGTTTGTGACCAATGGGGTGGTTACTTCCGAATTGTAGGATGCGTCTGGTGCTTGTTGACTTGCGGTATACCGTAGTTCGTATCCTTCCCTCGGAAGTCCTCGTAACTTGCACATCCAAGAAGGGCAACTGGTTGTTGCTTTCTTCTTCCATCGTAAACTGAATATCGGGGAATATCGAGTTCAGCAAGGTCTTGAAGTCCTGAACGTCCTTCTTTTTGATTACGACAAATGTGTCGTCGACGTACCTTGCCCAGAATTTTGGACAGTGCGATCGGAAGACCAGTCGCTCGAGCCTCTGCAGGACCGCCTCGGCAATTAACCCAGACAGAGGGAAGCCCATTGGTGTCCCCTTCTTTTGCTCGTAAACTCGATCGTTGAAGGCGAAAAATGTCCTGAGGCATAATTCCAAGAGTTCTGTGACGTGCTTCCGTTTGAGTTGTTGTTCATAAGCTGGGCTCATAAGCCAGAAATTTCCACTCATATCTCATTTAACCTGGTTTGTAATGTTGTTCTGCGTATAATACCAGAGGCTGAGGGGGTGCTAGAATCGTGGAAAAGTGAGCCCCAAGACATAATCGCCCCTGCACCTATCGCAGTGGTTTACGCTAATAGGGACGATCGTAGCCGCTGCCATCTCCAGGCCCGGTTCCGTAGAGAAAGATAGGAAGTGGGAAGCCGAGTGGTAGGAATAGTGGGTGAGGTTATATCGAGGAGTCGGATATTTTCCTATCAAGAATAATCAACTAATTACAAATTTTCAGTAGGCTGAATTACCTATAATCTTCCGGTTCTCTACACGCCACCCACCGATCCAGCTGGGATTTGCTGATGGCTTTTAACTGCAGAGTGGCTCTTCTAAGGCAACCGCATTCCATAATTGCTATAATCGGCAAACTAAAAAAATTTGGCCTTTTGAACTAACGACGAGAATGACCGCTTACATACAATTTTAAGTAGGGTGATTTACAAAATTTTGCCACTTCTCTGTCAGTCAGTAACAGTAAGCATCAGTCAGCATATTTGGAGTAAATGCCCAAAGCCCTTAAAAACTCCATTGAAATGGTACAGGAATGCATAAGTTTTTGTGAAATAGGCAAACATTGTTACAGATCGCTTTTGATGTGCAAAAGTGCATAGAGATAGTTTGAAATATGAATTGTTGAAAAGGTGAGGCGTTTGGGGAATGGCAGCGTACAAATGTTCACTGAATATCCAGTCTCTGTGATCTTCTAGTGTAAATAAATACGCTATTGAAATCAAACGGGTAGTGTGATTGTTTGTAATGTTATGTCAAATAGGTGTAAGGTGTTAACATATGGTTATCCAAACGTCTCTTGAAGACGTCAACCGTGGGTGCATGCACAATAGAACCGGGCAAGGAGTTACAATGTCGAATGACCCTTTGAGAGAAGAAGGATGAACGTTGGTTTTTTCGGTTTAGTTTCTTCTTCAACTGGCAGTCATGTCTTCGGAGGTTCCTTCTTGGGGCCATTTGAAAGAGATCCTCCCACTTGACATCCAGACCAATTCCCCTAAGTAACTGAAAAGTTGCTATACGGTTCCCTCTCTCTTGTCTATAATGGAGGGCAAAGAGGTTTAAAGCAGTCAGCCGCTGTTCATAGGTGGACTGCTTAAGTTCCGGGACCGCCTTGGTAGAACGTCTTTGAACACCTTCGAGAATCCGCATGTCTTTCTGAAGCCAGGGCCGCCAAGCCTGTATCGCATATTCCAGATGCTGTCGCACGAACGTTCCATATGCTTATAGGCATCGGTATTCAGGTTAACGAACGTCCTTCGTATGGTGCCCATGACCGACATTGCTCTCGCTGCGGCTTTGGAACTCTGTGCGGTGACACTTAGATCGTCTTTAATAAGAACACCTAGGTCTCTTTGCACACTTACGGTTTCGAGTGGTTGGCCTCCCAAGATATAATGTCGCGAGAGTGCAGTTCTGCGTCGTCTTGCTGATCGTATGTGCATTACTACACATTTTTTTGGGGTTGAAGTTCATACACCAACTGTCGCTCCAACAGTGCAGTCGGTCTATATCCTCTTGTAATATTTGGAAGTCCCTTTCGTCTTTTATCTCCCTCCACAGTCTGAGATCATCGGCAACGAGTACTATATCAGATTAATTTCTCGCGCGATGTCATTTATGTAGCTGATGAAAAGGAGCGGCCCAAGAACTGACCCTTGTGGAACTCCACTTTTGACAGGTGCCCAGGCTGAACAGTACCCACCTGCAGTAACTTTTTGACTACGGTCTCCAAGGTAGTCTTTAATCCAGTTCAGGAGATTCCCTGCTATCCCAAAGTCGATCAGTTTTCGGATGAGTCGCTGATGTGGAACTCGATCAAACGCATTGGTGAAGTCAAAATAAATAAAATATACTGGGTGTCCTTCATCAATAGATTTTGTCCCGTGTTCTAGCGTTGTAATAAGATTTGTAAGACAAGACCTCTACTCATAGAAACCATGCCGGACTGAGCTGATTTGGCGGCGAAATGAATTGAGCGATACAATCGATTTTTGATTATCCTTTCCATCAGCTTACAGCAGATGCACGTCTAACTAACCGGTAGGTAGTTGGTGGGATAGAGTCATGATCCTCCCTTATGGATGGGTACGACATTTGCCAGCTTCCATGTTTCAGGTAGTTTACCAGCTTCGAGCGATTTTTGAAAAATTATACTGAGTGGTTCCGCTAATTCCTCAGATAGTTCGCGTAGAAGTACCCCTGGGATCTCATCCGGTCCAGGTGACTTGGCCGGAACCAACTTCTTTAACTCTGCCAAAATTGTCTGCGGTGTAAATTTGGAATTTGGAATTTCTATTTTTCAGCGCCGGTACGGCACTATCTGTACAAAGATAACTTCGAAAAAATTAAAATTCAAAAAATAATTTGACAATATGTGTAAGGAGACGTAGAAATTCGTAATAACGTCAGCAGAAATTGTCCTTTTGAGGCAACATTTTGTAATGTTTTGCAGGTAATTTTGAACTAAAAACGAAAACTTATGGCAGTTAAAAAGAACCTTACAGTGAAAATGGAGACAGTGTTCAACGGGCATCCATGTTCAAAAAGTGTGCAAGAGAAAAAAACTCCTTAGGATGATAGTAATAGAGCAGAAATAGGTGTTGGTGGTCTGATGAAGGTGAGTAGTCAACGAAACTGCAGCATTTAAGACTGAGTATTTCCGCTTGGCTTCGTTTGATTCAGCGGTGGTTAATGGAAACATCTAGGTTCTCGGGGGACAAGAGGCAGAGAGAATAGTTTCAAGCGGATCTCCTAAATTCCCGATGGTCCTTTCTCGGGGTCATGGAGAGAGCTGTTCGGAAAAGATGAGGAGAATAGAAGGTTAATAGAATCAGTGTTAAGATAAACGTGCAGTCTCCGTTTGAAAGCAGAAAGTCTAGTTAACGACCTACTTTCGATTGGCAAGTTATTCCAAAGAAAGCTATATCTGGAAGCAAAAAACAAAGAGCGTTTACATGAGGAAGATGCAGGAGGGGGTATAACAAGTGCCAAGTTTCTTAGGTTGTAGGGACGGCTGACGGGAGTAATGACAGAAGTCCTGGGTAAATGTGTGCTATTATTAAGCCGAAGAAGGAGACAAAAGCCTGCTTCCAATCTCCTGACCCAAAGGAACCTTATTTTCGTTAATTAACATCTATTTGAGTAACAAGTATTAGAAGCTGTCGGATACAGCCGTTTTCATGCGAACTTTTTTTGAATTTTTGAATGTCTATCTTCATTCATGAGACCGAAAAAGGGGCAACAATATTCTAAAATGGGAAGCACGAACATACGATAAAGTCTTAATTTCATTTCAGGAAGGTAGAAATTATAAGAGATAAAGCCGCAGATCTGTGCGGCTTTGGCTGTAATTCTATCGGCCTGAGGAGAAAGGTCAAATTTATTGGTGTAGCTTAATCCTAGGTCCTTGATACTGGAACATTCAGTCATTGGGCAAACTTGAAAAATAACAGGTTGTGGCAGCCTTTCAGACCCAAAGCACATGCATCGGCACTTAGAAGGTGAGAACTCCATCTGCCATGTTGAGCTCCACGCCGAAAGAGCGTGCAGATCAGAATGAATTTGTTCTAGGCATCTCGCGGCCGTGGAGTTAGAGAAGGAGTAAACACACTTGAGATCATCTGCGTAAATATACGATTGGGAGTGTTTAACACTAAATGAGATATCATTTATGTAAAGCAAGGAGAGCAGAGGACCTAGCAAGGTACCTTGAAGGACACCACTCAAAATTGCGGTAGGTGTAGAGTATGAGGATCTCACTAAGACCTTTTGTTGTCGATTTGAAAGATACAATCTGATGAAGTCAGTAAGAGGACTACGAAATCCTATAGTCTCTAGTTTGGCTGGGAGCCTCCTGTGAGGAACTTTATCAAATGCCTTACTAAGGTCAAAATAGATAACTACCACAGATAGATGATCATTACGAAGAGAACTAAGTAGATTAAGAAATGACATGTGGCATGTTTCACAAGATCGGTCCGGTCAAAAGCCATGCTGTGAGGAGCTGAGTATGTTATTGTTTATGCAGAAATCTGTTATTTTTTGGCAATTAGTTTTTTCAAAGAGTTTAGCCAGAGAGGGCGTATTAAGAACACCGCGATAATTGTGAATATCTGATCGGGAACCAGATTTTAATACGGGAATTATAATAGAAGTTTTCCAGTAGTCCGGGAAAAAGCCCTTTTCAAGAAACACTGAAAATAACTTACTCAGTAAGGGTGGGAAATATCTTAATTGTTTAATGAGTGAGTTTGGAATGTTATCAGTTCCAACCGAATGTGAATTTTTAAGACGACTTATTTCTTTTTGAATACAAGCGGGTGAGAAATTAAGGGTACTGAGATTTGAATCACACAGCAGGAGGATTACAGGAGTGGGGCTAGTTTCGATGGTAAAGAACTTGGCGAAAAATAAATTAAGCAATGCTGCTTTCTCCAAATCCTCTGTAAAAAATGATTGTTGTCATTGAGTAAGGGTGGAATGACCTTCTGAAGCTTAGCCGACGACCGAAGGCGGAAGACTTGAGCAACTGATCTGGAAGAATTGCATCACTTAATGCTCTGGCCTCTCTACGCCTATCTCGTACAAGCCTTATTTTAAGCGCTAATTCAAATATTTGCGCTATTCTTAAGTGAACTGATAAAGAGCTATTAGACGTATTTTTAAGTTGTTTTTGTAATTTCTTAAGTTTATTTTGGAGAAAATGTGGCCAGTAGAAGAAGCTGAATTTGATGCAAAAAACTTAAGTGGGATAAGAGCCTGAATATTTTCTGTAAGTTTTTGCAATAGCTCCTGGAGGAAGTAGGGATCGTTAGTTGAAAACACGCTATGCCAATCTAGGGTTCTCACGAAATCATT
This sequence comes from Ligula intestinalis, assembly GCA_036362985.1. NCBI lineage: Eukaryota > Metazoa > Platyhelminthes > Cestoda > Diphyllobothriidea > Diphyllobothriidae > Ligula > Ligula intestinalis. The sequence continues at coordinate 45,525,753 of JAYGXS010000005.1, forward strand.
AACTAATTCATGGTTCACGTTACGAAAGTCGAGGTTATTGCATTTTACATCGGGCTTTTTAGAAAGAAAGACTGGAATACAACAGTGAATTAAGGCATGGTCACTTGTGAAAATATCACGATGAAAATTCATAAAAATAGGGTGGACATCATTTGTAAAAATTAAATCTAATATGTTGTCATTTCTGGTCACTGAACCGACCAGTTGTGACATGTTTGAAAAGTTAATAGTGTCAACCAATTTCTAAAATGTTGGTGGATAGGTATTTGCATGCCAGTCAATTTCTGGCAGATTAAAATCACCTACAATTATTCTGACATCGAATTGAGTCTGCAACTTTTTAAAACATTTCACACAGCTGCATTACATTACTTGAGTTACAGGGGGGATTGTAGACACACCCAATTATCGCTTTTTTATTGTGTGGCAGAATGACTGAAATAAGGCAAAAATTTCCAGAAAATGACGAAATGCTCAGGTGATACGGGAAATGTACAAAGGATGATGTAAAATAAATAAGGCAACCACCGCCACGCTTTTCAATGTGGTCTTGTCCGTACAAACTATAATTATCTATGGCGAGTGTCGAGTCAGAAATAAGAGTGTGTCCAAGATTCAGTGACACGGAGCACATCTGGATCAAGCTCAAATGCTACTGTTTTAAGTTCTGTCGTCTTATTAACAACTGATCTCGCATTGAGTGAGATTATACTGAGCGTATCCTTCAGATTCAGGTTACGCTCGGCAGTATTTATAAAAAAGGAAAACTTGGTGGCGGAAAGGGAAACGACATGGGAGAAACAAAAGTCGGAAATGAAATTGGCCCTGGTTTAGAGTTTGGCAAGTAATTATTATCAAATGAACTGTGCATATTGTGAAAAGCCATATTAGAGGGGGCTCCATAGAAAGGACGGCTGAAGTGTGGCATGGGAAAACCAGGAGGAGGCATAAATATAGGATTTTGAGGCATTATATCAAAATTTGACGGAAAATTTGCCTTCGAGAATTGCATGACTGGTTTTGAAAAACGGTTAATTTTATAAGCTGGCTGAATTATTTGGGGATGTTGATGAGGTTTGGGGATAGGAAAAGCGCTAGCTGGAGCGTTTGGGTCTTTGTTAGATACTGAGTTTTTATCGGTAATCATATTGCCGAATTTGAAATCTGGCATAGATTTACTAGGGGCGTTCGTAGGTTTATCGGAATTTCAAGCTATCACAGACGTGGTTGGTTTAGAAGGAGAACGAGTTGACGAGGCTACAATCTCACTCAAATCACGAGTAAGGTGAATGGGAGAAGTATCAGGGGAAACTAACATTGATCCAGAGGGATGTGGGCTTACCTGGGGGGGAGGGCGGGCCTCAGAGACAACTTTTGGTTTTGTGGAACCGGAGCCAGTGTTCTCATTTGCTACTTTAGATAAAACCCGACGCTCCATTGGCGTTTTATCCCTGAATACGAAAAGTTTATTTTCCTTTAAATAGTTGGCTGACCGCTCATGCTGAGAGAATATAAGGTCTACTTCTATCGCCGAAAAAAGTTTTACGAGAATCGGCGGGTTTTTACTTCGGGATGAGAATCTTTTAGCTTCTGCAACTTTAAAATTAAAGCCACAAGAGTAAAGAAACTGAACAGCAACATCTATATGTTGTTTATCTTTTGAAGCATTTTTCAAAAGAAAATTAAAATTCCTTTTTTGCCGATCACGGGTCTCAGTAGACACCATATTGACGAAAGGCTCTAGTTTCTCACATTGATGAGAAGTGAGCGTTGATGCCTTTCCATCAAAGATGGCACCAAGGACCATAAACAGACAAGCACATTGGTTATAAAACTTACTAAAGTTGTCTATAGCATCAAGATCAAGTTTCTTCATGCTTAAGATGGGTTTATCGTTAGGAGGATTGGTATTACGGGTTAATTTACGTCTCAGTTGTGGCTTGGGTATCATATTGAATAGGAGGTGAGTGATAGGATATGTTCTAAGCAAAGTTATGCACAAAATTTTGACCGAAAATTTGAATTACCGAAGAGGCTACGCAGGATGAAAATTATCGCTAATAGTATATCGAGTAATGCAAACTATTTCTTGCTGGAAATTTATATATTACCAAATTTTTAGATATTATTCAGTATTTACGCAATAGATTACTTGCTTTTTACGTGAATCTACCGGAACTAGAATGAGGCTATGTCGGTGAAACAGTATAAAAATGTATATTTTGTCCTATCGGTAAAAAAGACAACTACCGGTATGTGCAGTTGCTATAAGATCCCCTCTGTCTTGTCTATAATGGATAGGAAAGAGGTTTAAAGCAGTCAGCCGCTGTTCATAGGTGGACTGCTTAAGTTCAGGGACCACCTTGGTAGAACGTCTTTGAACAGCTTCGAGTATCCGCATGTCTTTCTGAAGCCTGGGCCGCCAAGCCTGTATCGCATATTCCAGATGCGGCCGCACGAACGTGACCTATACTTTCCGAAGACATCGATATTCAGGTCCGTCATTGCTGTGGCTGCGGTTGTGGAACTCTGTGCGGTGACACTTAGATCGTCTTTAATAAGAACACCTAGGTCTCTTTGCACACTTACGGTTTCGAGTGGTTGGCCTCTCAAGATATAATGCCGCGAGAGTGCAGTTCTGCGTCGTCTTGCTGATAGTATGCGCATAACTACACATTTTTTGGGTTGAAGTTCATACACCAACTGTCGCTCCAACAGTACAGTCGGTCTGTATCCTCTTGTAATATTTGGAAGTCCCTTTCATCTTTTATCTCCCTCCAGAGTTTGAAATCATCAACAAAGAGTACTATGTCAGATTTAATTTCTCGCACGATGTCATTTACGTAGATTATGAAAAGGAGCGGCCCAAGAACTGACCCTTTTGGAACTCCATTTTTGACAGGTGCCCACTCTGAACAGTAGCCACCTGCAGTATCTTTGTGACAACGGTCTCCAAGGAAGTCTTTAATCCAGTTCAGGAGATTCCGTTTTGTCCCAAAGTCGGTCATTTTTTGAATGAGTCGCTGATATGGAACTCAATCAAACGCCTTGGTGAAGTCAAAATAAATAACATCTACTGGGTGTCCTTCATCCATGGATTTTGTCCAGTGTTTTAGCGTTGTGATAAGATTTGTAAGACAAGACCTCTTCTCATAGAAATCATGCTGGACTGAGCTGATTTGGCAGCGAAATGAATCGAGCGATACAATCGATTTTTGATTATCCTTTCCATCAGCTTAAAGCAGATGCACGTCGAACTAACCGGTCGGTAGTTGGTGGGATAGAGTCGTGATCCTCCTTCATGGATGGGTACGACATTTTCCAACTTCCATGTTTCAGCTAGTTTACCAGCTTTGAGCGATTTTTGAAAAATTATACTGAGTGGTTCCGCTAATTCGTCAGATAGTTCGCTTAGAAGTATCCCTGGAGTCTCATCCGGTCCAGGTGACTTGGCCGGATCCAACTTCTTTAACTCTGCCAAAACTGTCTGCGGTGTAAATAATACAGTGTTTATGATCGAGTTGTTGACGGCTTGTGACAAAGGGCGTGGCTGGAGAGGTGGCTCCGTGTTATAGACACCTAGGAAGAATTCTGAAAAAAGTTCGGCTTTTTGAGGGCCACTACTCACAGTTTCGTTGTTTCTGTCTTTTAAAGTTGCGAGATGGTCACGGTTCTTTGTAGAACTTCTGATGTAGGAGTAGAAAGCTTTGGGTTTTTGCGGCGCCTCTTCCAGGAGTCGTAGTTCATGCGAGGCTCGTGTTGCTCTGATGATTTTCTTGCAGAAATTGCGTTGTTGTCTATACTCCTGGAGCTTGTTTTGATCCTTCGTCTGTTGAGATATCTTCCCCAGCTTGTGTTTCTTACGAATCTCCTTTTTACCGCTTTTGTCAGCCATCTTTGTCTGTTGCCCGTCGCATATTTCTTGAGAGGACAGCACAATTCGATCAAGTTTTTCATTCTTGATTCAAAGATATTCCAACATTCATTTATATTGTCTCGGAATAATTCCGTCCATCTTGTAGGCCCAATCGTCAACTTCATTGCCTCAAAGTTTCCCCGCCAGACATTCCTAAATGGCTTGGAGCTTCTTTTGGGGACAGCTACCAGCGTTGATTCCCACATCAATGTCATATGATTAGAGGAACCTAGGGGTGGACCTGCATTAATTTCATCAACACTTTCCTCGCTTTTGGTAAAAAGTAGATCCAGACAACTAGATCTCTGACCATCACGCATTCGAGTCGTTGTTCGTACATGTTGAAACAGGATTCGTCAAGTGTCATGTCTAATAGCATTTGATCGAATCCTTGTCTAGGGCCCTTACTGTTCATCAGATCTTAGTTAATCGACGGGGCACTGAAATCGCCTGCAATATTGCTGTCTAGTTTCCGACACTCCTCACGAAATCGGGTGAGTAGCAGCTGATCTTTTTCCGCAGGTTGATTTGGAGGCCTGTATGCAACGGTAAAAGTCACATTTTCAGCTTTGGGTACCAATAAGTGACATTGCAGCATCTCCAGGTCATTTTCATTCGCACATTCGTATGTGAGGATAAAATCTACTGTACTACTTATATACAAGGCAACACCACCACCTCTTCTTATTTTTCGGTCAAGTCTTAGCACCTGATAACCATCTATTCGAATTTCAGAGTTTTGTATATCTTCGGTTAGCCACGTTTCAGTTAGTGCAATAACATCAGGACATAGCTCGGCCACAAGTATTTTGAGTTCGTCAAGTTTATTAAATAGGCTTTGCACATTTCCATAATAAAACTTGATTTTGTGGAGGTTTTCACGTTGGGTTAATTACCCGGCCGTGTGACTTTTGTTAGGATGACGGGCGTCCTCCACAGAAAGGGCCTTTGACGTCGGACAATTACCCCATTGCGTATTTCCAGGCCCTTCTCTCCTTGTTCTTTCAAGATGGCTAAGTCCGCTTTTAAGGCCCTCCATTTCATCCTTTCCTTTACCGTGTACCCCTGTTGAAAAAAAAAGTCTTGTGGTCGGTGATTCCTCCTGCCGTTCGCTCGAGCAGGAGATCTCTCTGAAGCTTACTCTTAAAAATTAGTTTTAACGGCCTGGGTTTCCTCCCTTGAGAATTGGAGTTGTCCTTACTATTTATTCGGAAATGCTTCAGTATCAAAAATTCATCCTCCTCACTAATTCCATCCTTGAAGCGCTCCCTTAAGGCCTTGGTGTCTACGTCTATTCTACACTTTGGACTACCATTAGTTGATTCAGGGAGCCCATAAAGAATAATGCACTGTGTACTATCCACCTCAACTGCGTCTCGAGGAATCTGTTGGATAGTCCGGCTGATTCCAGTTGGGGCCTCGGTGCTATGACTATGAGGATTTGCGAGATCAGACAGTTCACTTATATGAGCGGTTGCTGTGCTGGGTACATCCCGCACTTTTGGTCCGGAAAATGAGCCTATAATTAGCGGGGATTTAAATTCGGAAAGTTCCTCATGGGTTGAAATTGGGCGCAGAGTATCAGTCCCGCAGGCAGTTAGAGATGTTTCTGTAGGATTTTGATCACGGTGGTCATCGTCGACGACAACTTGACCATTAATGTTACTTGAGGAAGTAAAATGTTCGGATACCCCAACGTATACTCGTAGTCTAGTGGTTACGGCGTTCGCCTTTTGGTCTCACGTGCAGGGTTCGATTCCCGGGCCATTTACATTTTCGTTGACTTTCGACTCTCCGACGAGGTCGATTTCCGAAAATGGTTCTGAAGGATTTTGCTTATGGAGCATGGAAACCTTTACGGTTTTCTTTACGTTGGCCTTGTCTCGGCTTTCTATCGTCTCCGACATCGTGCCATGCGTTAAAGTATGCAGATGTGTCTTAAGATACTCTATCTCCTTTTTCAGGCTTACCATGTCCTTCTGCATGACGGAAAAGGTTTAGAAAATTTCCGTGTATTTTAAGCTTTCTTTGATGATATTTGAGTCTATTGAACTCGGAGGACTTCGAGCCCTTTTAGCGGGGGGTGATTTCGTCGCATCATCCTTGCGATTTATGCCCTCGAAATTACGGCTAGGGCTTTTAAACCAAATTAAACCAGCGTCAGTTGTATGCCTCGATGGCGTTATTGTAACGACCGATGCCAGTGAATAAGGGGTTTTGGGTTCAAGTCCCTCTGGCGCCGAAACTTTTACAAGCTGATTTATACGTTTATTTTTGTCTCCCATAATAGATCGCAGTGAGAGTAAACGATATTAAAGCTCTTTAAACTTTTTCCTAGTTGGTGTTGGTGATAGCACTGGAAAATGTCTCTCTGTTACCTCGCTCGATGCTTGGGCACACTCCACCTCCATATACGCGTTCGCCGTTGGTCGGGTGGGGGGTTAGCGATGATATTTAAGCTCATTTCAGTGTCTTCTCCCAAGGTTTGAGTACGCGACCGAACTTGCCCTCGTAACTATTTTATTTAACAAATATACTGGGATCTAATTTGTTCCCTGACATGCCCCGGTCGTCCTCTCCCAAAAAATCAGGTGTGCGATAGCCCGCGGGGCTCGCTTCACACTTTCCCCAGACGACCCCACGACATAATCCTACCGAATAGTGTATTATCAGTATCAGTATATTGAGGGATATGTAGGAAAAATTCCTTTGAGTACCCTATTTGTACATATGTGCAGTGATAGCAGAAAATTTGTTTCTCAGACCGTTGGCGAGGCCAGTTGTCCTGTGTCATAGGAGTAAGTGGAGAATCGGTTGGAGTAAGTTGGCAGCCGGATTAACGTGCGTCCGCTGCCGCGAAAGCTGGCGTCCGAAGTGTCAGAGCGAGTCTGGTTGGTCACGTCCGATTGGCATCGGTAGCCACTGACGCGCACGTGCTAACAATCACGAGAAACGGGAGATTGGACATCTTAGGGCGAGTTTCGTACCGCAACGCGATTGGTGAGGATCCTTATTGTTTGTGCGATTTCTGGGCAACGGCTATCACAACTGAGTGGTAGGCACCATCGTACTCTCACATCTTATATTCGCGTATTAAGGTTCAAACAACCCCTATGTAACAGACAATATGCTTGAGTACAAACATACTACTTTCTTTATCTAAACAGGCGTTTTATATACATTGAAGTTGGTGCAGGTAAACATGCAAACGCAGGAAACGTGCTCTACGCTGCTATTTTGCCGCGAGAACTTTAATCTTGCTCTTGAAAGCGGAACCTTTCCTTCGTTGCGGAAGGAATCGCACATAATGCCTATTAGCAAGCACGGCCGATCGATGTCTTCTGACGACTTGAGGCCAATAAATACACTTCCCGCAGCCTAAAGATCTTGGAGACCTTGATCAAAGAAAAGATTATGCGTCATTTGACAGAGAACAACCTACTTAATGCAGCCTGACATGGATTTCTCGTGAAAAGATCTTGTGGCAACTGCCAGCTCTCTTTCTCTGATTATGTGCTACAATCTAGAGACAGCGGTTTTGCCCTTTATACCGTCTATTTTGATTTTACTAAGGCCTTTGATCGTGTTGACAATAAACTCCTTCTCCTTCTGAAACTTCATATCTGAACTTAATATCTTCCTATTTGGATGCTCGTACACAACGAGTTGAAATTTCCACTGTTATCTCCAACCCCACGCATGTGAGGAGTGAAGTTATTCAGGGTAGTGTACTTGGGTCGCTCCTATTTTGCCTATTTGTCAACGATGTTCCAGATTTTTTCAGTATGGTAGACCTTTTATGCACACCGACGATTTAAAAGTCGCTTATCGATATAAACCGGCAGATCGCAACATCGTGCTCGAGCTCATAAAAAAGGATCTTCAGGCCATTGGACAGTGGTGTTGCACATGGGTCCTTACCCTTTGAATGGCACAAATGTTCCGTTATGATTGTTGGTGACGATCAATAGCCTGAAGTAAGCATAAACGGTCACGAACTGAATGTGCCAGGAGTTATCAAGGATCTACGCCTAAATACCCTGGTTAATTTGGTCGCAAGTGAGTCGCAGGATAGGCAAAAAACGACGTACAACTTTATTCTGAAAAACGTTCCAAAATCCATTCGGCCAATGGACGTTGCAATGCATTTCCTCTACTCCTGCTGATTTAACTATAAAATAACATATGCTATTAGACTGTCATCTCGCAGTAAAAATCCACCCATTTTAGTTAAGCTATTTTAACCCATTGAAATAGACTCCATTTTAAACACCAAGATCTTGTTTCCAAATATCTGAAAAATACAAAGTATTTCCTTTGTCTTGATCTCACCCCAATGGAGCGAAGAATAGCGTCAAAATCCTCTAATAAAGTTTTAACTTCACCGCAAGCGGCTCAAGTTCCTGGTGGTAGCACTATGAAGCCTAGGAAGTCATGTACTCTCACTCTTGGCAAACCTGGGTTACCGCACCCCGGTACTGCAACCGTCTCCTCCCCCTCAAGTCACCAGACATCTCCGTCTACTTCCAAATTAGATGCTTCCCCAATTGCCATAGCTAATAATTCTGGTAGCCCTCCTAGAAATTCCAAAAAGCTCTCTACGTCAGGTAGACCAACAGCTTCGATACTCAATCAGAGTCCTCCCAAACCTTCTATTAAATCACCCAATTTAGGTCTTCGAAAGGGTGGGATCCGGAACTTGTAGAGGATTAATCACTACAAGTATATATAAAACGTCTTAGCGAAAACGCAACGGAAAACCTTCTAGTGTAGTCTACCTAATAGTGAGTAATTTGCCAGACTATTCTAGTGGAAAAGGTGTTAAAACGGTATACGAGGATGACACTGAAGATTGGGAAATGATACCACTCACTTAGGTCCTCTGCGATCCTTGCCAGCAGTAGTCAAATAAATCGACTTGCTAAACGATGACTTTGTGAAAACCCGGATCTTATTTCGCCCTGTCGCACTCGGGAGATTTGAGAGAACCTCGTCTATAGATCGCTGTTGGATTCTCCTGAGCCCGGAAATGATCACCAGAGAATGGTGTCGTTGAAGGGCGAAAGAAACAGCGGTAGGTGAGGATACAATAATTTGAGCTGCGGAGTGTTGTTAACAAGAAATGCTAGCGAGCAGCACGCCGTAAGAATTGAAAGCGACTTTATTCGAGCGGCTTGCGTTAAAACAAAAATTGTAAAATTGATAAACTTAAAAAACGTATAAGTTGAGCTAAGAGCCCACAAACTCAACCGCGAACATGCAGCCTTCCCAAACACTAACTAAGCCTATGCAACAGGAAGATATCAAACATACAGGTTACCCTACTTATCACAATTATCATACTAGGCCAGGATTTTCACCGCTTAATCCTCATAGTTACCTTACATCGCCCACCAGCCTCAATTTTCCGTTTAGGTTTTCCCAAATTCCCTGTTACTATCAGCAAGCTCAGCACGGCACTAATCCCTATGGCCCGACGATGTCGCAGAGCTTTCTACCTGCAGCTTTTAGCCATTCCCTTCAGCATTCTAATGTCAATTGTCCTGATCCAGTTGGTGGCTATTCTCCAGACGTCCAATTCAATTTCCCACCTCCAAATTTTATTACTAAATAAAGATAACCCTAAATCGAGTATTCAAGCTACACTAGGTATCATCTTGTTGTAATGCAAGAGCTGTTATTAATAAGATGGCTCAACTTAGTGTCATTGCATTCGAGCTGAAGCCAGATGTTATATGCATTACAGAGTCGTAGACCCATCTGCTAATGTCTGATGCTTTACTTATAATAGACAAGCATGATTTCTGCCGTCAAGACCGCACTAGTAAGCGTGGCGGCGGTTGTCTTCTCTATATTAAAGCTACTTTAAGCATTTCCCGTTCGATCTAGATGCTGAGTCATTCTCTGGCAATTGGTGCTTTGCAGCCATTATCCTGTCTCCCTGACAAAAGGCGATTATCGGATGCATTTAGAATCCCCCTAACTCATCATCCGAAGATGATGAAAAGCTTTGCGAAATATTGAAGCTGATTTCGGAGTCCGCCTATGACGCTAAAGTTATCGCTGGGGATTTCGACTTTCCCGAAATCCATTGGTCATTAAAATGTTGTCCACCCAGATTTCAGCCCTTCCTAGATATCATCAATTTTTCAAGCTGGTCTCAGTTGGTCTGCTCCCAAACGAGGTAACAGCATATTTTAGACCTAATTTTCACGAACGACATTTCTACCTTTTCGTTGACCACAATCAGAACCTCTTCCAACGTGTCCATACTTTAATCCATTGTTGTCTTCAGCTTGCCCCTACGAAAAAGGCTAGCACCGTTCGTATCTACCATGTTTTTGACCTAGCTGATATTAACTTAATTTACAACTTCATGGACTCACTAGACTGGCAGGATCTCTCCTCGACGAACAGTGTAAGAAGTCTCTGTGACCTTATGTCGGCAATTTCAAATAGCACTTTGGAATTTGTGCCAATAAAAATGTTAAGCCTTACACTTCGGACCCAACCGTTCCTTGCTTTCTTTTGCCCAGACTAAAGAAATTGCAAAGACAGTTGAAAGATCATTCTACTAGGTCATTATCTGGGCACCTAAGAATCGCAGAGATTTTCGAATTAGCGTCTAAGATTCGTCCTGCACGTGACAAACAGAGGGAATCTTGTGCACTCAGCGAGTTGAACTCTGCAAAATCTTTTGCCCAACTGTTCCGTCGTCGGTCCTTCGCTAAACGAGGTCATGAAATCCCTTCATTGCTGAATGAAGATAAAACTTTTGTGCTGGATGAGTCTGACAAGGCTGAAATGTTTAATGCATCCTATACAAAGCATCTTACGACGGAATCTGAACCGGTACCGTCGTTTTAGCCATGCTTAGTCAATACCATCAGAACCATTTATTTCTCCGTAGAAGTCATTCGTAAGCATATTATTCGTCTAAATCTTGCACTTCTTGGGAACTGACGGTATTTCAAACCCACTTATCAAGAGTTTTGAGCTTCCCCGTTTGCTAAATCATATATTCTTAGCTTATATTCTAAATGGTTTCTTTCCTGACTCATGGAAGGCATCTATTATTCTTCTAGTCTTCACAAAACACCGGCTCTAGCAAAACTTCTGGAAAAAAATATCTTCAAAAAATTCTTGAAGATCATGCGAAACCTGCCACTTGGCTTATCTTAACCTCGGTACTTCACTTCGTACTGAGCAGCAACCAGTCATCTTGATTTACTTTAACCTTAGCAAAGCTTTTGACAAGGTGCCGCACAGGCGGCTTCATGTGCAATTCGAAGCCCTAGATATCAGGCCTCCTCTCCTTGATTTCACTGCTTCCTACTTGTCTAACCGCAGCCAAAAGGTCTTAGTAGGCAAAAGCTACTCGATGCCTCAGCCGATCAGGAGTGGCGTTTTTCAAGGCATGGTTTTAGGTCCCCTCCTTATCATTCTTTACACAAATGAAATTTCAGCAGTGCTAAATAACTCGGAACAGTTCATTTTTGCTGACGACCTTAAGTGAATTTACTCATTTTCTAAGGACACGGCCAGTAGTTGCGTTGATAAAGTCAGCGCAGACTTGCGTACACTCTCAAGTTGGAGCGCCACATGGCAGATGGAGTTTTCTCATCCAAATGTAGTTTCATGTGTTTTGATCCCGCAAAGCTTCCTGAACTCATTATCTTCCAAAATAGTCCACTGTTACAACGATCTACGATAAAGGATTTGGGTCTAACTTACACGAATTCCTGCCAAGGCCGCACAGATATGTGGGTTTATATCGCAGAATTATTTCTTTCCAGAAATAAAGTTAAAACTATACCGCATGTTTGTTCTCCCTAGCCTAGAATACTGCTGTCCACTTTTTGGTCTTATGAACACGACTTACCGTAGTAAGATTGAAAAGATTCAGTGGGTTTTCACTCGTAAAATATTTTCTCTTTCTGGGTCTATTATTTCTTATACAGATAGATGTCAGTTTGCAAACATTACATTTTTTGGGTGAGAAGACTCGAAGCTTGTATATGCTGGTCTTATGCGCGCGCGCGTCCGTCTGTTAGTGTGCTGTGCGCGTATGTGAATATACGTCACGTGAGAGTGAGTCACTAGACGATCGATCAACTACTTGGCCATTAGTTGCCTACGGCACCTGTGATTGGCTGGCCCAGACGGAGGTAGGGTAGCGAAGTCACGTACGCTTTGCGGGCTTGGGACCAGCGCTACAACCCCATGACTTCTACGGTTTTCTCGTCGATTTCGACCCTGTTGTCTGCGACGAGATCCTCCTGCCTAAACTCCCTGATGGTTGAAAACGGTAAGTCTGGATGCTTTATGATCTCGCACACTAAAGAGCGCTCTGAACCCGCACAGGTTCTCCTCAACGGCAAGGTCCTACCTCGCTGCATCGTATCTATTTAGCTGTAAGCGTTTTAAAGGGATAATTTTATCCCACATTATTTTTAGGAATCGGGGACTCGCTGAACTCTGCCCCTGATTTCATGTTAAGAGACTTTTCACTGCTTGTTTCATATTTCCGCATATTTTCTGAAGACATTCACTATAATTTTAAATAAAGAACCGTTGTGAATCGGATGTGACATAATATGCTTGCGGTACTAATAATTTCTGTTATTTATAAGGTGGCTCATACAGACCTGCAACTATCCACTTTCTATTTATTTTACCACAGCACTAAAGTTGTAATGGATAGGCCCCTTAGGCCTTAAGGTTAAAATTTATTTACATTAGAGGTTCATTTAGGCATTTCCCGTTTGAGCTAGATGCCACATCATTCGTTGGTAATTACGGATTTGCGTCTATTATCCTGTCGCCCTGACAAATGCAATTCTTGGATACCTATACAAACCTCCTTACTCACCATCTGAAGATTTTGCCACACTTCGTGAAATAGTTTAACAGATTTCGGAGTCCGCTTTCGATTTTAAATGTATCGCTGAGGATTTTCTTTGAAACCTCTGTCCAGCTACATTTCAGCCTTTCCTAGATACCAGTAAGTTTTCAAGCTGGTCTATGCTAGTCTGCTCCTCACACGAAGCGAAAGTATTTCAGATCCGATTTTTACAAACGACACTGCTTGCCACTTTATGGACATAGTATAGTAAAGTTCAGTATATTTAGGGTGGAAGGCAATGTCTTTGAAGACCTTATTAAAAACAGTATATATAAATTATCCAATATAAAATATGTCACTATAAAACAGTGAGTTACATATATACATGTAAAAAATTTCGCTGCGGGAAAGTAAATGTGTAGAGGCTATATCACTACAAATATACATGACGTCTTAGCAAAAACGCAATGGAAAACTTTCTAGTGTAAGCTAACCTCTAGTGAGTAATTTACCAGGCTATCCTAACAGAAAAAGCGTAGAAACGGTGTGCAACGATAACAATGAAGATAAGGAAGTGATACGACTCACTTAGATCCTTCACGATCCTTGCCAGCAATGGCAGAGAAGTTGACCTGCCAAAGGATGACTTCGTGAAGACCAAGATCCAAGTTCGTGGGTCTCAATCGCGAGATTTGAGAGAGAGAAAGGTGTCGTTGAAGGACAAAGAAAACAGCGGCAGTTGAGGCGAGAAATTGAGCTGTGGAGAGTTGTTAGCAAGAAAGTTGCCAGTTAAGAGCATGTGGTCAGACCGGAACGTGTTGTTTTTCGAGTTCGAACAAAATTCGAAAATTAATAAATTTAAAAAACGCACAAGTTGGGCCAATAACCCACAAATGTGCCTGTGAGAGCTTTCAGCCGTTTCTTGTATGGATAATATATCTAACATAAAATATGTTAACATATATTACTTAAAACAAAACCTCTTCCAAAGTGGCCACGCATTAATGTGCTGCTGATTTGTGCTTGTCTCTTCAAAAATGGGGTAGAACTGTTTTTACTTATAATGTTTTCGACCTCGGAGATATAAGTTTACGAAACAACTTTTTGCCGCATTGGACTGGCAGAATCTCTCCTCCATGAAAGATGCAACAAGCCTTTGTGATTTTATGCCGGTCGTTTTCAATGACATCCTGGAATTTGCCCAACTAAAATTGCCCAGATCCAAACCTCTTAATCCACCGTTCCTCGCTTTCATTTGCATAAACTAAGAAAATTGAGGACGCAGTTGAAGAAATGATCTGCTGGCTTGGTATCCGAGCATTTAAGGATCACGGAGATGTTCGAATTAGCCTCTAAGCTTCGTCTTATATGTGCGGGCTCTAAGCTCAAATTGTGCGTTGTTTAAATTTATCAATTTTCGAATTTTGTTCGAACTCGAAATGCAATACATTTCGGTCTGACCACGTGCCCTTTGCTAGCAACTTTCTTGCTAACAACTCTCCACAGCTCAATTTCTCTCCTCACCTGCCGCTGTTTTCTTTGCCCTTCAACGACACCTTTCTCTGGTGATCATTCCCGGGGTCAGGAGAATCCAACAGCAATTTACAAACGAGATTTCTCTCAAATCTTACAATCGCAACCCGACGAACTTGGATCCCGGTCTTCGCGAATTCATCCTTTGGCAAGTCGATTTCTTGACTATTGCTGGCAAGGATCGTGAAGGATCTAAGTGAGTTGTATCATTTCTTAACCTTCACCGTTATCCACGTATACAGTTTCTACGCCTTTTCTACAAGGATAGCCTGGTTAATTACTCCCTAGTGGTTAGCTTACACCAGAAGGTTTTTTCGTTGCGTTTTTGCTGAGACGTTTTGTATATTTGTAGTGAGACCTAGTCTTGAATACTGCTCGCCTCTATTCAGTCTTATGCGCACTAGTGAACGGAAGAAAATAGAATCGGTGCAGCACTTCTTCACTAGAAGAGTTTTCACTACAGAACACCGTAACTTAACCTACCAACAAAGGTGCGAACTTATAAAGCTGGATCCCCTATGGCTTCGTTGATTGCAGAAGGTTCTTTTTTTACTGTTTAAACTTTTGAATGGTCAAACCTTTAATCCCCTTAGTACAATAAGGGAGCTTTAGCCCTCTCGACGCGCCAGCCATCGAGACGTATTTTTATTTCTTCCTATGGCACGTACAGTTAAGTACCGGCAATTCTTTTCAGTAAATGCCATATCAATCTGGAATAAGCTGCTCAAAATTATTAAAACCCAGCAAAACTACCCTATGTTTAAGAGAGCTATAACTAGTTTTCTACATTCAGGGCAACTTTCACGAATTTTGGGTGCTGACTCGGTGGAATCTCTCTTTCACTCTAATGGCGTTCGTGGACTTTGGACCCCGCCAGGCTTCATTCTGAAGATTATGCTGCTGAAGCAGCAGCCCGCAATCTGCTAACACTTCAGCCGATAGCGCGCAACTTTTGCCGACAACCATTGAAGGAAGACTGAGAACACTGTGTTCTTGTGCCAACCCTCTCCGTCTGGAACTAATGTTTTTAAACGATATGAAACAGTTCTCCTGCTGATGACTCAACTCAGCTTACAACTGTACATTTATTCCGTTTGTATCATACCTTTAAAGGCAGGTTTTTTTCACTTTAAACAAACTCCCTATCTCGCCCAGTATTGACAAAACAAAAAACCTGAAACAAAACCAATACTGGCCGCAACATAGGAAGCTTTTTTTTAGGTTTTTTCCGGTCTTCGAGGTGTTGGAAGGCGCCCAAGAGGTGCATTACCAACTCTTTACAATTGCCTGTAAACTGGCACAATAAACATATTATTATTATCATAAATCCTCTACATATGTGACCGACAGAGTGAATCATGCGTACTTAGTGAGATAAATCCTGTAAATTTTTACTCTCAACTGTTCCGTCGTCGGTCCTTCTCTAAGGAATGTCATGAAATTCCCCCATTTCTAAAAGAAAATAGAAGTAGCCTTAGTTTGTACACCGATCTATCTCTCAGAATGTGCCATCCTGGGTTGATGCTTTTGCGGATCGGGTTGATCGATTGCGTTCCGCAAAGCTTCTAATAATGTACATGTTACTAGCTAAGTGTCAGTAACAAATATTGTTGAAAATAGAAAATTAATTCTATGACACACTGACAAGGCTGAATCGTTGAGTGTATTGTTTGTGAAACAGCCTACTCCGGAATCGTTCGCTATTTCATTCACACGCAGTCAATTTCATCAGTATCATTGCTTTCTCCTTCGAATTAATTCGTGAGCACATAAGTCGGTTTAAAATACTTCGGGTACTGATAGTATTGCAAGCTTGGTTGTCAAGATACTGATGTGCTGCCCCCTCCCCCGATTGCTCAGTCATATATTCTCAGTGTTACCGTTAAACGGATTCCTTCCTGACTCATGGACGACATTTATTATTTTTATAGGATACCATGAGGACCTCACTATGATGTAAACAATTATCGATGTATTCTTAAAACTCTGGCTCCAACCAAAAATATTCAAAAAAACATTTTAACCAAATGCTTCTTTTGTGCCTAGCTAATTATCGTTTGAGCTCTACTCAGTATGGTTTTCTCCTGGAAGATCAGGGGAACCTTACGACTTAGCCTTTTTTACCTTCTCATTTCTGATTTTATTGGAAAGCAATCAGTGGTTGTAATCTTCTTTGACTTTAGCAAGGCCTTCGACAAGGTGCTGCACAGACGCCTCCTGGTAAAACTAGGAGCACTCGGCACCGACTTTGCCTTCCTTGGTTCCTACTTTTCTAACCGCATCCAGAAGATCTTAGGAGATAAGAACTACTCAACGCATCTGCTGATCATGAGTGGCGCTGGCACGGTGCTGCGTCCTCTTCCTTTCATCCTTTATGTCAACTAAATTTCACCAGTCATCAAAAATTCACGAAGTTTAATTTATGCGGATGATATTGAGCGTATCTGCTCATTTTTAAGGAAACGGCCAATATTTGCGCTAATTAAATCCACGTAAACTTGCTCGCACTCTCCAGTGGCAGATGAAGTTTTCTTCATTCAACTGTAGTTTCAAGTGTTTTGGTCCCGACAGGATTCCTGAGCCCCTAGTCTTTCAAAATAGTCCACTTTTAGAACGATCCACTGTAAGTGACTCAGGACCAACTGACATTATCGCCTCATGCAGATCGAATTTCCACAAGGCCTGCCCGAATGTGTGGTTAAACACTAAATAATTTCTTCCTTCCTGCACTAAAACTGCACAATATGTACCATATGTTTGTGCTACCCATCCTAGAATATTGCTGTTTCCTCTTTGGTCTGATATTAGCTTCTGACCGCACTAAAAATGAACATGTTCAGAGAGACCTTACACGTAGCCTATTTGCTCTTTCTGTATCCACAACCGTTCGAAGTTGGTGATGGCAACTAAAAAAATTAAATTGATGTGGGTTGGGCGGGTTTATAGGTATTAAGGCTAAGACGGTTAACCCTAACAGCTACAATCTTCCAGGCCCGGTTCCTTAGGAGATGGGAGAGAAGACGGTGGGAAAAGCGGATTGTTAGAAATAGTGTATTCTGCAGAAAGATAGGCGAATAAAATGGAACTAGTGTTGCCTCGCAGATGAGCGCAGTCCGGCAGCCAGAGCGTCAAATGTGGAGTGACGTGGGCATCAGTAATCGCCGCAGTGTTGGTGCATGCTTTGTTAAAGCGGCCAATGACAGGGCTGCTGTGTAGACTAGCGTGGGCGCGCGACCTTGAGATGGCCAGCTAGCGTGAGCACGCGGTCACGTTGAGGCGTATGTGCGCGTCGGTGAAGGACAGTTAGCGCTTAGCCCCAGGCGGCAGTGGGCGCGCAGGCAGGCTAAAGGCGTCATGCGTCAGCGGCTGGTCTTGGGTTCTAAGTGGCTGCAAAAGGCCACTACAGTTTAACTAACCGAATTGTCAGTTAACTCAGGGCTTTCGGTAGGGGGGCTTGTAGATAAGTTTGTGGTGGTCCTTTCTGCCTGACGCCCACCTAACTCTTGACGTCACAGACATGGTCGCTCAGAGCAGAACCTTGCACGGATGTACTGTTAGACGTGCCTCCGACGAGACACAAACTGGTGCGCGTGACATGGACCGCCCACTCGGTGTCTGCATCGTGCCGTCCAACCAGTCACATTCAAGGCCGCGAGGCTGAGCGAGGATTCAGCAGTCGCCCCGATTACTGACGCTAGAACTCACTTGGCATTCTGCCCCGTCGCGGGGCGGACGCGCCGTCGCTGCTCTCACTCATGCCTCTCATAGTCGAAGGTACGCCAGACCGGGTCAACCTTCCTATGAACTATTCTTCAACTCATTCTGTAAACAATATATTGTTCCTACTCCTCTGGCTTTCCAAGTCTTCTCTCATCTTCTAAGAAACCTAGCCTGGAAGATCGCAGTCGTTAGGATTAACCGACATAACCTTAACAACCTTTTGCGATAATGGTGACTGTCCGACGTGATCTGAACTCTTAAATTCTGATGTGGCTGAGCTCAATCATCATCAGACCTCCCTCAACGTCAAGTGATGTATTTTCCTCTGTCATCCCTGTGACTGCGAAATGGAGAAATTAATCACCGACACCCTGTGGCGAAGTAAGAGGGAGATGCTGACTTGCTCACAGCCCGTCAACCCAGGCTTTGGCTCCTTCCCCATCCCGAAGAGGTGTTCTTGCTTTGAGTGCACATGTCTTCAACTCCTTTCCAAACTCTGTTCCTTCTTCTACAGCCAACTGTATCCCTTCCTCCTTCAACACAGCCAACACTGACATGGCATACGGATTTGCCGTCGAAGTTTAACGCAGCCAACATGGCTCTCTCACACGTCGTCGAGATGCCCAATCTCTTACACGACTCACGCATGACAGCGCGGAAACTCATGCGAGTCAAAAACGTCCCAGCAACCTGGCTCCCATAAGCCAGCTACATCAAGACCAACTCCTCAAACTCTACCGTTGGTACGTACTTCCTTCCCTATCTTTTACTAATCTCCCCTCGTTTGTTTACTTTCCTTTCTCTACGGTTGACATCGATCCTGGTCAGGTCAGGTCAGGTCAGGTTTTATTGAGGGAAAAATAGGTAAATACCTTTGAACTCCCTATTGGTACAGTTTTTTCAATGCATTTGATCTGCAGAACATTTCAGATCAGTGGCGTTCCCAGAAATTTGAAAGCCGACAGGGAAAAAACTCCTTAGGCATTGTTCAGAAGTCTAGGGGTGTGAATGCCATTTGAGAGATTTAAGGCGAACAACTGTCGCCCGGGGGAGGGGGGGGGCTGCACAGTATATTCGAAGCTGATGGCCTGTGCTAAGAATGTTTGAAGCATGTCAGGGAGAGTCCATCGCGGTATTCGCCATAATACTAAGGGTCCCACGAAGAGAAGGTTTCGGAGGTCACGCGAACCTCATCGAGTGTCGGCGATGCGCCCATCGTGCACCCTTGTTGGTTTAACGAGTCTGCCTGCTAATTGACAGAAGAAATATAATCAGTAGTTTTCTAAACAAACATATTACTGTAAATTAGCGAGTAGTATGTTTTTTTATAATGTATTATTCCGCAATTTGCATTCGGCAACTGGCAGTTTATTTTCGGGGGCTCAGTGGCTTTTTGTCCTAACTTAATAGCGTCGTAAACATGCCTACAGATGCGTCTGACATGTCCTTAGATGGCGACATAACAAAGTCCGCGGGCAGAGCATTCCAGGCCTGAATTGGGAAAAGTTTTACAAATCCGCGTAGCCTCGGATCAGAACGTTTGGTGGACTCGAAGCTTGCAATTTTTGTTATTCTTAACTAACATATTACTGAAAATCAGTGAGTAGTCTGTTTATATACATATATAATTTCATTCTCGCAATACCCAATTTTAATGGCCATTTCGAGTATGAACATCTAAATTTCTCTTGAATGTATCCACAGATGGGGATATAACAATTTCCTCGGGGAGTGCATTCCAAGCTTCAACTACTCTATTACCAAAGAAGAACTTGCGTGTGTCTAGTCTGGCCCCTGTTATGCGTAGTTTGAAGAGATGCCCTCTTAAGTTGGTCGTTGTTGCTAACTCGAAGAAGTCGCCAGGTAGAAGACAGCAGTCCTGCCCGCGCATTATACGAAATGCTTGTATCAGATCGCCACGTAGCTGTCTGTAACTTAACGGAAATAGATCGAGATTAGCTAAACGGCTTTCGTAGGGTAAAAAGCTCTGACCGGTAACCAGTTTGGTCGCGCGCCTTTGGACCTTCTCGAGGGAATTTAGGTCTTTCGCGGTCCAGGGTTTCCATGCTTGCATTGCGGACTCCAACTTCGGCCGTACAAATGTTCCAAAGACCTTAGCAAAGCAGTCTTTATCGAAGACACAGAAAGCCCTTTTGACAAGATAGAGGACGGACATCGCAGACTTGGCTACTTTTGCGCAGTGCAGCGAGGGCTTGAGCAACGTAGAGATCCATACTCCCAAATCTTTCTGCGCGTCCACTTCTTGCAGTTGGATGCCATTTAGGCTGTAAACCATGGGGTTCTGAGAGCTGGGTCGGCCAACTCGTAGGATACTGCATTTGTTCTCGTTTAACGGCAAAAGTCAGTCTTGAGACCAAGTTTGAAGACGGTTTAGGTTTAGCTGCAAATGTTCTTCGTCAGCTGAATTTCTGATGACGTTCCAAATCTTAATGTCATCGGCAAACATAGCCACATCGCAGTCCAGTTCACGGACGGAGTCATTGACGTATATAATGAACAGTATAGGGCTAAGGACAGAGCCTTGGGGGACACCGCTCTCGACTGCAACGTCTGCCGACTGCTGGTCACTAATGTGGACAGTTTGAAAGCGAACAAGTAAGAAGCTTTGAATCCACTTCAGCAGATTTCCTCGAACACTTATTTGGCTGAGTTTGTGCAGAAGTCGTTGATGTGGGACGCTATCGAAAGCCTTCTTGAAGTCGATGTAGATTACATGAAGCGGATTTCCTCCATCAACTGCCCGAGTCCAGCGTTCCAAACAATGGCCCAGCCGTCCCTTTGTTGTCCACAGCGGGGGTGTTCGAATTAGCCTCCACTGTGGCTGCATGGTCAACTATGGGGGCCTGTACTTTAGGTATAGGTACACGCGTAGGTTTCTGAGGTGTTCTACACGTAAGCTCCGCAGCTGTCAGGTTTTTTGTTGACACGTGGGTCTGCTGGATAAAATCTCTCATGCCCTTCATTTCTTCCTCGAGTTTTTCCTTTGAAACGAGGGTCTGCAGCATAAACTCCTGCATATTTTTTACCACGTCGACAAGTTTATCAAACTTTGATGCTAGCACATCATATCCGTCGCAATAGTCTACTACTTGCGGCGGTCGCACCCAATTGGTAAGACTTTTGGATCTTGTCTTACACCGTGCGTCAGTGGCGTAATGGTTAGAGACGCGGCCTCGTGAAGAAGCGGTTTCGAGTCCGAGCCCACCTCGCGTCAAATTTTGCATTTGGCTTCTGGTCTGCATAACTGCGTACAACAATTGTATTTTCAACACAAAAGGTTAAGATATGCATTTTTTGTCTTATATACGAGATAGAAAGCCTAAGGCTACGCTTTGCTGATACAATAATCCTTTAGGAGTCGAATCTTTTTACTGAAGACGATTGTGGTTAGAATTTAAGCAGCAGAGCTTTGACTGACTACTAGGTAAATGTCTAAACTTGTAAACTTAGTTCAGGGTTGAAAAAACGGGCGTAGCAACCGAGCTAGTTTAGTTTCTAAGTATGTAGTAGGTAATTAAAATTAATTACTGGTATCAACAAATGTGATATAATATAATGGAGCGACTCAGTCTTTGTCGTTTTCTCCGTGGATACTCCTCAGAAATCCTAACGAGATTGATTTGGACAGGTAGACTGTGTAATCCAAGCCAATAATTCCAGCAGGATGCTCGATTTGGAGAAATTTCCTGGTCGAACAGTGACAGTATCGCAGGGAATTGGACGAAGGATCTTTGCAAAACAGTGTGTTTTTTGATCCAATTTTTGTCTTTCGACAATTTATTTCAGTGTAAAACTTGAATTTATTTCGCCTTCGTGTCGCTCGAAAATTCAAACCTTCGGCGTCCATTACCGCCGCCTTCGGTCTTGCCGGGGTACTCTGGGAGCCTACCTCGCTGACTCATTCCGGCTTTGATGCCAAGCCGCGCAGATTCAGTGTCTACGCGCGCTGGTTAAATTCATACGCACTGTGTCTGCCTTTGTTTGCCGCGCACTCGGCAACCATCGCGCGAGACAGGGACTCCCCCATTGGTCTCTGTCCTTGGCAATCACCAATCACCATCAAGGCCATCAGACAGACAAAAGTCTTCGGCGACTGACGTTGGAGTTACTCGGCCTTCTGCCTCGGCTCAAGACGGACGCGACACTGCAGTGCTCTCTCACGGTCCTGATGGCCGAACTTAACGCCAGGCCAAGTCAACCACCTTTCTACTTTCTATTTTCCTTCTTGTTCTGTACACAATATAACCTGCTCCTACTCTGGTTCTCCAAGGCTTCTCTGTCATCTCCTAAGGATTCGGGCCTGGAAGATCGCAGTAGTTAGGCTTCAACCGGCTTAGCCTTAACAACGCCTATTGCGATAAGTTGGCTAGAGCTTTGATTGTATTAAAGCTTTCCTTTTACTGGTGCGGATTCGAATCACACCGAGGACGCCGAGGTTTCCCAACTGGGTAAAATGTATTACTCAACTCTGCTTAAACCTCCTACGCATCTCTTATTACTTGATTTTTCGATTTATTAAGGCCATAGTTTAATTATTATTTACAATTTATCATCAAAAAGCCAATCTCAATACTCTTAGCATGATATGTTTACGTGTCATTTCGCTTGAAAAAATAAAAAACATTTGAAAACCCGCTCGGAAAAAATATACATCCAGAAGGGTGGAGTCAAGTTTGTTTCCTGCTGAAGTCAGTCGGTGGGATTATTTGATAGTCGTCGTTTTCGTGGGCGCCTCTTTTCAGTTGCCGACCGAGCCAGTTACAGAAAATTGAGGTTAGAGTTAAAGTTAGTGATAGGACACAGGAATATTTACTCTTCTTTGAAATTTTGCGCTAGACCACCTGCTGACAGTAAGACTATCGTGCAAGATTATATTCAACTTTTGCGCCACAGCACAGTGGACGTGGAGATGGGTGCTTGCGCGTGTATCAATTTAAAGTTATTAAGGTTTGTGTAGATTCTGCGGCACCCTCTCTCTCTCCTCCATCAGGGCACAGTTGAAAAGACTGGAGCAGGAGGGGGTGCCGTGAATAATAAAAACAAACACTGTCTATTCGTTTCCTGTCTGACTTCGCCGGAGCGTAATGTCTAGTGAGCTTGTAACGTCTTCTGCCTCCGGTGCCACGTCACGCATGAGGTCACTTGGATGCAAGTTTTGACCCACCTCTGAGACAGCCAACCACAGGTGCCGCAAACTGCGCCAACGCTCAACCTCTCATGGTGGCTAGCAGGTGCGCACACGCCAACGCACGCCCTTGTAGCGACCTTGTTCCCTAACAGGCGCATGTCCCGATTTCTGGCTTTCCGGTCGTGGCCTCAATCCGTGTAGACCTCAAGGTCGTTAAGCTCGCCGGACTTACTGGCGCGAGACACAGGCCACCCACTTTGTACATCAGCTGTGTCAAACAACACCTCGTCCAACCAATCACAGGCCAACCTAGCCAATGAAAGCTCTCTCTCTCTGTCTTCTGGCCCGACTACTCTCACACCTCACTTGGGACCCGGTCAACCTACTGAGCGGACGTGTCTCTTCCAAGTCAATCGACTCTCATCTACTCTCCTTCGCTTTGTGTACACAATAAATTCTTCCTACTAATCTGGCCTTTCAGGCCTTATACTATCCACTGGCTTATACATGTCGGGATACGTTAGATCACCTATTATCCGGCCGGACTACATCGTATCCCACACCTTCCCCAGTCCAGTCTAGTCAATCACCTCCCTCAGGCTCATAGAGGAGCTCACTGTGGCGACTGCCGTGTCGCAAGCTGCGATGTCGACAAACAGAAGGTTCCCCCAAATCACAAGTCAAGCAAGATGGTGTAGGAGGACAGTAGCTTTACTGCCAGAAAATAGAGAGTACACAGGCGGAGTTATGCACACCGAGCCGGTACGCCAAATTGTGTGTTCGGTGCAGTGGACCCGAGGTGACTGGGCGATGCACTCACCCAGGTGGAGATGCGGGCATCTATTGGCTGGAGCTAACGTGCGCACTGAGCCGCGACAATCGGGGGGAGCAGGACAGTAGGACATCGCGGGACCTCTCATAGCTGCTGGCAGACAAAGTGCGTAGGCGTTGAGCCGGCGCGCGCAGACACTAAACTTCAGCGGCTTTTGGCAACGAAGCCAGCGTCAGTCGGCGAGGCTGGCTCCCACAGCCCCACTCACACAATTCGGACGCGGTCCGCTTGCGCGTGGTAAGCAATCATCAGCTTCTCCTAATCTATTCTCCACTAGCTCTCTACACAATACACCATTCCTTCTACCTGACATCGCAGTTCTTCTTTTCCCCAATGGAACGCAGCAGCAATAGTTCGTCCTCATTAACTTAACCCACTGCGATATGGGTGACCGTGACATGAGCTGAGCTCGCTACTTCCAGAATGAGCTTTGCTCTATCATCATCAACCACACTCAGACCATCGAATCCATGTCATAGTTCATTCCCGATAGATTAGAGCAATCCCTCTATGAGTGCCAGCAGCCGCACCTCCTTCCCAACAGTATTTCTTCCCACTCCACTCAACCAATACAGACATGGCATACCGATTTGCCGCCGAAATACAACCCAAAGACCGATCAACCCAGCCACTCGTTCAACCCGACTCACTCACACCAGTCGCAGCCACCTACGCTTTTCACAATACTACCGTTTGGTACGTATCTCCTTCAATAAATTTAACTATTCTTTCTCCGTTCAATTGTTTTTTTTTCACAAAAACTCCCTTCTGTGAAGGGATCACTTGTAGGGTAACAATTTATTATAGGGCTCACAACGCCGTTTAATTGGCATAACTGTTTACCTATTGCTTAGTTTGGCGGCGATTGTGTTTCTCACCAAAACGGTACAACAGACTTCCTCAGCATCTCACATTGCATCTCAATGGAAATATTTAGTGATTTGTGACTACTTTTTAAAGGGCCATGTCGTGTTACTCACCATAAAAGTACAGTACAGTTAATCAACATGCTACATTGCATTCACCACACAGTCTTTGTTGACCCATTTCTTAACGATGAACTCCTGCAGTTCACGTGTTCTATGACCCCTTACGGGTTTTCATGTCATACATTCGGGGAGGCTAAAACTGCCTTTTTCTTCCCTTTATGCACTTTCTCCGACTGATCAATGTTTTGTCCACTTGGGCCTCGACTCTATGGAACATTTCTTGGTGCATCTTGCATCCACAGCGGCATTTCATATCCATTGTGATGAGTTCGAGGGCCTGACATTTCTGTATGTCATCCTCGATATTAATGAGCTTGCATATCTGCATACTTCGTCCGAAGCTCTCCACGGCTTTGCATTCGTCTCCTCTCTCTCTCTCTCTCCTAAAATATAAAAGGAAACAACAGTAGACACTGCCTGCTACTAAAATCCAACAATACAGTCGTACTATCAGTGTAACCCCTTTAGACGAAGCCCCCACTTCGTAACTCCGACATGGCCCGCGTACGCTGCTGTCATTGTCCTTCTTTTAACCTTCAAGGCAGCTGTGTCTCGCCGAACATATCGGCAGTGAAAGATACGATCCTTTGGCTTCCTGAGCGCGAGCTCTGCCATGATCATGTGACACCGGCCAATCGATATGCCTTATCGCTCGTACATTACGACAACAAAGGGCCCCAAGGCGGGGTGGGGGGGCGGTAAGTCGAAAGCACAATAGCGCCGACAAAGGGGTCTCTGTCGGTACATAGGGCAGTGCACTTCGAAGTGCGGGCTTTGCTTAGACTGTCTGACGGCTGCTGCTCTATACATCTGTTTTCTCTCTCACCTAGGTGGCTAGTCCGCAATCGCATGCACGCACTGAGCCCCCCGCCCACCCCTTCGTCAACTAAATTTTAGCGAACGTCTTCCTGCCACGCTTTTCCGTTTATCTGAAAAAAAAATCCGTTAAGACTCTATGAAAAAGGCCAAAATATGCTCTAAACCCAGCATAGGAGATAAAGCGCAATAGTAAACGCTCCCCTGCCGCCGTTTTAAGTACATTTTTTCTTATCTTATCTTCCATTACCATTCGAAAATTTAATTTTCTCCTTTAGTGCTCCATAAAGTAACGCGTAAACATTGGAGCCTCGGACGACGACCAGCACCATCTACGAACACCTGAGGTAACGAGCGAGCCATTAGCAGAAGATGTGTTTCGATTGACGAGCTTCCGCTCAGTTAACGAATTGTTAGGGCGTGTGTGTGCCTTTGTCCGCCGTTGAGTTTTGCTGACAGGGCATTAGTCCTCGGTTGACTGAAACCAAGCAGTGAACTGGTGCAGTTTGATTGGCTATGTTTCGCAAGACCAGCGTTTCACATGAAGAGCTCGGTGTGGAAACGGATTAAACTCATCAATAAAGGTTCCACTGTGCATATATTTCATTGTTATTTCCGTGTTTATTTAGTTGCAAATCTATAGTGGCCTTTTGCAGCCACTTGGAACCCAAGACCAGCCGCTGACGCATGACGCCTTTAGCCTGCCTGCGCGCCCACTGCCTCCTGGGGCTAGGCGCTAACTGTCCTTCACCGACGCGCACCTACTCCTCAGCACGTCGCGCGCTCAGGCTAGCCAGCATTAGCCAACCTCAAGGTCGTCCGCCCACGCTGGTCTACACAGCAGCCCTGTCATTGGCCGCTTTAACAAAGCATGCACCGACACTGCGGCGATTACTGATGCCCACGTCACTCCCCATTTGACGCCCTGGCAGCCGGACTGCGCTCATCCGCGAGGCAACACTAGTTCCATTTTATTCGCCTATCCTTCTGCAGAATACACTATTTCTAACAATCCGCTTTTCCCACCGTCTTCTCTCCCATCTCCTAAGGAACCGGGCCTAGAAAAGTGTAGCTGTTAGGGTTAACCGTCTTAGCCTTAATACCTATAAATCCCCTCCTCACATAGGCTCACCCTTATCGCTGTTCGCATCTATAATCGTGGCATTTTCGCGGGTTTTAGTTCCACATTTCTTGCTTCCAATTGGCTAGATTTCCCGTCGTCTACTGACCTGCTCAGATTTACTCATTAGCTGTTTATTCAGTTACCTCTGATTTGTTTGTTTTTCTTTTAGGCGGAACCCGGAGTGTGG
The DNA here is from genome assembly GCA_036362985.1 of Ligula intestinalis. Lineage (NCBI taxonomy): Eukaryota > Metazoa > Platyhelminthes > Cestoda > Diphyllobothriidea > Diphyllobothriidae > Ligula > Ligula intestinalis. The sequence goes on from JAYGXS010000005.1 coordinate 45,552,863, forward strand.
TCTAGCGGCAGTAATTCGGGCGGCCGCCGAAATTTGTCTCTGTCTCGGTCAGCCTTGATGGTAATTGGTCGACCGCGACATCGCCTGTTAGAAGATCGCGCCAAACATTGAGCAAGAGATGGCCAGGGGGCGGTCTGTCAGCGTGACTGCTGCTTTGGCGTGATAAGTCAACGATCACGGGTTCCCACAGTGACGCTAATGCCCACTACAGTTTACCACCTGGACTCAAACCAGTGACCTTTTGATCAGAAGTTAAAGCCATAACTATTGAGCCACGGGCTCGTTGACTTGCCCGTTTAGATCGCGAGATATTGATACTCGTTGATTAACGTTCTCCTACCGCTAACGGACCATCTTCACTAATCCCACCATTTATTCCCTACAATTAACATGCACGAAGTCGAGTCTTCTTTAGGATGGCAACAGTCAGCATCTTCTTTTTTCACAACGAAGGTGGAGTAGTCGAAAGACCAAAAGAGGTTTATGTAGTTACTTGTCGCTCTTACCGAAAAGGCCTTTCGGTTCATTCTACTAAATTGCATGCTTTCAATAAGTACCACATGTGCGTTGTCGCCTGCTCCCTTTTGGTGCGCCAAGTCATTGTTATTTTTCTGTGCGAAGGCCTAGCCAGCCAACTGAGTGAATGAGCGTGGTAGCGAAAACCGACTTTACCTTTCCTTTCCCTATCGATCTACTTGGCAATGGTGCTGGCCGACCCAGAACACTGGCCCGTGTCCGCATGCGAAGCGCTACCTTTGCCCTGGGGCGCACTCACACACTCGAGATAAGTCGGGCCAATCAGCGTCCTGAAGCTGACTCACACAAAGTCCGCGCTGACGGACACTTAGGATTCTGCCTCGAGCGAAAGCGGACGCAGGCAGCGTCCTTGGCCGCTCTCACACGGCCCTCGCAGTCGAACACCATGTAAGACCGAGTGACAACTTCCTCCTAACTGTTCTGTACCCAATATATTGTCCCTAACACTCTGGCCGTCCCAAGACATCTCTCTCCTCTCCTAAGGTACTGGACCTGGAAGATCGCAGCCGTTCGGGCTAAGCCTCAATATCCATAGCACCACGCGATAACGGTGACTTGCAGGTGGATTAATTTTAAGTGCTAATAGACTTGCGCTGCATCTACCACACTTTCTCTCTCTCTCTCTTTCCTCACCCACCCTTACTCGGTGTCAAGATAGAGTAATGAGGATAAGTTATAGGTTTCAACAAACTAAGCCTCAGTCCCAGAGTTATATATTAGGGTTCCGTTTTTAACATGAAAGCTTTCTGTTGCATTTATAGATAGTATATCCATTGAACAGCATATTTCAACAGGAACAAAATGCCCCAATTAATGAAAAGCCTCCTTATTAATACTTTGTTTTCGCTGTATCTATGTATCTACATGTCTACTATATAGGTGATTATATTTAACTTGCGTTTCTGTCGTTGTAACGAATCATTCATAGTAGACTAAATGGCAATATGTAGTTGCTATTACTGCATACAAAAGAAATACTTTCTACTCAACTATTGTGTGCGTATTACAGATTTTTGGGATTATATGAGCCTATGTAGTGGTTCTTTCTGCTCAATGCCCACGTAATTCTTGACGTCACAGACAAGGTCTCTCAGAGCAGGCCCTTGCGCGAATTTACGTTTTGGCTTGCCTCCGACCAGACCTAAACTGGCGCATGTCGCATTCACCACCCTCGCCGGTGTCTACCTTCGTGTAGTTCAACCAATCACCATCAAGGCCGCGAGACAGAGGGAGGATTCGGTGGCCGCTCGGGATGACTGATGCTAGATCTAGTCATTCTTCTGCTAACTATTCTCCTATACATTCTCTACAGAAAGCAATCTTCCTACAGCTCTGGTTTCCCAAGACTTCTCTCATCTCCTAAGGAACCGGGCCTGGAAGATCGCAGCCGTTAGGGTTAAACCTTCGTAGCCTTAACACCTTTGCGATACCTATGCTGCCCTTACCGGCAGTGTGAAGAAGACCGGAGGCGAGATAGTGCACATGTGAGTGGGTGGCGTGGTGTCCGTTTGCACCAACACGTGCCACTGCACTCCTTCTCCGAGGTGCGGTATTTGTTAGGGGGACGCTTTTGAGAGCCTGTCCGCTCACTGCGGGAGCCGCTTGTACTCTCCTTTTGCTTGTCTCTCTGCCGGGTCGATATTTCACTAGCTTGACGCCAACAATTGTGCACTTCTCCTGATTGGCTGATGCAAAATCAATGGACTGGACAGACGTGCATCTAATCCTGCGCGCGTAGGCGCACACGCACGCTTTCCACGGATTCAAGTGGCATTTGTAGGTAACTCTTGCGATCACTTGGTAGCAATTATTAAAGGCTTCTTTAACGCAGTAAAGCTCTTTCTTACAACTCTGGCTCATCCAACTTTTGATTTGGAGAACCTTCGTCGTGTAGACACTACCACTTGCGACAATTGGTGGCCCCAACGTGAACTCGAGTGACGCTTGCCATGCCCAGATCTAGCCCTCGTGTTGGTTCAACGCATCCACTATGCGGCCCGTTCAGGGGGCAGGTCACACACACACTTCTCATGTGTTAGACAATTTTGGGATGCAGAGTATAAACTGAGAATAAGTAAAGGATTTGCTAGCACATATATCGACAGTATTAAGGCTTAGAAAGTTTAACCTTAACAGCTACGATCTCCAGGCCCGTGGTTCCTTTAGGTGAGGAGAGAAGACGGTGGGAAAGCCAGATTGTTAGGAATAGTGTGTAGAGGGCCTTTTGCAGCCACTTGGAATCCAAGACCAGCCGCTGACGCATGGTGCCTCTAGCCTGCCTGCGTGCTCACCGCCTCCTGGGGCTAGGGGCTAGGCGCTAACTGCCCTTGGCCGACGCGCATGTAGGCCACAGCTTGACCGCGCGCACACGCTAGCCAATCAAAGTCCATCTCAAGGTCGCGCGCCCACGCGAGTCTAGACATCATCCGCCTCATTGGCCGCCGGAACAAAGCATGCGCCGGCGACGCTCGATGTCCTCATCACTCCGGAGCCGACCCGAATAGGGACTGGACGCACTTCTCCGCGAGTCAACATTCTCTCCATCTATTCTCCGTTCCATTGTGTACACAATAAACTCCTCCTTTTACTCTGGGCTTCCCAAGACTTCTCCACTCTCCTAAGGAACCAGGGCCTGAAAGATTGTAGGTGTTAGGGTTAACCGACTTAGCCTTAGCTCCTATAAGTGTATTCTGCAGAAGGATAGGAGAATAGATGGAATAGAGGCTTCTGACCTCGGTGCTACCTTTAGTTATATTTGAATTGTGAGTTAGAAATAGGAGGATGGTAAATTTCAGTAATTTATCTGCCTCAAAAGATTACTTCCGAAAAAAGGTATGTAAGGAAATGGACTGTTTTGGGAAGCAGTTTTATAACATATCAGTTCACAAAGAGGAAAAGGGATAACTAAAAACCCCGCTAAAGTAGGTGGAGTATCCCCACATGATGACAATGTTTTGGTCAGAATAAGTGGATGAAGTCGAAATCAATGATCCACGTCAGAGGGAAACTTCGACTGTGCATCGCGTGCGCTTTCTATGAAACTGAAACTTGTCTAAAGAAGAATTTGGTGGATGAGAGTGTGGGATACGATGTGGCCCGGGAAGATAATAGATGATAGGACGTATCAGAATGAGTATAAGCTGATAGATATGATAAGGCGTGGAAGGCCAGAGTGTTGGGAATAACTTAATAAAGTGTAACAAGCGTAGAATATAAGTAATATGCAAGTGGCTCCCAGACAAGCGCAGTCCAGCCGTGAATGGGCCAGACCCCAGAGGCGCAGTCTGGCATGTAGATCACCGGGTCCGGGCAACTACAACCGAACAGCAGATCATCGGTTCTGGGAGTGAATGAGCGTAAACAACTCCCCGCAGTTTGCGCACTGGCCTTGAGAAGTGGTTGACCAGTAAGCCAGACAGAGGATGACCTTGAATGGCTTGTCCCCGCGGCGTCCGAGGAAAGCATAGCTTAGAAACACCAGATCGCTACAAGAGACTGAGCTGAATGCTTATCGCAGGGGGTTAAGTGAGCTAAATCCTAGCAACTGCGATCTTCAGACCATTTTTAATTAGTAGAGAAGAAGTATTGGAAAGGCCAGAGTAGAAGGAAGAGTATATTGTACACACAAAGGAACAAATAATAGATGGAAAGAGTTTTGACCTCGGAACACACGTCGTTCCGCTGGAGCACCATGGTCCTAAGTGATGTCTGGCGGCCGAGGGTGGGAAAAAAGGGACATGTTTGAGTATTGCTTGGGCAACCACGAGAACGTAGACGCACGTGTGTGTCCGAATGGAAGTAGGTCAAGTCTCTGCAGGTCAGTGCGTCTGTGAGCACTGACTGAGATATTGGAGGACCTTGAGGCAGCTGGCCTTGAACAATGACGCTGGACAAAGCAATTGAGGGCGTCGGACGGCAGAAACCACTACATGCTCTCACAGCTGGTAACCGACTAAGCTGGTGGACGAAACCAGAGGAGGCTTAATCTTGTGTCTGGTTTGGTCAGTGGGGAGGGATAAGACGTGTGGTGGCACACGTGGACGTCAGTCCCTCTGTTAAAAGCCAACTCCAAACCCGTATAGAACCCCTTGTGCCATGGGAATATGTAGGATAAAAGAGACAGTAATGGAGCTGTTTCACAAGCATTTTCTGACTGCTCGTATTGCGTAAGACTCGTGGGATATTTTTCGTTTGTTCTTGAAGACCATTTCGTCAAACTTGTGCTCCTTTATGCCCGATCTGAACATGCGTTCAGTTTGACCTGTGTAATTACAGGTATGGTTTCCGCACGAAAGCTTGACCGTACATGTTCGACTCAAATGTTTTGGAAACCTCTGAAAATGTTGCCTTTTCATCTTACACAAAAAAATTCCATCATTCATCATTCTGAGAGCACAGGTACTAGCTAAAAGCTGAAATATGTGTTTTGGCTGTTTTGGCGTCTTATAACGCAATTGCTTTCAGCTAACATCTGTGCTGTCAGAAAGAGGAAGCCTACAACATTTGTATACCAATAAGCGCTTGTTGTTGGCTTGTAACTATTACGCCTGTACACTCCGTGGTTCAGATATTCATATCAACTTTCATATTACTCCAAAGCTGGCGTATTACTTTCTGAAATTACTGAAAATCGGAAGTTCCAGCTTTTTAATTTACTTCTAAAAAATGTTTAAACTTGGTGCAGATCAGAATATTCAAGTTTCATGGGCATAGAACGAAATTTAATGTAAATATTTAGGCTGAAGTCCATCAGCCACTATGGGATAACCAACTGCTACTCACGTGCTGCCAAAATACAGACAGTAGTATTGTAGTGGGTCGTTGCCTGCTCGTTCTCTGGCTTTCCCCTCGTGATCTCAATCTGTATGGACCTCAAGGTCGTTGCGACTGCTGCGAGACAGGCTACCCACGATGCCCATCAACGGTGTCGAGCCATACGCTATCCACTCACACACTGTCCACCCACACGATGTCCAACCAATCACAGGCCGACTTAGCCAATGGACCCGCTTTCTCTGTCTCCTGGCCTAACGGCTCTTAAACTTCACTTGGAATTGCACCTCGAGCGCGGCGGTCGTGACGATGCCTGCATCACGGTTGGATGTCTTTCAAGACCAATTGGCGGCTTTCCCCTTCCTCTCTGTAAACAATATAATGTTCCATCTACTCTCGCCTTTCCACCGTCTTCTCTCCAATCTCCTAAGTAACCAGGGTCTGAATGATTGTAGCTGTTAGGGTTAACCGTCTTAACCTTAACTCCTATAGTATAACTATGGGATTCTTTAAATAATTCGAAGCAAATCCAGTTAGGATAAAAGAAAGTTCTCGTTGTGAGGGAGAGTGCAAACACGTTAAAACGAGGCAAAGGGTGGGAACCTTTTTTGGCTCAGAGAGCCAAGAAACCAAAAATTTGGAAATATATTTCAATGAGAGACATATAACATGTTTTAAGATTTAATTCAATTAAATTTGAGCATTATAATCTTCTGGAGAGTGCCAGATGCAATCATCAAAAATGTCACATCAGGCTCGCGAGTCATACATTCCCGACCTCTGCCGTAGAGAGAGGGAGACTTTCGAACACCAAGCAAAGTGAGAGATGACACTGTGGCGGACGGCCACAATGCCTGTTCCCCCTTCGTTCGCCAAGGCTCGCTGCCCCAAAGTCGTGTCGTCACAAACAACTGTTCCAATGCTTTCCTTCACTGGCGCCCCCACCCCCGAGGCTTGACCTCGCAGCTGCTTCTGGCTAACCTATAACAGCTGCGTCAACGCCCCCTTTTCTTTGGTGTGCCGGAGGACCCGACAGTTGACCTCAATTTATTCAGTCACGCAAGCACGTGCGCCCACGCCCGCGTATGCACATGCGTCCAAATAGACACGCCTACCTAAGGGCCACTTGAATGCCACACCTCGACCGATGCAGCAAAGACCTTTGCAGGCGACCTGTCCCCGGGCAATAGCAACACAACAAAAACAAAACACTAGAACCTGCCCCGCAATCCTACTTAAGCAGCTGCCACCACTGTCTCAGTCTCTCTCAAGTCTGGCTGGATGCAGTCAACACTAGCCCTGGCTTCGCCATTGGCCACTGCCGCCTCAGGAGATTCTGTATACAATAAATCATGCTTTCTGCCTTTTACCTTCTACCTGGGGATTTGATCTGGTGATTTTAATGATCATAGTACATCTACTACTTATACCGCTACAACATCGATGTGCTTGTCGAAAGACTGGTTTTCGACTACAGGAAGTTGTCCCAAGTCAGAAGTCAGGTAAGACCAATTAGGTTGGGCAGTGCACTGTAAAACAGAGCTAGCAGAGGGCTCTACAGAAAAGAGCATCTCACAGTAATCAGTCCAGTTTGTGTGTGGTCTGCGCCTCTGAGCAGGCTAACGGGATCCCGGAAGTCCTTCAGCCGATCAAGAAATGGTGCAGCGTTAGGGGCAGGCTTAGCAATCAATTACCATACCGCCCTGATTACCCACCAAATGGTGCACTATCGATCCGAAAAGCCACGTCAAGTGATTAGATTGATGAAGCCGCCGCCCATGATTAGTGTTCTGACTATCACTCTGCCCAGCCCGATAAGAACACAATTTGATTGATCCAATCTTGTATGCTTTCGTTTGCCTTAAATAGCCTGTACTAAGTACGTAAAAAGACTTCTACTTTTGCGCTCTTCTTGTCGTTTTCTTCCTTGGGGGACTTACACAAGGCGTAGTTAGCCGGCGATCGCGCAGTTTTGGCCACAAATTGTCAAGCTAGCTAGGCCAAAGGGCCAAGACGCGAGGCACCGTCCGACCGAGAGGCGACTATGCGGGTAGCTCGGCAAGGAGCGTGTGATGGATAGTAATCGCAAATGCACGGTTGTCGGGCGTAGGCAGAATGAGTCAGCGATAGTGGCGCCGACCTTAGGAACACCACATTATGACATATACAACAGTCTACAGCTGCACCTTTGGGCACGGTGTATGTGGAAATTACGTGACGGGCTAAGTAGTAAACTGACTTCAAAATGAAATGATCATCTGCGTAGTAATTTGCCTTGACTCCTCTCAAGGATAAATGAGGACGGACAATCTGGATACGATTAGACAAATTGAAGCAAATATACATTTGAGTTGAAAATTAATAGGCATTGCAATGGCGTCATCAGAGCAGAGCTTCTGATGATCGAAACGACCTTGTACAGACTATTGATAATCGTAGGTGATGCAGGAACTGCCTCTTCTTTGAGTTTGCAGCATGGCGAGCACTGGCTCGCAAAACCTCTAGAGAAATGTGCCCTCGACCCATTGAAACAGAAAAGCGTATCTAAATACCTTCATCCCACATGCATCATGCCAGACATACCGACCTGCAAGTCAAACCAGCTGACCGGCCCGTTGACTGCGCCAGCCATGGTCGGCCTGTGCCATCCAATCACAATTGACTAAATTGCTGCCACGCCAACAAAGGCGAGTGATTCACCTCCCACACATCCTAGGCATCGCCACAGCATGCTGCCTCCATCCTCTTCATACATCAAAGCCTCCTGAGCCGCCACTCAGAGACTTGAGCGTCGCCCGGCTTACGGGGGTGGCTTCGGCGTGGGCGGCGACACTTAAACATAAACATTGGCGGTCAGAACCACAGACACTGGTGATTTAATTTTACAATGAGCGCAAACCCGTGGCAGTTGATGTTTGTGCATAAAGAGATTGTTGAGCAGTTTTTTAGGACTTAGTTGAACGTTCATTCTTTGCGATAACATCCTGTCCGTGACTGTGACGCGAACCAGGACTGTCGACCTTCGGCAAGCCCATGTCTGATGTCGAGAACTTCTTCAATAAGCGCGGGTTGAGGGTCTCGGCAGCTAAGTCATCCGTAACTGTTTTCACACTAGACTCGAAGGAGTTCAATCGCCACCCGGCCATCACCGTCAACGGTGTGTCTTTACCGCTGGTCCGTAAGCCGAAACTCCTTGGCGTCCGTTTCGATCCTCTCTTCACGTTTGCGGACCATGCGAGAGAGGTCGCAAGCAAAGTGAGCCGCTGCACCAGGGTCGTAAAGGCTCTTGTGGGCACATCCTGGGGCTGCGCGACAGAGAAGCTGGTGACCACATTCAAAGCGCTGGCCAAGCCGCATCTCACCTATGCGGCATCAATCTGGTCTCCCACAATCAGTCCTTCCAGTCTCCGCCGCCTTCAATCAGTACAGAACGTTGCCCTCCGCACGATCAGGGGCTGCTATAAATTTCGCCTATCGATCACCTTCATGCGGAGTCTTCTATCCTGCCGGTTGCCCCTCACAACACACTATTAGGCCAGTAGTTCTGGTGGACCTGTTCGCAACCCGGCCATTCTGATCACAATCGTTGCCACGCTCCTGAGCCCAGCTGCAACGTTAAGCCATCTATTCGGGCTTTTCACAAGGAAACTGTCACCTCGTTCCTCTCGGACCTACCCGTTGATGGCTCTGTCACCAAGACAGGCTTCCAGCATCTTCACCAGAGAGCCATTCTCAAGGAAAAACGGGGTTATCAAACCACGGTCCCTTTGAGCGGCTATCCACCTCCGATTGCGGCCTCAGAACAACAACTTCCGAGGGTCACTCGCTGTACTCTGGCTCAACTACGCAGTGGCTACTCAATGGTCCTTCGCCAGTACCAACACCGGCTCGACCAGCCCATACCCGACTAATACCCCGACTGTGGCGCTTCTCCGCATGACTGTCAGCACCTGTCCCGGCCAGGTCCCCAACTCACTGCCACGGACCTTTGGCTCAAGCCGGTCGGAGTCTCGGCTTTTCTCCGTCTCCCAACTGAACCCAGTTTGGACTCCGGCGGGGACTCCTGATCCAACAATGGGCTACTAACCAACTAACCTTCGGCAAGCTGTATCCACTTTACTCACCTTTTTGGTGGGAGAAGGTTTGGCGTCTTGAGGTGCTCGCGACGTTCTGAGGTCACAATAGCTGGAAACGATAGCTAACGAACTAGACTACCCAGCAAAGACTATCCCATGGGCCACAATGAGACGGAAAAATGCAGACGGATGGATGATGAATGATTAAAGGGATTAAATCCTAGCATGGAGCTCACTGTTGATAAGTAAAGTGTGAGGCCGGTCGAAGGCGATGCGTCGAAAGCAAGAAGGTTTCCAAAAGCAGAATGTAGGTATGACAGAATAGGTTGGAACAGCTTTTTACTGCGAGCAAAGAACTTTACAAAGGGTTCTGCCAAGCGTTAGCAACCAGCTGTGTCTGCAGGCAGGTTGTGTCAGTCTGCGTCCGCTCTTGGTTCTAAGACGTGTCCTCTGTTTCTCGCAGCCAATCAAACGAAGTGGCGCACATTGATTGGCTTGAAGCCTACGCGCGCCTCAGGCAGCGAATCGACCGGGAGCGTGAGGCCTGTAGCAGCGATTGACCAAGAGAGTGAGGGAGAGGTTGTCACACGCAAGTGCCCAGGGCTTGACAAGTGAAGACAAGATGAGTCAGTGCAATGATGCTAAGTGCGAACTGTTACAACGGTGGAGGATCGTGTCGCTAGTGTTGTAACGGTGGCATCTGAGGTGTGTCACTGTCTAATTACGCCCTGTTGAAATCCCCAAGGACGAACGCAACAAGAAGGGCATAATTCTGGAATCCACCCGGAGAAGCTGTCTCGGGTGGCTGTTGCTGTTGGTTGATCTCCAGCGCGCTCTTTGTTCCGCCTCGGGGGCAAGCCACAGCACTGGGAGCGGACTAGCGGTTGTCTCGCTATCCAGTGTGGCTGCAACCCTCCCTGTATCAGGGGGGCAGTGTCTTATAAGAGAGTGTCTAGTGCGCAGTCGCCTGTAGCCTGATTGGCACATTGGCTGCCCGCGCGCGGCTTTGTGTGGGGGCGGACTGATAGCGTGACCTGAGAGTTCATCCGGGCCGCTCGGTAGGAATAATCCTAACACTGCATCGGGGTGCACCCGTCCACATTCGGTCTAAGGTCATTGCTTGGGGCCAGGCCAGCGAACGCTATTAAACAAAGGGTGAGATTGTCCCTAGCGGTCTTTTTGGGTCCTTATGTATTATAGCTACCTACATAAGTTTTTAAGTAGGTTGAATTACCTGTATAATTCTGGTTTTCTACGCACCATCCATCGATCTAGCAGGGATTTTCTGATGGCATTTGAATGCAGAACGGTTCTCCGAAGGCAAACACATTCCACAACTGCTGAAATCGGCAAAATAAGCAAAACTGGACTTTTGAACTACCAATGGGAACTACCGCTTACTTAAAAATTTTAAGTAGGGTGATTTGCCTAATCTCCCTGCCTTTTGTACTTTGTTAGGCTTCTTTCTAGTTGGTTTTGGTGATACCACTGGAAAATGTCTCTCAGTGACCTCACCCGAGTTTTGGACAAACCCACCCTACATGCACGCGTTCGCTGTTGGTCGGGTGGGGGGGGGTTAGCGATGATATTAAAGCTACCTTCAGTGTCTTCGCCCAAGGTTTGAATACGCGACCCAACTTGCCATCGTAACTTTTTTATTGGGCATTCAAATTGGGTTCTAATTTCTTCCCTGGTATGCCCCACCCGTCCTCTCTCCGAAAATCACTCGTTCGAATGCCTGCAGGGCGCGCTTCGCACTTTCCCCGGACGACCCCACGACACAATCCTACCGAACAAAGGAATCATTGTATCGGTCAGCGGCAGGGTCGATTTGGATTTGGTGGAGGGCTCGGACAAGTCGATATTCGAGAACACGGACTTGCCGAATAAAGCACTGGCAAAATCCTTCAGATGCGGAATAGAGTAGCGGTTCGGGGTGGTGACGTTATTCATGGCCTTGTAGTCACCGCAGGGGTGCCATTCATCAGTAGTGGTGTAGCGCCGTCTACCACTGGCACCGCGCCCGCAAGGCAGCACGTGATCGCAAATCTTGGTCTGCTTCTGGGCCAGTCAATACATATGCCGTAGACTTGTAGTGGGCCGTTGCCTGTCCGATGTCTGCCCTTTCCGGTCGTGGCCTCAATCTGTCTGGAGCTCAAGGTCGTTGCAGTCGCCAGACTTACTAGCGCGCGTGACGTGGATCACCCAACACGCCGTCCAACCAACCACAGGCCGACCTAACCAATTAACGCGCTCTCTCTCTATCTCTGTCTACTGTCCTGATGGCTACTAAAACCGCACTTGGACCGCGGCTGGCTCTCCGGCGGACGTGTTTTCCCAAGTCAGACTTCTTCCATCTATTCTCCTTTCCCTTGTGCACACAATATAATCTTCCATCTACTCTGACCTTAACCAACTTCTCTCCTGCACTTAGTAACCATGGTCTAGAGATCGCAGTTGCTGGGTTTAACTCACTTAACCCCCTGTGATATTGGTGACATTCCGACGTGAGATGAGCACTCAACTTCTGATGTGCTACTGGTCAAGCAGTTGAGCAAGCGCCCAGAGACACTCTCGCACAACATTTACGCATGCACGCTCACAGCCAGCTAGCAGACAAACGCAAGCGCAGGTCTCCAGCCTGCCGAGTATCGGGGCTTCAGACAACCACGGAGTTTCTGTATACAATAAACAACTCCCATTGGTCTTACCCCTCCTCGTCGTCTACGCGACTGAGAGTGATAATTGTAGTGCTCTGGACAAATCCTCGGCTAAGAGTGCTACAGTTGCCTCAGAATCCATGAGGGGAGAGGCCAATGAACTCTCAGAATGACGTACGATGCCCATCCGAAGCATGTGTTCAAACTGGCCTTGGCGGTGGCAAGACGTGTGGGCACGAGAGGGTAGGGCCGAGAAAATACAGGAGTGCCAGAGATTCGGATGTGCTGTACCACATCGTGCGGCGGGGGAGATGCGCTGAAGTTTTGACAGATGAATGCAGTGTATATGGCGAGACGCTGCCAAAATGGACTATCTGGGTCATGGTCCAAGACAAAGATCTTGCAGAACACTTCAGAAGACGGGATACCTCGGATGGAGAGCTTGCCGATCTGGTCATGCAAAGTAGAATAACGGTAGTTCACCATGGGATCGTCGAGAGCGCCTGCGCCGAGAAGGGCACAGGAAACCCCGGTAACGAAAAATACGCAAGGGAAAAGAACTGTGAAACCTGTCCGATGAAAGTGAGCAGGTACCGAAGTAGCCAATGAGCGAGATATTGACAGGCTGAAGAAAAAACTCAAGATTTGGGCACCGACGGCTGTTTGTTGAGGGGGATGACACTCAACTGAGCGTTAGTATTCACCAGGAAATGTCGAACACTCCGGACAGCGCAGATGTAGAAGATACGAACAGCGCTGGGGACACCAGTGAGATCGGCAGCACGGACCTTCGGGGTGACCCGTTTGCTCTGCTTGGAGATGAAGGAGCAGGAAGAGATGCTGTAACAGGCTCTGACACCAAAAGTAAAGTGGTACCAGCAGGTGGTGGTTGTATGGGATGAGATGAAGAAGCAGGCTGGTTATGTCGGGTAGATGGCCTTTGGGATGGGACTGCTTGCCGTTGAATAGAACCCAGCTGTTCAGCGAGTTGCGCAAGCCCAACCGTCATGTGTGAGAGAAAGAGACACAGGAGGAACTGCAGGCCCTGGGAGTGCGGTAAATGGTGGTTTGGCAAAGCCGTGCATCTCCATCAGCCGTTCAGCTGTTTGTGCTGGTTGTGTGGCAGTAAGTGAGCCAGAAACACGCGCCAAGTCACGTTAAAATTTTGGAGGAAAGCTTTTTATGGTCAACACCCGACTAAATCTTAGATTTGGAAGAAGAGCGTGTTCGTACGCATAACGTCGGAGTCACCAATTTTTACGCTTCTAATCGAGTCTATCATGCCTCAATGCGCAGCAAGCCTGAAGCCTGCATGCACGTCTCTTTGCTAGCGTGAGGTGGGTGTGGACACGTATAAGTCATGTGAGAGTGAGTCACTGGCCACTTGATTCGTCGCTTGGCCCATAGCAGTTTGAGCTACCTTTGATCGGCTATGGCAGATGCAAGCCCAGAACTGTAATCACGCGACCTCTTGCATGGCTTGGCACCGGAGGTGGAAAGCACTACAACTCCCCCCTCCCCCAGACACTGACCAAACTGACACTATGGTGAACGATTAAATGCATGAAAAAATCCGCTGCATATGCTAGTTTGAGAGTGTGACCATGGCGACAGATGTTGCTCGAAACTGAAGCAAGATTAATGCTGCGAACTGCGCAGAGGTGCCGTTGAGGCGCCAGCCAGAGAGTGCGTTGGAGTGCTCTCGCCAACGTGTGCCGGTGAGGTAGCAGATTGGCGTGAGAGGAAAAGGCATGTACCAGAGTTTCATTGTCGTCTGGGCTTAGAGATAAGAGAGATTACAGAGCGTGTCAAACGCAGTTAACTCTCGTTGAGTTAGACGCAGAAAGAGAATGAACATCTGAGATAAAATCACGAGTAAGGACACCGGTGTCCGGAAGGAGAGAAAACGTCCGGTGTTGGCAGGGTTGAAAAACTGCCCCATGATATGGCTGAAATCCTGCGGGTGAATAGCGATGACATAGACAAATATGGACAATTGTTTTTCTTATTGTTGGACACGAAGAGTGGTAGGGGAGAAACATACAATGGGAATTTTTAAAGTTGGGTTCTAGGCGCGTCAAGAGGTCTCAATTCGGTCACGCCGGGGTCACCAATTGTCGAAGGAGTTGCGCCGACAACGCGGAGGTTCCCCTAATCAGAAGTCGTGGAAGACGCAGTGGGTTTCAGCAGCTGTTGAATGTGAGAAAAAGAGGTTTACAGAGGGTTCCGCCAAGCGCTGGCAACCGGCTGCCTGTAGAAAAGTTGTTTCAGTCTGCGTCGGCTCTTCGGACTGCGGAAAGCTTCTCCTGCAGCCAATCAATAAAACGGAAAAATTGATTGGCTTGGAGCCTAAGCACATCTGAACAGCGAACCTACTACTTCTAACGCGTTTTTGGCATTATTTATGAGCATCTGTGCCCTGTACCGGCATTGTCAAATTATGATAATTTGGTCGGACTTTGTTATTTTTAAATTTATGTGGCATAAATTGGCTAGATTATTGAACACATATGTACTTATGGACTATAAATGAGCATAACCTTTCAGTACGGTGGCAGTCTGCTACAGATTGGTCTACATGCTAGACGCCCTCCAGGCGTAAAAGGGCGGAGTTCTCAGCCTGACCACTGCATCCAGTTATCAAGAGCCTGTAGAGTGTACCACTGATACTTCCTGCGTTCCATTCACTCTATTAGACTCATAAAATCATGAGTCTCAGACGAAATTCCACCGACTGATTATCTATGCCAAAGTGCTTTTGGGCATACAAATAAGTACGTTCTGAGGGCGCAGGGCGGGTGCGACAGAGATACCGGTTTCTCCGCACTCTTCTCCAACCTATCTGTTTGCCCTCGATGGTTAACTTCTACTTCCCCAGGACTGCAGAACCGAAGAAGAACCGCGGGCGAGGCAGTCACCTCGCTCTAGCATTCGCACGCAATTTTCAGCGCATTACCGGAGGTGGTAGTGATGAAACGATCCCGTAAAACCCAATTTTTTGCTCGCAAAAAGCGTCCATATAGACTCAAGAGTTTCCCTGGCCGAAGACAAATTAAAAACACGTCTTCACACCTGCCACGTCACGCTACGACGGCGAAGCAGAAAACAGCTAATTGTCAGACCCTTTCCCCTCCGCCCTAGCTTATAATACCTGCTCTCTGAACGCCTTCAATGTTCTCCTCATACTTATTGGATATTTAAACTCGGCCCTCAAATTATCATAAAGGCCCGATGATAGTTAATCGAAGGTGTAAGCCCACCAAACTTGAATTCTTATATCTGAGCCCCAGATTGGCAGCTTCACTCGTAGCACTTAACGAGTGCTCGCAGCCCCTGGGAAATAATCTGGAACAACCTATTACCCTCGAGGTAGACAAAAAATGATTGACACTACAGTAAAGTATGATTTGCTCGAAGAACAGATCAAAGGGATGACAAAAGAGTCAAAACGCAAGAGTAGCTGGATGGGGTTTTGCTTACACACGATCCTTTTGCAGGTGACATTGGACCGTTACTACCTAAGATCGATAAGGTTGCTGAGCCCTCATAATCCCGGCCAGCCCGAATAGTGATAGAACACAATCAGGTCACGGTATAAGAAACTACAGATCCAGGCAATAGGTGGTATTTCATTGATATGCAATATCAAACTGGGCCAGCACGAACAGACTACAAGGCCAAAAGGTGACAAAAAGAACAGGTAGAGAGGTGGGCGGAGGGGTGGGGGGCAGAATAATAATAGTAATATTATACACAGAACCAGTATAACACAACTGTTAGGCAAATGGAAACAAAAGACGTGTGCAAGCGGTCATGGAATCTATCCTCTACAGATTCTAGTTGTACACACAATCTGCTTGCATCTCTGTGTGTGCGTGCGAGGACTCAGGCCTTTTTTGCATTCTGGGGCGCACTGTTTGTTGTGGTTTTCTCCGTTCCTTTCTTTTCCTCCTCCTCCTCCTGGCCAGCTGCTCCGCCTGCATCAGGTTTCATTGCTGGAAACAGGATAACCTCCTTGATGTTGTTGGTGCTGGAAAGGAACATCAGCAGTCGGTCCACACCGAGACCCCAACCGGCTGTCGGCGGTAGGCCATAACTCAGGCTGGTGATGAAGTTCTCGTCGACGGGCATGGCCTCATCATCACCGGCTGCCTTCTCCTGTGGTGCGGAAAAAAGGGGACCCCAGACTAGGCGGGTTAACAGGTGCCGAAACGCGTGGAGCTTTTATTACATTGCAAGGAAACTACAAGCCAGGTGGGCTATCTGGAACACATAGCGCAAGCACACTAGAGTAGAAGCACGTTAAGACGCGGGTTTATGTTCTGGGATGGAATTTTGTTATAAACCGAAAAGTAGAGGTAAAGTGGGTTCAGGAAAGAAACGTCTTACTGGCAGAAGAAGAGGCATGAACACAATCACACCAACGACTTAGGTAAGGTTGTGAATTTAATGGGAGACGAACCAGACTTTACAAATAAACTGACTTTTGAAGTGGTTTGCTCATGTCACATAGTACTGCCACGATGCCGCAGGTTGTACTTATTACCTTAATTATCATCGGTTGCCAATCAACTAACAACCGAAGACAGGGTAGGAACCTAAAGTGGACGAACATATAAAATGGTACTTGGGAAGCAAGTAGACGAGGCCAAAAAAACTTGTTGGGGTGGGTTCGGGGTCAGTGATGCTTGGTCGTCTCGTCTCAGA
Organism: Ligula intestinalis; assembly: GCA_036362985.1. Classification (NCBI taxonomy): domain Eukaryota; kingdom Metazoa; phylum Platyhelminthes; class Cestoda; order Diphyllobothriidea; family Diphyllobothriidae; genus Ligula; species Ligula intestinalis. The sequence goes on from JAYGXS010000005.1 coordinate 45,569,616, forward strand.
GTATAGTTTTATATAAAATCAGTAAACGTGTACTACGGAGGGAGTTACACCAGTCAAGCCTCGATACCGACCTGAGGGCAGTTTACTGTGAAATAAAACCGCACATTTCAATGCAAACCTAGGGATAGGGCCAAGTATTTTTTCCCCTCAGAGACAGTACGACTCCAGTGTAATGGGGCGTGCGAGGCTAGCAAACAAAAGCGATTCCAGAGAAGGCAAAACCGAAAGAACTTACGGCTGCTTGCTCCAGGAAGCGGTCTCGTTGAACGACGGGATCGTTCAACTCTGTGTAGGCATTGCACAACTCCTTGGTCATACAGAAGAGTTCGAAGCGCTCTGTGAGACCAGGACGCGACCTGTGCCATTTGGCCAGGGGGCTCATTACTTCCGGATGATTGATGATGAAGGTGGGATTGAGACATTGGGTTTCTACGCGTTCACCAACAAGCTAGAGATACAAGCAAAGAACATAAAGGAGTTAGTGAGGGCAAGAAACAGTAGAAACCGCAGTTTTGGGTACAAAAAGGCACATTTATGGAGAAAGGGCTGAATGAAGATGGTATTTTGACTCGACCCGCCTGACTAGCGATTTCTACCGCTTGATGCTCGCTTTGGGTTTCGGCGGTCGGTGGGGAGTGGGGGAGACAGTGGGAAGTGCATGCAAGTAGGCTGATTTCATTTTTTGTGGAAATGGATCACACAAGAACAAAAAAAGGCGCAATTAACGTCTCACCACCATCCAATGTTAATAACCGTCTGCACATGAAACTAAACGATCACTATTGACAAACAAATTCTGGGAAAGTGAAAATTCGTGGACTCGGACAGCCTACCCGCGAAAAATGATGCAGATGTGCGACAAAAAGTAACAGTTTGTCCGTCGCAAGGTACGCAGTCTCCTATTGTTCCGAAGCTACAGGGGAACAAAACATCACACCGCATCTCTGCGGATCGAACTCGCGGACTGTTGGCCCAAATTCTAACGCTCTAACCATGGAATCACGGGCTATGTGTCCTGTCAGTGATCGCCAATCTACAACTGGCCCGTGGCTCAATGATTGGAATGCTATACTTCTAGACAAGAGGTTAGGGGTTCGATCCGCAGATGTTGCAACACCTGTGGGGGGATGTGACTACTCAGCTAGAAATTGAAATTTCTGTTTTCGTCATCGTTGTCGCTAATGTCTTGAAACCGAGTGATTGGCGGCCTAGCAAAACAGGTCTGAATCACGAAGATGAGTTGTTTTACAACATGCGTGCGAGGCATACACGGGTAGCGTCGGTGGAACAGGCAGGAGTTGGTGAAGTTGTGCGTAAAAAAAACTACTAAATAGATGTACCTTGTCCAGAAGACGGGCGGTGGATCTCGGTTCGCCACAAACAACTCCAAAGCGATCAGCGATTGCTGATAGTTTTAAGCGAGCAGCCTCGGTAAGCAGCTCCTCGGCGGGAGGGAACTCTACATCGTAGGCCGCCTTTAAGGCGTCGTAGAGGTCGATCCGTTTGAAGGGCGGGGTGAAATCGATGGTGACGGCGGAGTCGGCATCCTCTGGCTTGTAGTCAATCTTATAACTTCCAAACAGCATCTTCACCAGACCTGAAGATAAGTGAGCAGGGAAGATAAATTGTCAAGCTAATCTACGTAAGATAAACGGAAGTGCTCCCTGTGAGGGGAAGGGGCGAGAGGGAGCGCAAACGCATCGAAACAAGGCTTGCGCAGCATAGACGGTGGGAGCAGGGGACTTTCGAAAACCAAACAAAGTGAGAGATGATAACGCTATGCCGACATACACAACAGTCCAGTGCTGCACATTTCAGCGCGGTTTATATAAAAATTACGTGGCTGATTGGTAGAAAACTGACTTCAAAACTAAATGATTATGTACGCAGCAATCTGTCTCGGTCGATAGCAGTTTAGACACAGCGTAACTTACGGCCAAGAGAAAACCCCCATCATAAATAAGTGGGGGTGGACAATCTGGACAAAATTAGACCAATTAAAGCGAATACGCATTTCAGTCGAAAATTAACAGGTATTGTAATGGCCTCATCAGAGCGGAACTTCTGGTTTGTACAGACTATTGGTAATCATAGGTGATGCAAAAACGCTCTCCTAAGGAAATGTGCCCTCGTGACATGGAAACAGCAAAGGGTACCGAGATGCCTTTATCTCACATCTCTGGGCAGCGGCATGCCAGACATACCGACCTGCAAGTCAAGCTAGCCAACAGGCCCCAGGACTGCACCAGCCATGGACGGCCTGTGCCATCCAATCACTGGCTGGCTGGCACGCCAACGAAAGCGGGTGATTCATGCGTGCAGACAGACACCCACGCACCCTGGCAGGGCTACACGTTGCTGCCCCCGTCTTCTCCTCAGCCGGTACATCAAAGCCTCTAAGACGCCACTCAGAGCCTCGAGCGTCGCCTGGTTTGCGGTGTGCAGCCTTAGCGTGGGCCGCGGCGCTAAAATGCAAACGCTGGCAGCTAGAATCGCACACATTGGTGATTTACTTTGACAATTGAGTTCCTGTCACTGAGCGCAGTGCTCGTGCTGATGGTTGGAGCAGGTTTGTCAGGTCTTAGTCGAACAGACGGGCTTTGCGACAAAGTCTTGCCCATGACTGGGAGGCGTGGGGCCTTGGCAGATTGTTTGCACTTGACTTAACACCGCAGGATAAATTACAGAAGGAAAGCGTTAGGCATCTTGATGCGCTTGCAACGTCCTGAGGTCACAACTGCTGGAAATGATAGCTAAGAACCAAAGCCAACCACCAAAGAGGGCCTCGTGGTCACAACGGGACGGAAAATCCGCAAGAATGGAGGATGAATGGGGAAAGGGATCAAATCCGAGCATAGAGCTCACTATTGGTAAAAAATTGTGAGGGCCACTGGACGTGGCGTCGAGGAGATTGAGAGTGACCGGCACGTATCTAAGGATGACGGCGTCAGGAAAACACCCTTCTTGCGGCATGACTTTGGTTGCTATCGCAGTCCCTGGTTCTCCAGCTACCCAATATTTCGACGGCAATATACTCTCAGGCGAAAGTTGGACCGTCGAACACCTGCCTGTTGGTCCAGCGCATTTACCATGCGGCTCTTTTAGGGGCATACTCTAAGAAAAAAGTGGTGACTCACACTTGAATCGACTTCGCTCCCTTTCCAATCCCATTGAGGGAAGAATGACGAATCAACAGGAAGTTGATCTAGCATAAAGCCCACCCCAAAGTGCCCCGATACAGCCGACAGACAGGCGCAGAATGTTACACTTTCAATGGGGACTATAAATAGCAGTACAGTAGTCGCCCACGGTTAATAGGCCCAGCCGCGTATTAAGCCCAAGTCAGCTTGGGACGGAATTTTACATAGCGAAATCCGCCGGCCAAAAAGCCCAGTCGCCGGCTATAAAGCCCATTTTACCGGATGAGAGCTGCACTCTACACTCTGCAACGCGGTCTATAGGCACGAGGTTTCACAAAATTCTATGATTTCTAATCCCTGGAGAAGGACATCAAAGAGCACTTACGAGCGAATTTTCCTCCAAAACAACTGACACTAGACCGCTTCTTTTTTGTTGTTATTACGTAGAATACAGACAAACAGCATTCTTTTCTTGTACATAACCAAGCTCTACACATAATACAGTACGTATGTAATGTATAGTGCCCATCCTGCATTTGCAAATCAAGAACTAGGACTCTCCGGTTAGTGCGCCTGCCGCTTATTAAGCCGAATTCGGTCTGGGCCTCAGGTGGGCTTAATAACCGGCGACTATTGGACTCTCGGAGCTTCAAAGCTTTTAAGGGGATGCAATATGGATAAGGATACCCAAGTAAACCGGGATATGGCAGGGGATATTAACGCGGCGTCAGCCACCATGCTGCTTTCCGGTGCCCATTGAATTCAGATGAAAAAATTGTCTGTAGGGTGTTCACAGATAGACTATCAGGAGAGTAGCGCTGTGAAATTGCACGGCTTCACAACAGAAGCACGCACCTGAAAGCATGTCTTCTGTGATAGTCATGAGGTCATTGTAGTCTGCGTAGGCCATGTAGAACTCGCATGAGGTGAACTCGGGGTTGTGCGTGAGATCGATGCCCTCATTGCGGAAATTTTTGCCAATCTCATAGACGCGTGGGAAACCGCCAACGATGAGCATCTTGAGGTATAGTTCGGGAGCCACACGCAGGTACAGATCCATGTCCAAGTCGTTATGGTGGGTGATGAAGGGCTTGGCGGTGGCGCCACCGGGCAGTAAGCTCATCATAGGAGTCTCAACCTAGTGGAGTACAAAAGACGGTGAAGACAAGATAAGGGAACTCTGTCCTTAAAAAGCATTTCGGTCCTGGTGGCAATCAGCACCCCAAATGGCGCTCCGACCATTTTGATCTGGTCTCCACGAGCCGAGCCGGCTACCTACAGGTGTGCATAGTAAGCAATCCTTTGGCCTGAAGCTCTTCCTTCATGTTTGGGTCACTGTACAATTAATCCTATTGGCAACTATTCAAGGCCCTACATGCGATGTTCATTTAGGACGGAGACACCACCCACTTCTGTTTATTTACCTTTCAAGGCACGCCAGCCGGGGCTATTGGCGCCGATAAGACACGGAACAAAGCACATTAGTCAGCTAAGCGTGGGTGACTAAAAACAAACACGTGGCTGGCTGTTTAATCCTTCAATGCCAGCTGCAGCCGATTGGGTATCGCCCCACTAACAGTTCTAGACTTTAGGTCGTCTGAGCATTTAGCCATCCAGTTGCTTTTCTCAAACTTACGAACAAAACTAGCTTTTATCAAAGCCCCCAACTCCACTGCCTATGATTTCGTGCCAATGCTCTGGTGGGAATTGAATCCCACCCTCAAGAGTCTGTAGTCTATTGCCCAGAGAAATTAATGGAGTCCACTTCAAGCGGGAGGGGGGTTCGTCGTCATTATCGTTTCAAGGCTAGAAAAGATTGATTTGAAGGCGCAATCCACCTGTATTTCCTAAACTTTTCGGACTATTACACTCCAGTGCGTAGCAAGGAAAGTTCATCGTTGCGAGGGGGCCGACAATGATGAGGACGGTTAGGCCCGGTTTATTTGCCATCGTCAGTCTCTCATACCACAACTGGGGATGAGGAAACCCGGAGCTCGAAGACAGAACTGAATCACCCCTATTCCGGCCAGCAATTCTGATAGACCGGTTAACCCCGTTCCGGTGCGAATTAGCACATGCGACCCAGTTCAATACTCTTACTCTTCACAAAACGCTCAGAATAGCATTCTCTGGCGGAAGTTCTGTTGAAAACGTTCGCAAATTTTTGGCATGTTGATGGTGACCCGAGCAGATGCGAGAAAACGTCAATAAATCGACAAATGAATTAGAGCCAATATGACAAAAACCATGCGATTATCAGACTTTATACGTTCAAGTGCTAGTAACTCTTAGAGCACACAAGCAGATTTTAAAAAGTTGTGCAAGCCAGCTAATATCTACCTCGATAAAGCGTCATAAGAGAAACACACCGTAAAATCAGTTTTTTAAATGTATAAAGAAAATCACATTCGGGAAGTATTTGGCAAAACATTGGTTAAAAAGGACTCTCCTTCCGGAGTACCATCACAAATTGTCAGATTTATAATTGCTCTAGTTAAATCACGAAAGAATGGCAGGCTCGAAATGAAGGGGATTAGATTACTAAAGCCCGCTGGGCACCGGAAAGCTGATATGACATGGTTGTTATTCAATAATGCAGTTCGGTAGATTTAAACAACTCGACTGAATGCCTGGCGGCCTCAGTGTGGTCAGAACTCAGTAAAAAGTGCACGTATTGAGTACGCCCAATTTTCTAACAACCTGAGCTACGAGGCCACGGCCAAAAACTTGGAGTTTTTCACATCTGAACTAAGTTAAGCACCTAAACACCTGCAACATATAGAATCAACAAATTCAGATACAGTAAGCTGACTGCCCGAGCACAATTTCTTAGGCATTTAATCGAGAGTCCAGCAGGCTGACTTAATTAACAGGGTCTTCACAATTTGGTTTCAGAGGAACTGCTTGCATAGTCCGAATTAGTAAATTCCATAAACTCCAGTAGTCTGGTTGGATAATTTAGCCCAAAAGTAAAAAATATTCAGGGTCATCGGTTATTCGGAGTAGCTCAAGTGGTTAGTGAGTACTGGCTGTACTAAAATCGTCCTCGAAATCCAGGGTTCGAATGCCATTTAGGACAACAAGGTTTCAACAATAAGGCATTCAATTTGACTATCCGGTTCTAAGACTTTTTAAAGGACAAACAAAGCGAGGTCTTGTGCCTAATTTTGAGGTCTACTGAGACAAGCAGTACGTCCAAAAGTCAAGACCAGCCACTTTAAATAAGTTTGCAGAAAAACTACAGCGCAGCAGAACGAAATTGCCTATAGGGCCAAAGTGAAAGGCAAAACCTTACCTCCAAGAAGCCGAGTGAGTCTAAGAAGCGTCGAACATAGTCCAGCACCCGGGCGCGCATGATAAAACGCAGCCGGACATCATCATTCATCATAAGGTCGAGGTAGCGCTGTCGGAAGCGTGTCTCTTTGTTTTTCAGACCAAAGTGCAGATGGGGCATTTGATGAAGGCACGGCGACAAGAGGACTAACCGCTTTGGCAGGATGCTCAGTTCACCGAGCTTGGACTTGCCCGGATTTCCCACGCAGCCAACGATGTCACCACGGTGAAGGATCTCATTGATTTCGAAGAAATCCTTTTCATCGCCATAGTGGTTTACTGAGGCCATCACTTGCAGTTTCTTGCCTTCAGCCATGATATCGTAAAAGATGAGCTTGGACCCAGACTCTCTCTTCGCAAAGATACGACCTAAAAATAGAAGAAAGCCGGGTTGAATGAAAGCAATCACAAGAAAGCCTGTCAGACCACAGATACAGGACGCTGGTAACAAAATCTTCCCGTAGTTGTGAGGATCAGGTGCTGCATTTGGATATAGACCTAAAAAGAAAGGTCTAATGCTGTTTCAAGAGACTCACACTACTGAAGAGACAGATCTGTCTGAAAACCTCGATTAGGATTATCAGTACCATGAGGGAGCAGTGGCACCGACCTAACCGGACCGCTTCCAGTGGCGAGACAGGGTTCGCAAAACTGGAAAAAGGCTGGGGTCAGCGGCTCGAGACGCAATGGACCTTGTCTCTTACGTGCTGCATACCTTTTTGCAGCTCCGCTCTTAGTTAAGTGGACTAACTCATGTGGAAAACGCGCCCGGGAAAGTTACCATAGGGATGCATTAAGGAGCCGTTAAAACTTTGCTCTAAACTCGGACAACCAAGCTAGTTGCCAAACGAGCTCAAGCTCTTTAAGTCAAGTCTTTTGGGACGTCGTAAGAGCTCAAAAGCACACGTCTATCTATCACAGTAAACTTATTAGTGATTAAAGGTCATGCATAACTGGACCCACATCCGAATCAGACCAATCCCTAGTGAGATAAAGGGGAAGTAACTGAGTGGCAAAGGCCCGATTTGTTTTCGTGTGCAACATGTATGCGTCCTCCGAAGTAGCATTTAAGAGCGCGGACATTTTGGGGATTGGAAAATACTCACGCCATTTAAAATTAACGTGTGTTGACTTGGAATCCACCAACTTAAGGGAATTTGTGGTCTAGAATGTATAATATGCAGCCTTGTCTCTTGACAGTGGGAGAAGTTCCCACAAACCTGATTAGCTTATTGTGAATGGGCACACCCAGCACAAGGATCCCTGAATTATGTATAAGACGAAAGCGATCCACGGGAAGACGAAACCTGGTAGGTAACATAGTTGTTGGTGCATTCAAGGATGGCAGTTAATAAAACTGTCATCCGCTGAGTTCAGTTGTGAACTAAGCAGCTGCTAACCAGCAGCAGCTTAGTAGTAAGCCAGATGACCCATGAATTACATAACAGTAACGTGACACAGCAAGAACGAAACATTACAGATTTTTCTCACTATGACTGCCTTATTTGTGGACGTCCATGCATTCATAGGCCGAAGCGAAGACCAGAGAAACTCAAATGGACCCAACTAATCAACTCCTATGATAGGTGAGATCTTCAGTAACGAAGCATCATTGAGACCAAAAGATGGAGCAGATTTTATTCGTTTTGATATCACAACGAAAACTGGAAACGCTGATTACTTCGCCTTCTATCGTGATTGTAAGGGGTGACAGGGGCGGGTCCAATATACGGACGACCACTCCGTCTGTTGCGACTACGTGGGTGTGTATCTGAGTAGTGCCAATCATTGTCTACGGTCTTCTCTGCTACAACTTGTCGCAGTGGAGCACACTTCAAACTTAATAGGAAAGACACCGCAAACGACAGAGTTTGGTAGGTATCAACAGGATGGACTACTAGATAAGACTCAAGAAACATTTGGTGAGCGCCGAGGAAAACACACCTGAGAGGCTGACTTCGACGTCATCCAGATGCTGTCCCGCCTCGAGACTGCTATACTTTTCGATAAACTCAGGCAGGCCCATTGAGACGTGGAATTTGTGAGGGTAGGGCTGTCTATCACCCGTCTTCATGCGCTGGATAGCTGCCTTACGCATTTCATAGTATTGCTAAGGAGGAAAGTGATTAGAAGTGGTAGGAGAGCCTACAGTTGCATCCAACTCGTCCTCCTTGATGGCGGCTGTCTTCTTAGCATCGGCTTTTGCGGCTGGTGCATTGGCGGCCGCGGCTGCTGCCGCAGCGGCAGCCTTCTTTTGTTTCTCCAACAGTTTCTGCTGCCGCTTTTGGGCACTTTAAGGAGAACATCGGAATTGGGGGGGAGGGGGAGTCAACTCAGAGCGTAATTTAAACGTAAGGTGAAAAATTACACCAAGTTGGTATGTAAAAGGAAAGAATACAACTGGCCGAGGCAAAATCGTCCAGATTCTAGGATGTATATCAACTGTAAAGTTAGAACGCGAAACTAAGACCACTTATAAGTCGGTGGTTGAATATTTGCTGAGCAACCTTGGAACTCCCTGCAGGTTATCCTTCGTATGGGTTTAGAAGGCGCAGAAACTAAGCAGAGCCTATGCGGTCACTAGCCACAGCCAGAAAGGTTAAAAAAGCTTTCTGTTCGGTTTAGAGGACTGATGGAGAAAACAATTGACTGAGTTCTTCTGTGGGTAACTTGACCAGTACATCTGCCCTTATAATCACATGTCACGGTTTATGCAATCGAAAGCATGCGAATGTGACTTAACGAAAATAAACAGGGGAAGGATCATAATCTACGGTTCGATCGAAAGTTATAACATCTTTGGACATCCGGATGGCGCGGAGTGCGCAAACAAAATTTCGAAAAGGATGGTGCATTATTGTATTTTTATTTGTAACAAAAAAGGTTAATCACCAAATAGGGTCGGTGTATTCAATAATTGATCGCCTTTGATTTGAAGCAAATAGTGAGCGAGTGCTGTACAGAGGTTATAAATATGAAACAAACGAAAATCCCAAATGGGTTTGCTCGAAGGAGACGAAAGCAAATAATGAAGACCTAAGAGACGGGTAAAAACCGGACTTTGGAGACAATAACTAGCTTCACATAAAAATAAAAGAGGCTCGAGAATATTCATAATTCACAGGTCTGGGAGCCCACATATCCTGAAGCACCTTACGAATGTTGCTGCTCTTAGACGTACGTGATGGACAGACTTGTACATATTACGGCTGGAGCTAGCCGTATTCAAACGGACGTAAACCGACAAGTACCTGTCCACGTGCAAGAATTAGAGGCAAGAGACCTGGAAAAATCTATTGATTCTCCCCATAAGAACGGTTAGAAGGCCAAAAGTCACCCGCACGACTCGATAGACCGTGTTAAGTCTACATTTTAACTGAATTCGTCACCGCTTCCGATTAAGCAGAAGCCGCAGACTTAGGATAGCAACTCCGAGCTTGTGAGAAGAGGCGGGACGATGAGAAACCACGTGTCAAAACCGCTTCAGTGGTCCTTTTGGGTAGTGCTTTTACTTGTTGCGGCTGCGATCATGACTGCTATAGCCTGCCGCGATTATGTCTTGAATGGTACTTTTCCACGCGTGGCGATCCATGGCAGCAGACCTGAACAGGTCGATTTATTCTCTTCGCCAGCGCCGAAAAACGTATACTGAAGGTCCAAGAACGACTTTCGTGCCCTGGCGGACTGAGTCGAACCAAGTTTAGAGCTGAGCCCCTCTTCGACGTTTCCAATTCGGTAACGATTTCGGATCGATTACAGTAACACTGATCTCATGAGGTTGGCGATGAAGAAAGTGTCCAAACCATCCAAGTTGTCTTCCTTGTATGGCTTAGGATATCCTTGTGATGATGTCGCAGCCAGTGCGGATTGTCTCATTTGAAACGAAGTCCATGCACTTCACTCGGAGGATGATACTCAAGCAGTATTGGTAAAATACCTCCAGTTTCAGTTAATCTTCCACGCGCACAGTCCAGCATTCATGGCCTTATAGAAAAACAGACCGCGCAGATGCACGGTACACGCAGACCTTCGTGGTAATAGAAATACCGCGTCGGCTCGACAGACACTTTCGAAACCTGGAGAAAACTCATCGAGCTGCACCAGTTTGGCAGATAATATCATAATTACTGTGTTCATTCGGCAGCAACCTCGCTCTGAGGTATTTTAAATTGTCTACTTCAATTCGACAGCTATTAATCTCAAGGGGTGCCTTTTCTTGGGCAGCGACGCAGCATGAGAACTCTTTGGTTTTCTAAGTTCCGCAAATATTCCCATGGTTAATATTAGAAGACAGTTTTTTTTGGCAAACAATTGTTTTCAGCAACTCTTCATCAGACCAAACGTTTGCAAGGTAAACAATTGTTTGCCAAAAAAACTGTCTTTGGTTTTCCTAGCGTTTTGCGACAAACCGGCCAATCCAGTGACCTCTTCCACCCGTTACACCATAGACTGTAAATCACCAAAGCTTGAAGCTAGTACAGCGAAATCAGTTAACCTGTGTCCGAGTGCAAGCTTAATACAGTCATCATCACGTAGGGTTTTCCCAAGGATCCAGTCAATAACGTAGCTGAATAGGATGGGCGACAGGAAACAGCCTTGTCGAATGTCAGACTAAATAGCGAAGGGTAATGAAAGGTTCTTAGGGACCAGAACCTGCGCGGCAGTGTGCCTTTATCGTGGCGATCATTTTTAGTGGTGTATAATCGAATGCAACTATCCGCCATAGGGGTCCACGACGGGCGCAATCAAGCACAGCAGCTAGGCCAAGAAAACAGACAGCCGTTGCTCTTTGGTAGTTTTGGCAGAATTTAAGCATCTGGCTCAGTGTGGATATGTGGGCAACACTTCCACGCCCAACCCGAAATTCGGCATGGATGGGCTACGTCCTACAACCGCGCACAGAATGGAATCGTTTGAGAATAACAATAGCGAAGAGCTTCGCAGGTAGCATAAAATAGTTGCGCTACGTAGAAGCGACCACAGACTGTCCTAATTGAAGTTGGTTAGCTTCATTTGCAGGATCGTTTTCGAATAGCAGTGGTCGATGGCGTTAAGTTTCGCCTGTCTTCTATGACATAACGCAAAATGTGCGACTGTATATGAAAACGATGCAATGGGGCGATTTAGACATCAGTAGAGGTCACATAAAGCTCTGTGGGTTAAAAGGTGTGCAAATAGCACATATTTTGAAGACGATCTTATTTCGGAACTTTTATTTTAGTGGAAACTTTGTAGCAAGATACCTGGAAGTGTTCATATTATCGAGCTGATTGCCATGGAAGTAGAATACCCTTTCTTATTCGGGGACGTAGAAAGAAAATGACTTGCATTTTGTGGAGTTGACTGGTTATCTGGCCGATATGGAGGGCCCGAGAGCAAGTCTACATTTTATGAGCCATTAAGGTAATAAAGTCCACAGGGTCAGCATTAACCAGTTGGCGCACTAAGTCAATTTCTAATAACACAAATCTGCAGAAACCTGCCAAAAATTCCGTAAATGAAACGGTTGGTGATAGAATGCGATCCTGTCATGTGGCAGGAAAAATTTTATAAGACTGAGTGACAGCGTGTAGGAATCCTTAGTCAGAGTAGTGCCTTATGTCAGCACCGTTAAAGTCCGTTGCCTAAGAGTTATCTGGCTGAAGATTTGAGTTCACACTGAATGGTTTAATGCACGAGCCTTGGTCCTGATATGGTGAATGAGTTCTTTCCTTGGTACAACTTACTAGAAGTAAGACGCAAATAACAAAAAGAACCAGTGTTGTCAAGGTGCACGTCACCTACAGTAAAACATATGCACAGTATTCGTAGCATATCAGTTACAAACCTTCTGTTTCCCTGAGATACATTTACACTGCGCGATAGCAAGAAAGCAACACCAAGACCCGAAAAACGACAAAAAATGTCTACATGGCTAAACCTGTCATTAACACTTAGACTGCGACTGCCAAAATAGCCTGTATGCCCGTAAATGTATGCGTGTACCACATATGGCACACGTCGCAGACAAAGGGGGAGATCTGGTTTCATCTATGGAAAAAATATTTTTTTTCGAAATAGCGTCAGTAGCAGTACTTTAGGTTCATCGTAAGGCTGGAGGGTATCGAAAATACCTTAAGCCTCCGACAACATCTTATCGACCAGATAGAAGTCGAACAACTACAGAACAACTGCATAAAATATCGAGCAGTTAAATGCAGGAGACACTAATTAGTTGAGACGGCAACCCCTCCTGTCTCCATTGGTCCGCAACGGCAGCAACTTCACGGCAACTAGTTGCCGTGAAGTTGCTGTTGTCGGCAAAATGTTGGGCTGGACTTGTACACAATGTTTTAAACGCATTCACTGTGATTTTATCAGTTAAGTAAGCAAATAGAAGTGTGTAAACAAGATCAGAGGCATTATGAAAAACGTACTTCTTGCTCAGAGGCTCTGAAGACATCTTGGACAGATTACGAAACAAACCACGCGACACGACAACACGAAAACCACTGAGCATTCAAATCTAAAGACACGCATGAGGTACTTCGCTTTACCCAATTAGAACAAGGATTTTCAAATTTGGTCGGGCATATTACTATTGCCATATCTTGCAAAACTTTTGGGCAAATCGTCACGAAAAACCCGAAATTATCACTTCAATGCAGAATGTGGCCACCAGTAAGAACATCACGAGCGAAAACCCATCAGTCTACTAATCCGTCCACCCCAAAATCACCACCAGCAATGCGGAGAGGAAGACGCGTCTTCCTCTTCTATATAGTCAGTATCATTTTTGGTCATTTGAGCGGTTCAACAAGCCAAGGGATGCACAGGTGAATGGAAATGAGGGAAAGCCTGTGGGCTCTTAGCTCAACTTGCGCGTTGTTTAAATTTATCAATTTTCGAATGTGGTTTGAACTCGAAATACAACACTTCCGCTTCCGACCGCGTGCTCCTCACTTAACACTTTCTTACTAACAACTATCCACAGCTCAATTTCTCTACTAACCTGCCGCTGTTTCCTTCGCCCTTCAACGACACCTTTCTCTGGTGATCATTCCCGGGCCCAGAAGAATCCTACAGCAATTTGTCAACGAGATTTCTCTCAAATCTCGCGAATGCGACCGACGATCTTTGATCCCGGTCTTCACGAATTCATCCTTTGGAATGTCAACATCTTGGCTATTGCTGACAAGGATCGTGAAGGATCTAAGTGAGTCGTATCATTTCCTAATCTTCATTGCTATCGTTCTATACCGTTTTTACGCTTTTTCTGTTAGGATAGCCTGGTAAATTACTCACTGGAGGTTAGCTTACACTAAAAAGTTTTCCATTGCGTATTTGCTAAGAAGTTTTTGATATTTGGAGAGATAAATCCTCTAAAAATTTGGTGACCCCATTTCTATCGTTATCCACGTCTTATTATTTATTCCACCCACCTGTTTTTCCCGTTTGACTCTGCCGTTCATACGTTTTTTTAACCATGGGCGACGCATACCAACAATATTACGAAGTAGACGAAGAGGATGATGCCTCTAACACGTCATGTACACCAGCCGTTCATGACCAGCCTCGTGCTTTTTAGATATCTGTTAAGCTACCCCCGTTCTGATCCAACTGTCTGGTTCAAAAAGATTAAGACTGTTTTCGCCTCACGTCAGCTTACTGGCGATCGTACGCATTACGCGTACGTCGTACAGTACTTACCATTTGGTGGCGTTTTCGCAGTTCAGGATCTCCTGGATCCTATCCCTAAATTTAAGCCCTACTCTAGCTTAAAACAAGCTATTCTTAAACGTACGGCACAATCCGCTGACAGCAAGCTTCGTCAGCTCCTCAAAAATGTTGAGCTGGGCTATCAAACTCCCTCTGCTCTGATTCGCCACTTTCGACACTTGCTTGCTGGTCGCACATTAGATGATTCTATTTTCCGTCGCATCTGGATGGATTTATTACCCCATCCAATGCAACAGGTACTCACCCTGCTTGACGATGATGTTCCGCTGACGAAACTCGCAGATCATGCAGACCGAATTAAACAATGTTACCTCGGTACTAGTTCGTACGCTTTAAACCAAGCGTCGACCTCAGTACCTCAGCATGCCATCTCCCAGGTTTCGGCCTCACGATCCGACCGTAAACCTGACAGCCGTACACAGCGAAAGTCGACTAAATCGCTTGGAACCTCATCCCCGTGGTCTAGCTCACCCTCCCAACCGATTCGAGATGTTACAGACAACAGAGATGACGCCCTGCAGGATCTTTAAGAGACTGTCAGGTTATTGTGCTCTCAAACGACCACAATGTGTTTCACACTCAACCGGCTACAAACCGGTCGTCCCTCTACAAACCGCAATCGCTCTAATTTAAAAGAGCGTGCAGACGACAAAGTCTGCTGGTACCACCGAACATTCAGCTCAGATGCTATCAAATTTGTCCCGCCTTGTTCTTACGCTAGAAGTTCCCGTTTGGGCAACGGCGCCGTCAGCCAGTAATGGCGACGACTAGCGCTGGCCAATCGCGAAACAGTCGCCTGTTTTATGTGAAGACAAGTCCACCAGGTTCCATTTCTTGCTCGATACGTGTGCCGAGGTTAGAGTTCTGCCACCCACTCGACGTCATAATCCCAAGCCATCGCAGTTCATGCTGAAGGCTGCGAACAGCACTACTATCACCATGTTTGGTCAGCGGTCTCTTACTGTAGATCTTGGGCTTCGTCGCCGCTACCAATGGGTTTTAATCCAGGCTGACGTCCAGTCACCTACAATTGGCGCGGATTTCCTGTCAAACTTCGGCCTCACAGTTTTTGGAATTTATATTTTCAGCACCGGTACGGCACTATTTGTATAAAGTGAAATTCGAAAAAATAAAAATGCAAATAAGAATTTGACAATATGTGCAAGAAGACGTAGAAAGTCGTAATAATGTCAGCAGAAATTGGCCTTTTGGGCAACATTTAGCAATGTTTTGCACGTCATGTTGCACTAAAACGAAAACTAAGCAGTAAAAAACTCTTTTCAACGGAAATTCATGTTCAAAAAGTGTGCAAGAGAAAAAACCTGCCTAGGAAGATAGTAGTAGGAACATAGTAGAAGAGCAGAAATAGGTGTAGGTGGTCAGATGAATGTGAGTATTCAACGAAACGGCAGCATTTTAGACTGAGTACTTCCGCGTGGCTTCGTGTGATTCAGCGGTGGTTAATGGACACATCTAGGTTCTCGGGGGACACGAGGCAGAGAGAATAGTTTCAAGCAGATCTCCTAAATTCCCGATGGTCCTTTCTAGGAGTCATGGAGAAAGCTGCTCGGAAAGTATGAGGAAAATAGAAGGTTAATAGAATCAGTGTTAAGATAAATGTGCAGTGTCCGTTTGAAAGCAGACAGTCTAGTTAACGGCCTAATTTCGATTGGCAAGTTATTCCAAAGAAAGCTATATCTGGAAGCAAAAAAAGAGCGTTTACATGAGGAAGATGCAGGAGGGGGTATAACAAGGGCCGAGTTTCTTAGGTTTTAGGGACGGCTGACGGGGGTAATGACAAAAGTCCTGGGTAAATTTGTGCTATTATGAAGCCGAAAAAGGAGACAAAAGCCTGCTTCCGATCTCCTGACCCAAAGGAACCTTAGTTTCGTTAATTGACACCTATTTGTGTAGCAAATATTAGAAGCTATCGGATACAGCAGTTTTCGTGTGAATATTTTTTGAATTTGTTCAATTTTCGAACGGCTACCTTCATTTATGTGACCGAAAAAGGGGCAACAGTATTCTAAGATGGGAAGCACGAACATACGATAAAGTCTTAATTTCATTTCAGGAAGATAGAAATTATAAGAGATAAAGCTGCAAATCTGTGCAGCTTTGGCTGTAATTCTATCGGCGTGAGGAGAAAGGTCTAATTTATTGGTGTAGCTTAATCCTACGTCCTTGATACTTGAATATTCAGTCATTGGGCAACCTTGAAATATAACAGGTTGTGGCAGCCTTTCAGGCCCAAAGCACATGCATCGGCACTTAGAAGGTGAGAACTTCATCTGCCATGTTGAGCTCCACGCGGAAAGAGCGTGCAGATCAGAATGAATTTGTTCTAGGCATCTCGTGGCCGTAGAGTTAGAGAAGGAGTAAACACACTTGAGATCATTTGCATAAATATAAGATTGGGAGTGTTTAACACTCAATGAGAAATCATTTATGTAAAGCAAGAAGAGCAGAGGAACTAACACGGTACCTTGAAGGACACCACTCAAAATTGCGGTAAGAGTAGTGTATGAGGATCCCACTAAAACCTTTAGTTGTCGATTTGAAAGATAAGATCGGATGAAGTCAGTAAGAGGACTACGAAATTCTATAGCCTCTAGTTTGGCTAGGAGCCTCCTGCGAGGAACTTTATCAAATGCTTTACTAAGGTCAAAATCGATAACTACCACAGATAGATGATCATAACGAAGAGAAGTAAGTAGATTTAGAATAGACATGTGGCATGTTTCACAAGATCGGTCCGTTAAAAAGCCTTTTTCAAGAAACACTGAAAATAACTTACTCAGTAAGGGTGGGAAACCTCTTAATTGTTTGATGAGTGAGTTTGGAATGTTATCAGTTCCAACCGAATGTGAATTTTTAAGACGACTTATTTCTTTTTGAATACAAGCGGGTGAGAAATTAAACGTACTGCGTTAACTTTATCAACACAAGTACTGGCCGTGTCCTTAGAAAATTAGTAAATACACTTAAGGTCATCAGCATAAATGAAATTTTCCGAATTATTTAGCACTGTTGAAATTTCATTGATGTAAAGACTGAAAAGGAGGGGACCTTAAACCGTGCCTTGTAATACACCACTCGTGATCGGCTGAAGCATCGAGTAGCTTTTGCCTACTAAGTAACCAGGTTAAGGAATGCCAAGTGGCACGTTTCGCATGATCTTCCAGGTAGAAATCCATGCGGTGAGGCACTTAATAGTTTATTTTCTACACAAAAATCGAGAATTTGATTTAAAATGATCTTTTCCGGAAGTTTGGCTAGGGCCGGGGTTTTATGAACACCTCGGTAGTTATTTACGTCCGAACGATATCCTGACTTGAAGACTGGAAGAATAATAGATGTCTTCCATGAGTCAGGAAAGAAACCGTTTAGAAGATAAGCTGAGAATAGATAACTTAGCAATCGGGGAAAGCTGAATACTCTCGCGATAAGGGAATTTGGAAGGCCGTCAGTTCCCGAGGAGTGCGAGTTTTTTAGACGGATAATGTGCTTACGAATTACTTCTATGGAGAAATCTATGGTACTGATAGTATTGACTGAGCATGGCTGAAACGACGGGACCGGTTCAGATTCCGTCGTAAGGTGTTTTGCAATGAACGCATTGAACAGTTCAGCCTTCTGAGACTCATCTTGCACAAAGTTTTTTATTTTCATTCAGTAAGGGGGGATTTCGTCACCTCGTTTAGCGGAGGACCGACGGCGGAACAGTTGGGCAATCGATTTTGCAGAGTTTAACTCGCTGAGTGCGCAAGATTCCCTATGTTTGTCACGTGTAAGATGAATCTTAGACGCTTATTTGAAAATCTCTGCGATTCTAAGGTGCACCGTTAATGAACTAGTAGACTGGTCTTTCAACTGTCTTTGCAATTTCTTCAGTCTAGACATAAGAAAATGAGGAACGGTGGGGTCCGAAGTATAAGGCTTAACAATTTTGATCGGCACAAATTCCAAAATGCTCTTTGAAATTGCCGTCATTAAGTCACCGAGAATTGTTACACTGTTCGTGGAGGAGCGCTCCTGCCAGTCTAGTGAGTCCATAAAAATGTTAATTAAATTAATATTAGCTAGGTCAAACGCACGGTAGGTACGAGTGGTGCGAGCCTTTTTCGTAGAAGCAAGCGCAAGGCAACAGTGGATCAAAGTATGGTCACTTGGGAAGAGGTTCTGATTGTAGTCAACAAAAAGGGGGAAAATGTCATTCGTGAAAATTAAATCTAAAATATGCTGATCCCTTGTTGGGGAACAGACCAACTGAGACCAGTTTGAAAAATTGATGGTATCTAGGAAGGGCTGAAATCTGGATGGACAAGAGTCCAATGACCAACCAATTTCGGGAAAGTTGAAATCCCCTGCGATAACTTTAGCATCAAAGGCGGACTCCGAAATCAGCCTAAATATTTCGCAAAGCTTTTCATCATCTTCCGATGACGAGTTAGGTGGACTATAAATGCATCCAATAATCGCCTTTTGACGGGGAGACAGGATAATGGATGCAAAGCAGTAATTGCCCGAGAATGACTCAGCATCTAGGTTGAAGGGGAAATGCTTAAAAATAGCTTTAATATAGAGAAGACAACCGCCACCACGTTTACTAGGGCGGTCTTGACGGTAGAAATCATACTTGTCTATTATGAGTAAAGCATCAGAAATTATTGGATGGGTCCACGACTCTGTAATGCATATAACATCTGGCTTCAGCTCGAACGCAATAGCTCTAAGTTGTTCCATCTTATTTAAAACAGATCTTGCATTAAGCAGGATGATATCCAGTGAAGCTTGAGTAATTGAACTAGGGTTATCTTTATTTAGTAATAA
>JAYGXS010000005.1:45606273-45662925 GCA_036362985.1 Ligula intestinalis
AACGATCTGCAGCTTTTCTCCTGCTAATCTAGCAACTCAGTTTTTAAGTAGACATCTATTCCATTTGTATCGTACTCTTGAAATCACGTTTTTTCACTTGAAAAAAACTCCCTATCTCGCCCAGTATTGACAGAACACAAAATTGAAACAAAACCAATACTGCCTGCAAAAGATGGCAATTTGTTTTAGGTTTTTTCCTGTTTTCGAGGTTCTGGAAGGCGCCCAAGAGGTGCTTTACCAACTCTTTAAAATTGCCTGTAAACTGGCATGCTAAACATCTATCAGTCAGTGTCAGTCAGTATATTTTGACTAAATGACCTAAGCCCTTAAAATTCTCCATTGAAATGGTACAGGAATGCATAAGTTTTTTTGTGAAATCTGCAAACATTGTTACAGATCACTTTTGTTGTGCAAAAGTGCGCAGAAATAATTTGGAAAAATTAATAGTTGAAGAGATGAGGCGTTTGCGGAATGGCAGCGTACAAATGTTCACTGAATATCCAGTCTCTGTGATCTTCTAGTGTAAATGAATACGCTATTGAAATCAAACGAGTAGCGTGATTGTTTGTTATGTTATGTCAAATAGGTGTAAGGTGTTAACATATGGTTATCCAAACGTCTCTTGAAGACGTTAACCGTGGTTGCATGCACAATGGACTTGGGCAAGGAGTTACACTGTCGAATGACCCTTTGAGAGAAGAAGGATGAACGTTGGTTTGTTCGGTTTAGTTCCTTCTTCAACTGGCAGTCACGTCTTCGGAGGTTCCTTCTTGGGGCCATTTGAAAGAGATCCTCCCACTTGACATCCAGACCAGTTCCCCTAAGTAACTGAAAAGTTGCTATACGGTTCCCTCTCTCTTGTCTATAATGGAGGGCAAAGAGGTTTAAAGTAGTCAGCCGCTGTTCATAGGTGGACTGCTTAAGTTCAGGGAATGCCTTGGTAGAACGTCTTTGAACACCTTCGAGAATCCGCATGTCTTTCTGAAGCCAGGGCCACCAAGCCTGTATCGCATATTCCAGATGCGGCCGCACGTACGTTCCATTTACTTTTCCAAAGGCATCGGTATTCAGGTTAACGAACGTCCTTCGTATGGTGCCCATGATCGACATTGCTCTCGCTGCGGCTTTGGTACTCTGTTCGGTGACACTTAGATCGTTTTTAATAAGAACACCTTGGTCTCTTTGCACACTTATGGTTTCGAGGTATAATGTCACGAGAGCGCAGTTCTGCGTCGTCTTTCTGATCGTATGAGCCTAACTTCACATTTTTTGGGGTTGAAGTTCATACACCAACTGTCGCTCCAACAGTGCAGTCGGGCTATATCCTCTTGTAATATTTGGAAGTCCCTTTCATCTCTTATCACCCTCCACAGTTTGAGATCATCAACAAAGATAACTATGTCAGATTTAATTTCTCGCACGATGTCATTTACGTAGATGATGAAAAGGAGCGGCCCAAGAACTGACCCTTGCGGAACTCCGATTTTGACAGGTGCCCAATCTGAACAGTAGCCACCTGCAGTAACTATTTGACTACGGTCTCCAAGGAAGTCTTGTATCCAGTTCAGGAGATTCTCTGGTATCCCAAAGTCGGTCAGTTTTCGGATGAGGCGCTGACGTGGAACTCGATCAAACGCCTTGTTGAAGTCAAAATAAATAACATCGACAAGATGAGGGAACGGCAGAGATCACCTGATCATCAACGAAACGCCGGAGATTCGACCTTATGGACTGCGGAGTCGAGCGATGAGCTGGCGAAAATAGCAGAACCACCATGAGCATGACTAAAGACCAGGAAGCCTATCGTCAGGGTTGTAAAACGGAGAATGGAGGAAACGGCAATGATGACTGGACAGAGAATTGGACGAAACAGCGTTGCAAATATCATTCAAAAGAGGAAGAAATAGATATGTATGGAAAACAATTTGATATAAACATAACCACCTCAGATATCAGGGGACCCTTTTCAAAGTCCAAAAAAATGTGTGTTTGGGAAGAAGATGGATAACAAGGACTTTATATCTTCCGCAGTTAAGTGTTTACGTAATTTGACTTTAAAACCTGCTAAGTTAGACGACAGCCTAATTTTGAGAGAAATATTATTCCAGAGGAAGGCATATTTGGAGGCAAAGAAGTGAGAATGGTTCGAAGGGCAGCTAAAGGTGGGTGCAATAATCCTGGAGGAATTACGAGTGGCATAAGGTCTATCTGCGGGAATGAGAGCGTTGATTCGTGGAAGGTTAGGGGTAGAGTTAACGCGAAAGAGGAAACAGAGGCCCGCTTCGAGTCTTCTGACTCAAAGAGATGTCATGTTCGCTAACTGACATCTCTCCGTATAATAAATAGTGGATGGAGGAAGAGCGAATATTTTGAGTAAATACCCTCTGTACATTTTCAGTCTTACCGCGGTCAGAAGCATTCATTAGACCAAAGAGGCGACAGCAATATTCTAAGATGCTCAGAACATACATGCAATAAAGTTTTAACTTTATTTCCAACAGGAAGAAATTGTGTGATATAAAACCACATATCTGTGCAGCCTTCGCAGATATTTGATCCGCATGAGGCGACAATGCTAGTTTATTTGTGTAGCTTAGACCTTAGTCTTTTATAGTGGATCGTTCTAAAAGTGGACTACTTTGAAAGACTAGGGGACGAGGAAGATTTTCGGGACCGAAACACATGAAACTACACTTGCACGGAGAGAAGCCCATTTGCCAGGTAGCCCCCCAACGTGAGAGTGTAAGCAGGACCACGTTCATTTTATCAACGCATACATTGGCTGTGTCCTTAGAAAATGAGTTTATGCATTTGAGGTTGTCTGCATAAATGAGATTAGGCGATTTTTTAGAACAGTCCAAATTTCATTGACATATAGAAGGAAGAGTAAAGGACCCAAGACAGTGCCTTGAAAAACGCCACTCGTGATCAGCTGAGAAGTGAAGTAACTATTACCTACTAGGACCTTCTGGCTGTGGTTAGACAAGTAGGAACCAATAAAGTCGAGGAGAGGGGGACGGGTGTCAATGGCTTCCAATTTTACCAGAAGCCGTCTGTGCGGTACCTTGTCGAAGGCTTTGCTCAGGTCAAAGTAAATAATAACCACGGATTGCCGCTCGTTACGGAGGGAAGTGACATGGTTGAGAAAAGCTAAGTGACACGTCTCGCATGATCGCCCGGGTAGAAAACCATGCTGCGAGTCACTTAAAAGCTTATTTTTAGGCAAAAATCGAGAATTTGATTAAAAATTATTTTCTCCAGAAGTTTAGCTAGGGCTGGGGTTTTATGAACACCGTGGTAGTTATTTATGTTTGAGCGAGATCTTGATTTAAAGACTGGAAGAATAATGGATATCTTCCACGTGTCAGGAAAGAAACCATTTAAGAGAAAGACTGAAAATATATGGCTAAGTAATTTGGGAAAGGTCGACACTCTTTTGGTAACTGAGTTGGGAATACCGTCAATTCGCGAATAGTGCGAGTTTTTTAGACGAAGTTTATGCTTACGAATTAATTCTATGGAGAAATCAATGTTTCCGAGAGTATTGTCTGAGTATGTTTGAAACGACGGGACCGGTTCGGATTCTGTCGTAAAATGCTTCGCAAAGAAAGCAGTGAATAATTCAGCCTTATCAGAGTCATCTCGTACAAATGTTTTATTTTCATTAAACCATGGGGGTATTTCAATTCCTCGTTTTTCAGAGGACCTACGACGAAACAGTTGTGCAACCGATTTTGCAGACTTTAACTCGCTCAGGGCGCAAGATTCCCTGTGCTGGTCACGTGCAAAACGAATCTTTGACGCCAATTTTAAGATCTCTGCGATCCTTAGATGCACAGACAGCGAACTAGTAGATCTATCTTTCAGCTGCCTCCTCAATGTCTTTAGTCTGGGCAAAAGAAAATGAGGGACGATCGATTCCTGTGTGTAGGGTCTCGCAATTTTAGTGGGCACAAATTTCAGCATTTTATTAGAAAGGACCGACATGAGTTCAGCAAGATATGCAGCGTCGTTAATGGAGGAGAGGCTCTGCCAATCTAATGACTCAAGAAAATTGTTGATTGAGCTAATATCTACGAGGTCATACGCATGAAAGGTACGACTAGCACTAGCCTTTCCCGTAGAAGTAAGCGGAAGGCAACAGTTAATTAATGTGTTATCACTTTAGGAGATGTCCTGCTTAAAACCAACGAAGATTGGGCTAATAAAATTTGTTGGGGCACGAACCAATTGAGACCAGTTAGAAAAATTAATGGTATCTAGGAAAGGCTGAAATCTAAATGGACAATAGCTTAAAAGCCAGTCGATTTCAGGAAAATTAAAATCTCCAGCAATAATTTTAACTTCAAAAGTGGATTCTGAAATAAACTTGAATATTTCACACAAAGTTGCATCTTCTTCAGATGAAGAGTTAGGAGGATTATAAACACATCCGATAATGGCCTTTTGCCGGGGCGACAGGATACTGAAAGCGAAACAGTAATTTCTAGAGAAGGACGTGCTTTTCAGATAAAACGGAAAGTGTCTAAATGACGTTCTAATATGGAGAAGACAACCACCACCACGCCTATTTATGGGATCATGACGATAGAGATCATACTCGTCTATGATACGGGAGGAGTCAGAAATGATTGGATGGGTCCAAGATTCTGTTATGCATATAACATCGGGCATCATCTCGAAAGCGATAGCTCGAAGTTGAGCCATTTTATTTATCATGGATCTCGCATTAAGCACTATGACATCTAGTGTGTTTCGAGTGACAGGACTATGGCTATCGTTATTCATAAAAAATAATTTGAGGGTGGGTAGGCAAACTCTAGGCCATTATTATTTGTGGAATAAATACTGATGGGTATGGAGCAGTTGGCATACGGGTAGCCAATAATGGATGGCTGATAAGTTCTGATATATCTGGGGACCTCACTTTTTGGCAAGGGAAAATGAGGAGAGGATAGACCAAAATAAGCTTCTTGGGCGTTTAGGAGGAATGGGGGAGGCTAGGAGGCATGTAGAAGTTTGTGGGTTTGGGTGGATGAGTTTGAGTGGATGAGTTTGGGTGGATGAGTTTGGGTAAATGAACTGGTAGGGTGGAACGGTGACATAAAATTAGTGTTGGGGCCGCTCGCGTAAGGACATGTGGTCTTGATCAGTGAATGTACTGTAAGGCAACTCCGATTAGATTTAAAACCAAACCAGTTTGGGTTACTGCCGTGCAAATTAAATTTTTCGTGGTTCGGGCCCAGCGTGTTCAATAACGCATTATACGGGGGAATAATATGACTCCCACGGTCAAAAGAGGAGCTAGGTTGTGGCGGGGAAGTGCGCGGCCTAAACGCTTTCGACGGTGTTGGCGACATTCTTGATGAATTTGTTGCCGAGTTAGAGGCAGCGGAATTTATCGATCGTTGTACAGATAATGTATTTAGCCTAGTATTTATCGTAGTTGATGATGATGCGGCAGTGTTTGACGGTCCCGAGATCAAGAGTGTCGGGCTAACTGGTGCACTGATGTTTATGGACCTATGCCTAGACATTCGGGAGGTAGGGATAGCAGGTGTACTGACGGTTATGGGACAATGAGTAGACATTTGGGAGGCGGGGATCATGGGTGTACTGACGTAAGCGGGTGTACAACCAGATATCCGGGGTGGAGGATTAGCATGTGCATTGCCCCTATCTGAACTACGACCAGACTTATGAACAGTAGGCGGAGAAGTCATTGGTCTCTTTGACTGGAGAGCCGCATTTCATTGCTCCATTGGTGTAAGATCTCGGCAGAGGAAACTTTTAGTCATTTCCAAATATCGAGAAATGCGACGTCGTTGTGCAAAGATTGAGTCCACCTCGATCGGTGAAAAAAATTTAACAAGTATGGGCGGATTCTTGCTACGCAATCGGAGGCGCTTTGCTTCCGCAATTTTGTAGATGAACCCGCCCAAGCATAGAAAATATCTTGCAATATCAAAAGGGCGACTAAGTGTGGAGGAATTTTTGAGTATAAAGTCATAATTAAGCTTTTTCTATCAAAAGCTTCCCTGGTTATTAGATGGCCGAGGGAGACTAGCTTTTTGCATTTTGGGAATGTACATCGGAAAACTGACCTTCAAAGAGGTTCCCTAGTATTGACAAAACAGATTCAAACTTCAGCATGAAGCCATTACAGTTCTGTTATGCAGATAATTCAATTTGCTTAGCCTTGACAATGGGCTGCATTTTGATATCAAAGCATTGGCTAGTAGGTGAGGTCAGACACCGCTTGGGTCTGGGGGCAGATAGCCTACGATGAGCTGTAATATTTGTTCTCATAATAATTTGATTGAAATATGATTTAAATGGAAGAAGGTCTAGAAAAACTCAGCCTTTAGGATCTAACCCCAGTTGGTTGCTAAAAGCCCTTAAAAATGGTTAAACACACTGTTTAATTATTACGTTCAGAAAAAGCCAGTTGATATTATGTTCAGATTATGACTTACGACAAATAATCAAGGTTAACTTAACAACTACTGTGGCTTTTTGTTAAAAAGCACATTAAATTTATTTATAAAAATGTATTCAATATTGGGAAACGACTCAGCCTGTGAAGGTCTCGAGAATATTCGGATCTTGAATATGTCTTTTACTAGGACGCGATTTTGTTGCAAATCTGTTAGTTTGAAGAAGTTGCGTTTCAGTAGAAATTGGTTGGAAAACAAAATCTTCTTTGAATCCGACTTTAGACGATTTTCCATGCAAGAAAAATTATTACAGAGACGCAGAAAGAAATTCTACACGTACAGTTTCAGCCACAATCTCCTAGGCCGAAAATGACGGGGGATATCTATGCAAAACTGTCCTAGGAGGAGCGTGGGAAATATCGACTGTGATATTGTAGGGGCGTTGTGATAGGTCCTGCTTTAACTCTTCTTTTACTGCTTTAACTCTGCGAAAACTGCGTGCGGTGTAAATAATAGAGGGTTTATAATCGAGTTGTTGACGGCTTGTGACAAAGGGCGAGGCTGGAGAGGTTGCTTCGTGTTATAGACACCTTGGAAGAATTCTAAAAATGTTCGGCTTTTTGAGGGCCACTGCTCACAGTTTTGTTGTTTTGTCTTTTAAAGTTACGAGATGGTCACTGTTCTTTGTAGAACTTCTGATGTAGGAGAAGATGGCTTTGGTTTTTTGCGGCGCCTCTTCCAGGAGTCGTAATTCATTTGAAGCTCTTGTTGCTCTGATGATTTCCTTGCAAAACTTTCGTTGTTGTTTATACTCCTCGAGCTTGTTTTGATCGTTCGACTGTCGAAATATCTTCCACAGCATGTGTTTCTTACGGATCTCCTTTTTACCGCTTATGCCAGCCATCTTTATCTGTTGCCCGTCGAACATGAATAAATAAATAAATATATTTTATATTTAAGGCCTGGAAGGCCTCAGCATTGCAAACTTAGTGCTGTGGAAAAATAAATCCAAAGTTGATAAATGCTGCTATCCGTGAAGCAACCACATAGGCAACGGGAGCGTTTAGTAGTGTTGGAAGAGTAATTCATTTTCACCAACATATTGTCGTTTTAAAATAGTAGTCAACACTCTCTGAAACGCATGGTGAACTAGGGAGAAGCGGTGAATAAAACTCCAACCATTGCAGCTGGGACAAAATTCAGCGAACCCCAGCATAAAAAACGAAATGCAGGCGAAAAAACTGCTTCAACAAAATTAAGGGGGATGGTTGAGAGGATTGATTGTAGTGCAAATGAGACAGGACTGTTGATGAGAACGTATGAGGGTTGAAATCGCCTCTTTTAATTGGAGAAATCATATAACAGCAGAGGCTGTCATTCACCATTATTACACCGCCCGACTGGCTTCATGATCAACCATCATGGAGGTGAGGCCGGAGGAGGCCATCGTGGTCAACAGGTTCAAAAAGAGAGTGACTGGAAGAGGTCACCTGATCATCAACGAAACGCCGGAGATGTGACCTTGTAGACTGCGAAGTCCAGCGACGAGCTGGCGAAAATAGCAGAACCGCCATGAGCATGGCTAAAGACCATGAAGCCTATCGTCAGGGTTGTTAAACGGAGAGTGGAGAAACGGCAGTGGTAACTGGACAGCGACGGGGACGAAACATCGTTGCAAATATCACTCAAAAGAGGAAGAAATAGACATATATGGAAAACAAAGTTTGATGAACATAACCACCTCAGATACCAGGGGGACCCTTTACAAAGTCAAAAGTTGTGTGTTTGGGAAGGAGACGGATAACAAGGACTTTATATCTTCCGAAGTTAAGTGTTTACGTAATTTGACTTTAAAAACTGCTAAGATAGACGACATACTAATTTCGAGAGGAATAGTATTCCAGAGGAAGGCATATTTATTTATATATGTATATTTTAAGGGTAACAGGCAAGAAATGCCCTTGCGGACCCTATTAATGTAACGCAAACAAGGTTATTCTTACAGTTAATGTGCAATCGGGGGGAGCACATATGATATCATTGCAGAATTTCGAGTGAATTTTCACGAAAAAGAATGAAAACGGTCTAAAGCCAGAAAAATTGTTCACAGTGCTGGCAGTAGGAAATCGTGTTGTAAAGGTCGCCTTTTGTCAAATAAAATCACATCAAGTCTTCTTTTTAATTCCGCAATTGTGTCAGCGGAAACCGTCTCGCTTCGTAGCAAGTTCCAAGGCCGGACCACGTGTTGACTGAAGAAATATTTTCGGAGGTCTAATCGGGTGCGTTTGTTTGTGACCTTGTAAGGATGGCCACGCAGGTGAGTAGTGGTGGCTAATTGGAAGAAATCCTCCAATTTTAGGGAGGAAATGTGGCCCCGGATTATCCGGAATGTCCAGAGCAGGCTGCACTGAACGTTCCTGTAAGACAAAGGAAAAAGGTCAAGTTTTATCAATCTCTCCTGATATGGTAAGTCCCTGAGACCGTCAACCATCTTTGTCGCCCTGCATTGCACTTGTTCAAGAAGCTCCACATCTTTCTTCAACCACGGTGTCCAAACTAGCATTCCGCATTCAAGATGTGGTCTCACAAAGGTGCCAAATATTTTTCCAAAGAGTTCAGGTGGAAAGATTTTGAACGCTCGTGTGATCCAATGCAGGGTACTAGTTGCCTTCTGGACGGACATTTTACAGTGCTCTGTTTGCATCAAGTTCGCGGTTGTCCATATACCCAGATCGTTGTGTGTCTCAACCTCGTTTAATGCGGTACCATTTAAAAAATAACTGTGTTTCGGTGGCACTTTTCGCCTCGGGCTTATGTGTAGAACAAGACACTTGGATATATTAAAGTTAAGAAGCCACGTGGACGACCAGATAACCAGTTTATCGATGTTCGACTGTAGTCTCTTTGCGTCGTCGGCGCACATAATTTCAGCCCATATTTTTATGTCATCCGCAAACATGACAGCTGCGCAATCAAGCTCATTGAGACAGTCGTTTACGTAAATCAGGAATAGCAGCGGACCCAAAACTGAGCCTTGTGGTACACCACTCGCGACCATTGTCCATTCTGAGGTTGAGTTTCCGACAACGACCCTCTGTTCTCTAAGGGACAAGAAACTACTGATCCATTTATGCATTTTTCCTTGGATTCACACGTCCCAAATCTTCTGCAGAAGATCCTGTGTGGTACACTATCGAAAGCCTTTTTGAAGTCGAAGAATATAACATCAATTGGATAGCCTTTATCAGCGGCCTTTGTCCACTTCTCCTGTAAGTAAAGAGCACTCGTGAGGCAAGAGCGTCCTGGGCGAAAGCCGTGCTGTTCATCACATAGTATTTTGTTGCTTTCGAGGAAATACATCAAATGCTTTTTAATAATGCGCTCTATTACTTTGCACGCGATGCAAGTTAGACTGACAGGACGGTAATTTGCGCAATCAAGTCACGAACCTCCCTTATAGATCGGGGTGACGTTTGCCCAATTCCATTCTTCTGGGAGTTCGCCTTCGTCAAAAGATTTCTGGAAGATGGCAGCCAGGGGTTTGCATAGTTCGTTATCTCATTCTCTAAGTGCTAGTGCAGGAATTTTTTCCGGCCCAGGTGATTTGGCAGGCTTAAATTGGAGTAATTTGGCCCTGACAGTGTTGCGTGAAAACTATAGGTCCTCTATTTTGGGCAATAAGAAGGAGGGTAAGGGTGCAGTTATCGGTCAATGAGCGGACGGACCGTCAGCAAAAGTTGTAGGTTCTCGGGTGTAGATGGATTCAAAGAAATCGGAGAGGAGGGAGGCATTCATCTGGTCTTCGGTCACCAGTTGTCCATCGGCTGATCTAAGGGCAGGGATCAGTTCCTGAGCTCTCTTTGTGCTTCGTATGTAACCGTACAAGATCTTGGGGTGTTCCAGCGACTTGTGTAATATGTTCAACTCGTATTTCTTGCGCAGTTTAGTAGCTTCTCTTTTGTTTATACTCCCGTAAGTGTTTACCGGAGCCGATTAATCTGTAGCATCTCCAGAAGCGGTTTCTTTTTTGAAAGTGGCCTACAAGTTTGAGTTCATCCATTTCGGGTGATTCGTACTTGTCTTTCTTCTGAAGGGACAGTTGAGACAAAGAGTCCTTTTTAACGTCGAGCTAAAGGTCATCCACTGTTCATTTGCCCCACCTTGGAGATCTGTTTCCCATGATACCTCTGACATTTCTCTTCCCATAAGTGGGTAGTCGCCCTTCCAAATGTTACTTTCCCATGTGTCGAAGGAGTAGGGTTTGGAGAACAGCGAATACTCGAAATACAGCATAATATAGTCGCTTGACCCTAATGGTGGTCGATCCTGCAGGTCAATCACAGTTTCCTCCTCTCGTGTAAAGATAAGGTCGAGATAGTTCGGCTGTTGTCCTTCCCTAGCCCGCGTTCCAAATGCGACGGTTTGGCAGAGCAGTTTGGCAGAGCAGTTTGGCTGTGGCCCATTGTAGTAATTTGTGATTGAAGTTGTCTTGAAGACCCTGTGCAGTCCATGTCTGCCGGTCAACACCATGAGCGTTGAAGTCCCCAACGATGAGGATGTCTTTTTTCTCACTAACCTTATACAATTCTGCTATGAGGAACGTGTCTTAGTCGTGAGAATGGTCTGGCGGGCGGTATGTCACCGAAAACGTCAGTGGCCTGGCGTACTTAGCAGATATAGTAATATTTAGCATTTCCACATCTCGTGCTGGGACCGGTACTTCAGCCGTGGCTGTGAGCTTGCAAGTGACAAGCGGTAATTGGGTATGTCCACAATCCTCCCTGTAACTCAAGTAATGTAATGCAGCTGTGTGAAATGTTTGAAAACGTTGCAGAGACTCAATTCGATGTCAGAATATTTGTAGGTGATTTTAATCTGCCAGACATTGACTGGTATGCAAATACCTATCCACCAAGATTTCAGAAATTGGTTGACACTATTAACTGTTCAAACATGTCACAACTGGTCAGTTCAGTGACCAGAAATGACAACATATTAGATTTAATTTTTACAAATGATGTCCACCCTCTTTTTATGAATTTTCATCGTGATATTTTCACAAGTGACCATGCCTTAATTCACTGTTGTTTTCCAGTCTCTCTTTCTAAAAAGCCTGATACAAAATGAAATAACCTCGACTTTGGTAACGTGAACCATGAATTAGTAAATGATTTCGTCAACACTCTAGATTGGCATAGCATATTTTCAACTAACGATCCGTACTTCTTACAGTAGCTATTGCGAAACCTTACAGAAAATATTCAGGCTCTTATCCCACTTAAGATTTATTAAATCAAATTCAGCTTCTTCTACTGTGCCACATTTTCTCCAAAATAGACTTAAGAAATTACAAAAGCAACTAAAGAATACGTCTAATATATCTTTATCCATTCACTTAAGAATAGCGCAAATATTTGAATCAACGCTTAAAATAAGGCTTGTACGACATAGGCGTAGGGAGGCCACAGCATTAAGTGAGGCGAATTCTTCCAGATCTGTTGCTCAACTCTTCCGTCTTCGGTCGTCGTCTGAGCTTCAGAAAGTCATTCCACCCTAACTCAATGGCAACAATCATTTTCTTACAGACGATTTAGAGAAAGCAGCATTGCTTAATTCATTTTTCGCTAAGTTCTTTACCATCGAACTAGCCCCACTTCTGTAATTCCCCTGCTGTGTGATTCAAATCTCAGTACCCTTAATTTCTCACCCACTTGTATTCAAAAAGAAATAAGTCGTCTTAAAAATTCACATTCGGTTGGAACTGATAACATTCCAAACTCACTCATCAAACAATTAAGAGATTTCCCACCCTTACTGAGTAAGTTATTTTCAGTGTTTCTTGAGAATGGCTTTTTCCCGGACTACTGGAAAACTTCTATTATAATTTCCGTATTTAAATCTGGTTCCCGATCAGATATTCACAATTATCGCGGTGTTCATAAAACACCCTCTCTGGCTAAATTCTTTGAAAAACTAATTGTCAAAAAATTACAGATTTCTTCATAAACAATAACATTCTCAGCTCCTCACAGCATGGCTTTTTACCGGACCGATCTTGTGAAACATGCCACATGTCTTTTCTAAATCTATTTACTTCGCTTTGTAATGATCATCTATCTGTGGTAGTTATCTATTTTGATCTATGTAAAGCATTTGATAAAGATCCTCACAGGAGGCTCCTAGCCAAACTAAAGGCTATAGGATTTCGTAGTCCTCTTACTGACTTCATCAGATCCTATCTTTCAAATCGACAACTAAAGGTCTTAGTGGGATCCTCATACTCTACTCCTACCGCAATTTTGATAGGTGTCATTCAAGGTACCGTGCTAGGTCCTCTGCTCTTCTTGCTTTACATAAATGATATCTCATTGAGTGTTAAACACTCCCAATCTTATATTTATGCAGATGATCGTGTGTTTACTCCTTCTCTAAGTCTACGGCTGCGAGATGCCTAGAACAAATTCATTCTGATCTGCACGCTCTTTCGGCGTGGAGCTCAACATGGCAGATGGAGTTCTCACCTTCTTAGTGCCGATACATGTGCTTTGGGCCAGAAATGCTGCCACAACCTGCTATTTTTCAAGGTTACCCAATGACTGAATGTTCCAGTATCAAGGACCTAGGATTAAGCTACACCAATAAATTAGACCTTTCTCCTCATGCCGATCGAATTACAGCCAAAGCCGCACAGATGTGCGGCTTTATCTCTTATAATTTCTATCTTCCTGAAATGAAATTAAGACTTTATCGTATGTTCGTGCTTCCCATCTTAGAATACTGGTGCCTCTTTTTCAGTCTCATGAATGAAGGTAGCCGTTTGAATATTGAACAAATTGAAAAAATGTTCACACGAAAACTGTTGTATCCGACAGCTTATCGTACTTCTTACTCAAATAGATGTCAATTAACGAAACTAAGGTTCCTTTGAGTCAAGAGATTGGAAGCAAGCTTTTGTTTCCTTTTTCGGCTTGATAATAGCACAAATTTACCCAGGACGTCTGTCATTACCCCCGTCAGCCGTCCCTAAAACCTAAGAAACTCGGCACTTATTATACCCCCTCCTGCATCTTCCTCCTGTAAACGCTCTTTGTTTTTTGCTTCCAGATATAGCTTTCTTTAGAATAACTTGCCAATCGAAATTAGGCCGTTAACTAGACTGTCTGCTTTCAAACGGACACTGCACATTTATCTTAACACTGATTCTGTTAACCTTATATTCTCCTCATCTTTTCCGAGCAGCTTTCTCCATGACTCCTAGAAAGGACCATCAGGAATTTAGGAGATCCTCTTGAAACTATTCTCTCTGCCTCGTGTCCCCCGAGAACATCGATGTTTTCATTAACGACCGCTGAATCAAACGAAGCCACGCGGAAGTACTCAGCCTAAAATGCTGCACTTTCTTTGACTACTCACCTGTATCAGACCACCCACACCTATTTCTGCTCTACTACTATTTTTTTTTTCTCTTGTACAATTTTTAAACATGGAGGCCCATTTAGCACTGTCTGCATTTTCACTGTAAGAGTTTTTTTAACTGTCATTAGTTTTCCTTTTTAGTTCAAAATTACCTGCAAAATATTGCTAAATGTTGCCCAAAGAGGACAATTTCTGCTGACATTATTTCTACTTTCTACGTCCACTTGCACATATTGTCAACTAATTTTTCGAATTTTTATTTTTTCGAAATTAATTTCGTACAGATAGTGCAGTACCGGCGCTGAAAAATATAAATTCTAAATTCTTAAACCACATATTTGTGCAGCCTTTGCAGATATTCGATCCCCATGCGGCGACAATGCGAGTTTATTTGTGTAGCTTAGACCTAAGTTTTTTATGGTGTATCGTTTTAAAAATGGAGTTCTTTGAATCACTAGGGGACGGGGAAGCTTGGCGGGACCAAAACACCTGAAACTACACTTGGATGGAGAGAAGTCCATCTGCAAGGTAGCAGTCCAACGCGAGAGTGTAAGTAGGTCCGCATTTATTTTATCAACGCACATACTTACTGTGTCCTTAGAAAATGAGTATATGCAGTTGAGGTCGTCTGCATAAATGAGATTGTGTGAATTTTTTAGAACGCCACTCGTGATCAGCTGAGCAGTGGAGCATTTTTTGCCTACTAGGACCTTCTGGCTGCGGTTAGACAAGAAGGTACTAATGAAGTCGAGGATAGGGGGACGGATGCCAATGGCTTCCAATTTTACCAGAAGCCGTCTGTGCGGTACCTTGTCGAAGGCTTTGCTCAGGTCAAAGAAGATAACAACCACGGATTGCTGCTCGTTACGGAGGGAAGTTACGTGGTTAAGAAAAGTTAAGTGACACGTCTCGCATGATCTTCCGGGTAGAAAACCATGCTGCGAGTCACTTAAAAGCTTATTTTTAAGCAAAAATCGAGAAGTTGATGAAAGATTATTTTCTCCAGAAGTTTAGCTAGGGCCGGGGTTTTATGAACACCGCGGAAGGTAAAGATTAGAAGAAAAATGGATGTCTTCCAAGTGTCAGCAAAGTAACCATTTAAGAGATAGACGGAAAATATATGGCTAAGTAATTTGGGAAAGGTCGACACTCTTTTGGTAACTGACTTGGGAATACCGTCAATTCGCGAATAGTGCAAGTTTTTTAGACGAAGTATGTGCTTAGAAATTAATTCTATGGAGAAATCAATGGTCCCAAGAGTATTGTCTAAGTATGGTTGAAACGACAGGACCTGTTCGGATTCTGTCGTTAAATGCTTCGCAAAGAAAGCAGTGAATAATTCAGTCTTATCAGACTCATCTAATACAAATGTTTTATTTTCATTAAGCCATGGGGTATTTCAATTCCTCGTTTTTCGGAGGACCTACGACGAAACAGTTGTGCAACCGATTTTGCAGACTTTAACTCGCTCAGGGCACAAGATTCCCTGTGCTGGTCACGTGCAAAACGAATCTTTGACGCCAATTTTAAGATATAATAATATAATAATAATAATAATATGTTTATTATGCCAGTTTACAGGCAATTGTAAAGAGTTGGTAATGCACCTCTTGGGCGCCTTCCAACACCTCGAAGACCGGAAAAAACCTAAAACAAACTCCTTATGTTGCAGCCAGTATTGGTTTTGTTTCAGGTTTTTTGTTTCGTCAATACTGGGCGAGATTAGGAATTTGTTTCAAGTGAAAAAAACCTGCCTTCAAAGGTATGATACAAACGGAATAAATGTACAGTTGTAAGCTGAGTTGACTCATCAGCAGGAGAACTGTTTCATATCGTTTAAAAACATTAGTTCCAGACGGAGAGGGTTGGCACAAGAACACAGTGTTCTCAGTCTTTCTTCAATGGTTGTCGGCAAAAGTTGCGAGCTATCGGCTGAAGGGTTAGCAGACTGCGGGTTGCTGCTTCAGCCGCATTATCTTCAGCAGTGAAGCCTGGCGGGGTTCAAAGTCCACGAACGCCATCAGAGTGAAAGAGAGATTCCACCGAGTCAGCACCCAAAATTCGTTAAAGTTGTCCTGAATGTAGAAAACTAGTTACAGCTCTCTTAAACATAGGGTAGTTTTGCTGGGTTTTAATACTTTTGGGCAGCTTATTCCAGATTGATATGGCATTTACTGAAAAGAATTGCCGGTACTTAACTGTGCGTGCCATAGGAAGAAATAAAAATACGTCTCGATGACTGGCGCGTCGAGAGTGCTCAAGCTGCCTTATTGTACTAAGAGGATTAAAGGTTTGACCATTCAAAAGTTTAAACAGTAAAAATAGACCCTTCTGCAATCGACGAAGCCATAGGGGATCCAGCTTTATAAGTTCGCACCTTTGTTGGTAGGTTAAGTTACGGTGTTCTGCAGTGAAAACTCTTCTAGTGAAGAAGTGCGGCACCGATTCTATTTTCTTCCGTTCACTAGTGCGCAGAAGACTGAATAAGGGTGAGCAGTATTCAAGACTAGGTCTCACGTACATATTATAAAGGCTAGTTCTAACATTGATAGTCTTAAAATTTCTAAGGATAAATCCGGTTGTTCGGCGTGCTTTCGAGACTATCAGGGCACAGTGCTCTGACAAATTGAGACTATTAGAGTAGGATATGCCCAAATCCTTGATAACTGCTGGAACATTTAGTTCGTGGCCGTCAATGCTTAATTCCGGTTGATGATCGTCACCAACAACCATAACGGAACATTTGTGCCATGAAAGGGTGAGGCGCCATGTGCAACACCACTGGGCGAAGGCCTGAAGATCCTTTTTTCTCAGCTCGAGCACGATGTTGCGATCTGCCGGTTTATATCGATAAGCGACTTTTAAATCATCCGCGTACATGAAGGGTCTGCCATACTGAAAACGATCTGAAACGTCGTTGACAAAAAGGCAAAATAGGAGCGGACCCAGTACACTACCCTGTATAACTCCACTCCTCACATGCGTGGGGTTGGAGATAACATTCGAAATTTTTACTCGTTGTGTGCGAGCATCCAAATAGGAAGATATGAAGTTCAGAGGCTTGCTACCTATGCCGAAGGAGGCTAGTTTCAGAAGGAGGAGGTTATGATCGACCCGATCAAAGGCCTTAGTAAAATCAAAATAGACGCTATAAGTGGCAAAACCGCTGTCTCTAGATTGCAGCACATAATCAAAGAAAGAGAGCTGGCAGGTGTCACAAGATCGTTTCTCGAGAAAGCCATGTTGAGCTGTACTGAGCAGGTTATTCTCTGTCAAGTGACGCATCATCTTTTCTTTTATTAAGGTCTCCAAGATCTTCGATGCTGCAGGAAGTGTATTTATTGGCCTAAAGTTGTCGAATGATGTCGATCGGCCGTGCTTGCGAATAGGCATTATGTGCGATTCCTTCCACAACGAAGGAAAGGTTTCGCTCTCAAGAGCAAGATTAAATACCTTACAAAGAATAGACGGAAAGATATCATTCGCTTCAGCTTTTAGAAGGCTAACTGGGACGCCATCTGGTCCTGGACTATAGGATTGACGATAACGACGAATAGCTACAGTCACATCCCAGACGGTAAAACTTATGGTTTCGAGTATGGCACCCGTCCAAGCCCGGATAACCGGAGGTGCAGCGAACGAGCTTTCACTAAACGTTTTGGATAGGAACGCATTGAAGCTATCGGCGGTCAGCTTAGCGTCAGCTATGGGGTTTCCTAAAGCATCTCTAAGTATGGGGTGCTGCGTTTTCATCTGCGCTTTTACTGTACGCGAAAAGAGTTTCGCAACATTAAGGGAAGGGTTTTCAGCGAAGTGAGCCTCATCGGCTATCTGTTTTTCTTCGGAGAGCTTCTTAGCCTGCTCAAAGATCAGTGTGATCAAGGGCAGAACGGAAGTGTCGTTCAGCCGATGCAAACGACGAGAGAGTTTACGCAGCCTACGACGGAAAGACAGAGGAAGGTACACTTCATCCTTGACATGTATTACTTTCTTACGGGGGACAAAGTGGAGGATGAGTGGATCCAACACTTTGTACAGTGCATCGGTACAAACATTTACATCCAAACATTGGAAAAATTCAGACCAGTCGAGAGCGTTTAGATGTGCCAGTAGGTCAGCCGTGTTTGCTGATCGGAAGTCATGATAAATACTATACTTTTGGGAAAATGTTTTATCCGCCTCCAGTTCTAGTTCACTAACAACTGTAACATGGTCTGAACTCCCAAGTGCGTCTAAGGATGACACTGAGAGTGGTTCGCATCCCCTACAAAAAATTAGGTCGAGTATGTTTGTTCCTCGAGTGGGAAAATCGACTACCTGATCCCACATGCCGATATCTATTGCCTCAAGTAAGTTCTCGTACTTTGAAGGACCGGATGGTGGAAACCACTGCACGTCAGGAAGGTTAAAATCGCCTGCAATCAAGCAATACTTAAGATTCAAGTCAGCTGCGGCATGAAATGCCTGCGAGAGACAAAGATCGTAGTCTGCATCGGCATTAGGTGGGCGATAAACACAGCCAACAAGTAAGGAGCATTTGTTTTTTAGAACAACTTGTAGCCAGCAGCTCTCCTCCACCGCTGTGAATTGTGGATAGTCCAACGGGAGAAATGCAAGTGGCTGCTTAATATAGATGCAGCTTCCTCCGCCACGGCCATTGTTTCGATCGTTCCGAACGCATGAGTAACCTAGAACGGAGAGTTCTGAGTCAGCTACAGAGGCCGATGCCCATGTCTCAGTTACCATAACAATGTCTGGGCGGTTGACGAAAACCATGGTCTGGAGCAGAGGCATTTTATTAGTCAGTGATCTGGCATTTAAAACGACCAATTTAAGAGGGCATGTCTGAGGTTTCGGTGGCGGGACAGCTAGGCCGTCACTGTTACCGGCTTCGACCAGAGCGATGTCCTTTTGACCTGAACTATTTTTCCCTCTCTTATTTTGAGATTTGTCTCGCCATTGGATCTCTGCGATCCTTAGATACACAGACAGTGAACTAGTAGATCTATCTTATAGCTGCCTCCTCAATGTCTTTAGTCTGGGCAAAAGAAAATATGGGACGATCAATTCTTGTGTGTAGGGTCTCGCAATTTTAGTGGGCACAAATTTCAGCATTTTATTAGAAAGGACCGACATGAGTTCAGTAAGATATGCAGCGTCGTTAATGGATGAGAGGCTCTGCCAATCTAATGAGTCAAGAAAATTGTTGATTAAGCTAATATCTGCGAGGTCATACGCATGATAGGTACGACTAGCACTAGCCTTTTCCGTAGAAGGAAGCGGAAGGCAACAGTGAATTAATGTGTGATCACTTTAGAAGATGTCCTGCTTCAAATCAACGAAGATTGGGGCAATAAAATTTGTGAAAATCATATCTAGGATATGATTCTGTCTTGTTGGGGCACGAACCAATTGAGACCAGATAGAAAAATTAATGTTATCTAGGAAAGGCTGAAATCTTAATGGACAACAGTTAAAAAGCCAGTCGATTTCAGGAAAATTAAAATCTCCAGCAATAATTTTAACTTCAAAAGTGGATTCTGAAATAAACTTGAATATTTCACACAAATTTGCATCTTCTGCGGATGAAGAGTTAGGAGCATTATAAACACATCCGATAATCGCTTTTTGCCGGGGCGATAGGATAATGAAAGCGAAACAGTAATTTCTAGAGAAGGACGTGCTTTTCAGATAAAACGGAAAGTTTCTAAATGACGTTCTAATATGGAGAAGAAAACCACCACCACGCTTATTTATGCGATCATGACGATAGAGATCATACTCGCCTATGATAAGGGAGGAGTCAGAAATGATTGGATGGGTCCAAGATTCTGCTATGTATATAACATCGGGCATCATCTCGAAAGCGATAGCTTGAAGTAGAGCCATTTTATTTATCATGGATCTGGCATTAAGCACTACGGCATCTAGTGTGTTTCAAGTGACAGGACTATGGCTATCGTTATTCATAAAAAGTAATTTGAGGGTGGGTACGCAAGCTGTAGGCCGTTATTATTTGTGGAATAAGTACTGACGGGTATAGAGCAGTTGGCATACGGGTAGCCAATAATGGATGGCTGATAAGGTCTGATATATCTGGGGAACTCACTTTTTGGCAAGGGAAAAATGAGGAGAGGAAGGACCAAAATAAGCTTCTGGGGCGTTTGGGAGGAATATGGGTGGCGAGAAGGCATGTAGAATTTTGCAGGTTTAGGTGGTAGAGGATGGGTAAATGAACTGGTAGGGTGGAACCGTGACATAAAATTAGTGTTGGGGCCGTTTGCGTAAGGACTAGTGGTCTTAATCAGTGAATGTACTGTACGGCAACACCGGTTATATTTAAAACCAAACCAGTTTGGGTTACAGCCGTACAAATTAAATTTTTCGTGGTTCGGGCCCAGCGTGTTCAATAACGCATTATGCGGGGGAATACTTTAACTACTACGGTCAAACGAGTAGCTAGGTTCTGGTGGGGAAGTGGTCGGCCTAAATGCTTTGGACAGTGTTGGCGTCATTCTTTATGAGCTTGTTGCCGAGTTAGAGGCAGCGGAATTTATCGATCGTTGTACAGAGAATGTATTTAGCCTAGTATTTATCGTAGTTGATGATGATGCGGCAGTGTTTGACGGTCCCGAGATCAAGAGTGTCGGGCTAACTGGTGCACTGATGTTTATGGGCCTATGCCTAGACATTCGGGAGGTAGGGAAATCAGGTGTTCTGACGGGTACGGAACTATGAATAGACATCTGTGAGGCAGGGATAACGGTTGTTCTGACGTTAGTGGGTGTATAACCAGGTATCCGGGGTGGAGGATTAGCGAGTGCATTTACCCTGTTGGGGCTACGAACAGATTAAGGAATAGTAGGCTGAGAAGTCATTGGTCTATTGGACTGGAGAGCCGCATTTTTTCGCTCCATTGGTGTACGATCTTGACAGAGGAAACTTTTAGTCATTTCCAAATATCGGGAAATGCGACCCCGTTGAGCAAAGATTGAGTCCACCTCGATCGGTGAGAAAAATTTAACTAGGATGGGCAGGTTGATGCTACGCGATTGA
This sequence comes from Ligula intestinalis, assembly GCA_036362985.1. Lineage (NCBI taxonomy): Eukaryota > Metazoa > Platyhelminthes > Cestoda > Diphyllobothriidea > Diphyllobothriidae > Ligula > Ligula intestinalis. The sequence goes on from JAYGXS010000005.1 coordinate 45,627,183, forward strand.
AGGCGTTTGGCTTCTGCAATTTTGTAGTTGAAACCACCCGAACATAGAAAATCTTTTGCAATATCCAAAACGTGACTTAATATGGAGGCATTTTTAGTATAAAGTTAAAGTTTCGCTTTTGTCTATCAAAAGTTTCCGTGGTTATAAGATGGACGAGGGAGTCTTACTTGTTATAATCTTGGGAGGGCACATCTGATAACTTACCATCAAACAGATTGCCTAGTATTGACAAAACAGAACCAAACTTCATCATGAAGTCATTACAGTTCTGTAATGCAGATAAATCTATTTGCTTAGCTTTGACAATGGGCTGCATGTTGATATCAAGGCATTGACTAGTAGGCGTGGTCAGGCACCGCTTGGGTCTGGGAACAGATATCTTACGATGAGCTATAATTTTCGTTCTCATAATTTTGATGGAAATCTGCTTTAAATGTGAGACGATTTAGAAAAATTCAGCCTATATGATTTTACCACAGCTGGCTGGTAAAATCCCTTAAAATTGTTTAACAAATTGTATTAGTTATTGCGTTCAGAAAAAGCCAGTTGATATTATGTTCAGATTATGACTTACGACAAATAATCAGAGTTAACTTAACAACTTCTATGGCTATTTGTTAATAAGCAATAATAAAATGTGTATTCAATATTGGGAAACAACTCAGCCTTTGAAGGTCTCGAGAATATTTGGATCTGGACGATTTCTGTTACTAGGCCGCGAATTAGTTGGTTTGAAGAGGTTGCGTTTGGTTGAAAGAGGTTGCGTCTCGGTAGAATTGGTTGGAAAACAAAATCTTCTTAAATTCCGACTTCAAAAGATCGTCCACGCACGGAAAATAATTCCAAGACGCAGGAGAAAATTCTATACGTATCGTTGCAGCCACAATATCCTAGATCGTAATTGATGGGGGATATCGATGTAGAAATATCCTAGGAGGAGCGCGGGGAAATATCGACTGTGATCTTGTTCATCAGATCCCAGCTAATTGACGGGGCATTGAAGTCGCCTACAATATTGCTGTCTTGTTTCAGACACTCTCCAGGAAGTCGGGTGAGTAACAGCTGATCTTTTTCCGCAGGTTGATTTGGAGGCCTGTATACAACAGTAAAAGTTACATGTTCAGCTTTGGGTACCAATAAGTGACATTTCAGCATCTCCAGGTCATTGTTATTCGCACATTTGTCTGTGAGGATAAAGTTAACTGTACTACTCATATACAGGGCAACACCACCACAGTTTCTTATTTTTCGGTCACGTCTTAGCACCTGCTAACCATCTATTAGAATTTCAAAGTCTTGTATAGCTTCTTTTAGCCACGTTTCAGTTAGTGCAATTACATCAGGACGTAGCTCGGCCACAAGTATTTTGAGTTCGTCAAGTTTATTAAATAGGCTTTGCACATTTCCATAATAAAACTTGATTTTGTGGAGGTTTTCGCGTTGAATTAATTGCCCGGCCATGTGACTTTTGTTAGGATGACGGGCATCCTCCACAGAAAGGGCCTTTGAAGTCGGAAAATTACCCCATTGCGTATTTCTAGGCCCTTCTCTCCTTGTTCTTTCAAAATGGAAGGAGAGAGAAAAAGAGCTGGCCGGTCTCACACGATCTTTTCTCGAGAAATCCATTTTAAGCTGCATTGAGAATGTTGTTCTCTGTCAAGTGACGCATTATCTTTTTTCTGATCAAGGTCTCTAAGATCCACGAGGCTACGGGAAGTGTATTTATTGGCCTAAAGTTGTCAAATGACGTCGATCGGCCATGCTTGGGAATAGACATTATGTGCGATTCCTTCCACAACGTAGGAAATGTTCCGCTCTCAAGGCCAAGATTAAATATCTTACACAGAATAAACGGAAAAATATAATTCGCTTCAGCTTTTAGAAGGCTAACTGGGACGTCATCTGGTCCCAAACTATAAGATTGACGAAACCGACGAAGGGCTACAGTCAGGTCCCAGAGGTAAAACTTATGGTTTTGAGGACGGCACCCGTCCAAGCCCGGATAGTCGGGAGTGCAGCAAACGAGTTTTCAGCAAGCGTTTTGGATAGGAACGCATTGAAATTATCGGCAGGCAACTTAACGTCAACTATGGGGTTTCCTAAGGCGTCTTGAAATATGGGGTTTTGCCCTTTTCTCTGCCCTTTGACTGTGCGCGAAAAGAGTTTCGCAACATTTAAGGAAGGGTTTTCAGCGAAGGTGGCCTCATCGGCTATCTGCTTTTCTTCGGAAAACTTCTTAACCTGCTCAAAGATCAGTTGGATCAAGGGCAGAACAGAAGTGTCTTTCTGTTGATGCAAACGACGAGAGAGTCTACGCAGCCTCCGACGGAAAGACTGAGGAAGGTGCACTTCATCCTTGACATGTATTTCATTCTTACGGGGGACAAAACGGAGGATGAGTAGATCCAGCCATATGTAACAAGAAACTGAATATAACCTGCCGTACGATCTTGCGAGCGCTTCCACGTATCCAGGACGCTGTGCAATCCGTCAGCCGCTTTCTCACAGCACTAGGGTTTGGAGTTGCATGCAGTCCGAAAATAACTCTCAAGTGACACATCGTGGGGTCACCATGTTCACTATCACCACAAGATACGTCTGAGGGGTATTGTGGTTATCTGGGAAAATTCTGGCAAAGAAGCTGTTGCGAAAAAATATAGGATGCTACTCTGGACGTGGATGAGCTAACACACAACAGTAGCGAGGAGGAAGAGCACAAGCTCTCGAGGCATGGACAATCCGCAAGACCTGGACATCTACTGAACTTCGATGGGGCTGAAATCCTTTTCAAAAGTGACATCTAGCAAGTCACGAGATGCTTTACTATTTATTTATCACAGTCGATTAACTGGCCTAACGGTCACCCTCCAGATTTGGGGCTAAGTGTCCCCCATGTCTAAGGAACTTGTCAGCCCTCAAGATCTCATATATCGCCAAAGCTATTTTACTCATTTGTAACGCGGAAGCGCCTGGACAAACACTTATTCCGTTGTCAGGGACAGTGAACCAAATCAGCGAGCTATAATAACATGAATAACTAAAGGGAACTAAGGCAAGGTGAAAATCAGTGGCTCGACTGTTGGCAATCAAACACCTATTGCTATGATCTGCAATAAATGCAGGAGTTGTTGACCAGTATAAGCATGTCGTGTCATGGCATTTGCCGATCGAAGAGTAATATCTTCAATAGTTGTATTTTGTTAAAGGGACTGCTCATTAAGATGTGGAAACGAACAGACATTTGGTCGCTGGGGAGAAAGCGAAATGAATGTCGTCAAAATACCACTAGGAGTTTGTCCGGACGGCAACTGGTACGCCACTGAATTTGACATATGTTTATAAAAATTCAGCCATAGACACTTCCTGCACATAGATTACGGAATGCGAACTTTGACATTGTGGCTGAAGAAAGATATAAACCTCCTCGAAGGGGTTAAATACGGGGCAACTAAATTGGTCGATGTTCCTAAAATCCTGCAATAACAGTAAAGGTCAAAAGGGTTTGAATAACTGCCTTTACATTACAGGCACTTAAGGTATATTCTGCTCTGCATATTACATATTATTTGTATCCATGGTTACTGGTAGAGATCGGAAACCTCCATGCGTCTGCATGCACTGTCCGCCTACGCGATCAACCCATAAATAGTCAGAAGCGAACATACGTGACTAGATCTCAGAAAATATTTATTCAGCCAACGGAAATTGCCAAAATCGAGGTTATTCAAAAGTAAGATGGTTAGGACCAGCCCTATTTTTTGTTTGCAAAAAGAACCTGCTTCCATACCTTTCGACCACCGCCGTTTGTTACAGAACGATTGCCTACAGTCAAACTTGCAAGACACTTAATGTGCCCCGTCGAGTCGCAGTGAGCATATATAATAAATTTTAATTATGTTTTTCTGTGAAACAAATATATTGTAGCAACTTTTAGACTTATACCGAGGTTAGCTCTGCGCAATTGTTTTACACGAGAAGGTTCACTGTCGGTATCGCTGGGGTTTGAATCCTACGTTATGGATAAAATTACCATGCTCCTCAGGTCAGGTCAGGTCAGGTTTTATTGAGGGAATGATAGGTAAATACCTTTGAACTCCCTATTGGTACAGTTTTCAATGCATTTGATCTGCAGAACATTTCAGATCAGTGGCGTTGCCAGAAATTTGAGGGCCGACAGTGAAAAAACTCCTTAGGCATTGTTCAGAAGTCTAGGGGTTTGAATGCCATTTGAGAGATTTAAGGAGAAAAACTGTCGCCCGGGGGAGGGGGGGGCTGCACAGTATATTCGAAGTGGATGGCCTGTGCTAAGAGTGTTTGAAGCATGTCAGGGAGAGTCCATCGCGGTTTTCGCCATACTACCAAGGGTCCCACGAAGAGAAGGTTGCGGAGGTCACGCGAACCTCATCGAGTGTCGGCGATGCGCACATCGTACACCCTTGTTGGTTTAACGAGTCTGCCTGCTAATTGACAGAAGAAATATAATTTGTAGTTTTCTAAATAAACATATTACTGAAAATTAGCGAGTAGTATGTTTTTATAATGTGATTATTCCACAATTTGCATTCGGCAACTGGCAGTTTATTTTCGGGGGCTCAGTGGCTATTTGTTTGAATTAATAGTGTCGTAAACATGCCTTCAGATGCGTCTGACGTGTCCTCAGATAGTGACATGACAATGTCCGCGGGCAGAGCATTCCAGGCCTGAATTGGGAAAAGTTTTACAAATCCGCGTAGCCTCGGATCACAACGTTTGGTGGACTCGAAGCTTGCAATTCTTGTTGTTCTTAACTAACATATTACTTAAAATCAGTGAGTAGCATGTTCCTATACATGTATAATTTCATTCTCGCCATATCCAATTTAAGTGAGCATTTCGGGTATGTAAATCTTAATTTCTCTTGAATGCATCAACAGATGGGGAAATAACAATTTCCTCGGGGAGTGCATTCCAAGCTTCAACTACTCTATTACCAAAGAAGAACTTGCGTGTGTCTAGTCTGGCCCCTTTTATGCGTAGTTTGAAGAGATGCCCTCTTAAGTTCGTCGTTGTTGCTAACTCGAAGAAGTCGCCATGTAGAAGACAGCAGTCCTGCCCGCGCATTATACGAAATGCTTGTATCAGATCGCCACGTAGCTGTCTGCAACTTAACGGAAATAGATCGAGATTAGCGAAACGTCTTTCGTAGGGTTAAAAGCTCTGACCGGTAACCAGTTTGGTTCCGCGCCTTTGGACCTTCTCGAGGGAATTTAGGTCTTTCGCGGTCCAAGGTTTCCATGCTTGCATTGCGAGCTCCAACTTCGGCCAAAGACCTTAGCAAAGCTGTCTTTATCGAAGGCACAGAAAGCCCTTTTGACAAGATAGAGGACGCACATCGCAGACTTGGCTACTTTTGCGCAGTGCAGCGAGGGCTTGAGCGACGTAGAGATCCATACTCCCAAATCTTTCTGCGCGTCCACTTCTTGCAGTTGGATGCCATTTAGGCTGTAAACCATGGGGTTTTGAGAGCTGGGTCGGCCAACTCGTAGGATGCTGCATTTGTTCTCGTTAAACGGCAAAAGCCAGTCTTGAGACCAAGTTTGAAGACGGTTTAGGTTTAGCTGCAAATGTTCTTCGTCAGCTGAATTTCTGATGACGTTCCAAATATTTATGTCATCGGCAAACATAGCCACATCGCAGTCCAGTTCACGGACGGAGTCATTGACGTATATAATGAACAGTATAGGGCCAAGGACAGAGCCTTGGGGGACACCGCTCTCGACGGCAACGTCTGCCAACTGCTGGTCACCAATATGGACAGTTTGAAAGCGACCAAGTAAGAAGCTTTAAATCCACTTCAGCAGATTTCCTCGAACACCTATTTGGCTGAGTTTGTGCAGAAATCGTTGATGTGGGACGCTATCGAAAGCCTTCTTGAAGTCGATATAGATTACATGAAGCGGATTTCCTCCATCAACTGCCCGAGTCCAGCGTTCCAAACAATGGAGCAGGTTCGTCACGCAGGACCTACCTCTGCGGAACCCATTTTGCGCACCCGATAGAAAGTGATGCTGCTCTAAGAAACGCATCAGCTCTCGTTTTACTACTTTTTCCATAATCTTGCAACAGATCGAAGTGAGGCTGATTGGTCTATAACTGTTTGCAGCAACCTTTCTGCCGCCTTTATACAACGGTGTGATCCGTGCGAATTTCCAATCGGCGGGTAAACAACCTGCGTTAAACGAGGTACTAAAAAGCATAGAAAGCGGTTTGGCTAGCTCCCCAGCAAGTTCTTTCAGTAATTTCGGCGGGATGTCATCGGGACCGGATGATTTCGAGTCGTTTAGTGCCATTAACTCCTGAAGAACGGTTGCTTCGGCGAAGGCCACATTTTCAATCTTTGGACCGTCATCTAAGCCATAGTTTGGATAAATGAATCCGATTTGAGTCATAAAGTTCGATTTGAAAATTGTGAAAGATGTTCAGCTTTTGCTCCATCTTCACTCATATCTGTTCCATCGCTAGCCTGCAGAAGGGGAACTGGGTCCCGGTTTCGTGTGGTCTCTCTTCAGTAGCCATAAAATAGCTTCGGATTTTTAACTGCCCGGTTTAGTAAATCTTTTTCAAAGTCTTTGCGCGCTTTGAAGATAAGTCGCTTCACGAGGTTCCTCTGCGTTTTGTATGCATTTAGAGATACCGGATTTCTGTCTGCTCTATACTTTCTAGACAATCTCCCCTTTTTATTTATCTCTTTCTTCAGCGCTTGAGTCAGCCACTGAGGTTTGTTGTTTAGCTTCATCCGTGTAATCGGACACTGTTTTCTCAGGAGAGTATGCAATAACCCACTGAACCATCCCCAATCATCAGTTATATTGCCAGAAAAAAACCATTTCCCAATTTATGTTGTTTATTTCGGCCTTCATTTGATCAAAGTCACCACGCCAAATATTCCTTCTAACCTTGGTGGGTTGTTCGGGTACCGAAAATATAGAATAGTCCCAATTTAGTACGATGTGATCACTTTTACCTAGAGGAGGTAGAGATTGCACCTCGTCGATGCTGTCCAGCGATTTCGTAAGAACCAGGTCTAGGCAGTTTGATTGCTGCCCCTCACGCACCCTGGTGGGAAATAGAACGTGTTGACTGAGAGATGCATTAAGTGTCAGAGCTAGTAAATGCCAGTCGAATGCTTGCTCTGGGCCTCGTGCGTATGATGAACCCCAATCGATAAGCGGGGCATTGAAGTCTCCCATAATCAAGACGTCGGGCCGAGCAGCTTATCTCGCTAACTATTCTAGTAGACCAGTGTCAGCCTCATGATCATATCTACGCGGACGGTACACGGTCAGAACTTCCAGGCTGGGTGATTCCGGTACCTTTATAGCAAGCCAGATGGCCTCGGTGCTGCAATGAAACCGTTCTGTTTTTTCCGAGACTAGCAGTCCATGTTTGACGTAAGTTATAATTCCTCCTCCTTCGCGCCCTCTTCTATCTCTCTGGAACAGATTAAAGCCAGGTAGTGCCACTTCGCGGTCATCCACGTTTTCAGACAGTCAGGTTTCTGTCAGAGAGATAATGTCGGGAGAAAGGTCATATATCTGCACTTTTAGTTCATCAAACTTGGACAACAGACTCTGTGCGTTGGTGTTGAAGAATTTAAGTGACATATGTTTGACGAATTTTGTCTCGGTGGAATTTGAACTTTGTTTGACATCGGCTGTGTAAGTCACGCTCAGGCCATTGTTCGAAGTATTATCGGTTGGTTCCAGAACCTCATATTCCTGTGAATAATCTTCCCGTTCGAGATTACCAGGCTGGTCTCGCCATTTTTCTTCTCGAAAGTAATTCTGCCACAAGTTCCCGACGTTTGAGCCGTTCCGCTAGAGAGTACTCCGGCTGAAAAAAACTTCTTTGTGTGACTGGCAAAGGCTGGTCTTTTTGATAAGATCAGTTTAACGTGTTCGTTATTTTGCATCACAATTTTTAGAGGTCGTGGTCGCGGCGTACCTGTGGCCTCGTCAGGTTTTTTCCGATCCGAAATGATTTCAGAACCGGAAATTCCAAACCTGGCTCGAAAAGATCGTTTAAAACACGGTTGAAGGATGCCATGTCCTCCGCGTTATGGTCTGAACTGACTGAAGTACATTCTTCTAGGCCCTGGACAATAATACAGTGCTGTCGTACCTGTGGGTGTTGGAAAACTTTTTCTACATTGTTTTTCATATTGGCCTCTGTCTGACTCGAGCTCGGGATGGCCGATGTAGATGGTTCCCCAGCATGGGCCTCATTTCTGTTACTATGTGTATTCGGGAAGCCAAACCCTTCGTTGTAGCATGTCATTTCGGTGTTGGACAAGATCTCTAAGTTGGCCTCAGAATCCGTGTCTGCGATCTGGGAGCTTGGGCTGGCAGTGGGCCTCGAGCTCGGACTGGCTGGAGTCAATATTTCGCCAGTATTGACTTTGCTGTTTGCGCTAGGGGTGCTCGCGAGGTCAGGCACGGCAGCTTTAGGCACCTTCACGCTGGGCGTTGGCACATTCTTGCAATTTTTTTATGAGGGCCTTAGGTTTTGGTGGTGGCCCAGCCGTCCCTTTGTTGTCCACAGCCGGGGTGTTCGAATTAGCCTCCACTGTGGCTGCATGGTCAACTATGGGGGCCTGTACTTTAGGTATAGGTACACGCGTAGGTTTCTGAGGTGTTCTACACGTAAGCTCGACAGCTGTCAGGTTTTCTGTTGACACGTGGGTCTGCTGGATAAAATCTCTCATGCCCTTCATTTCTTCCTCGAGTTTTTCCTTTGAAACGAGGGTCTGCAGCATAAACTCCTGCATATTTTTTACCACGTCGACAAGTTTATCAAACTTTGAGGCTAGCACATCATATTCGTCGCAATAGTCTACTACTTGCGGCGGTCGCACACAATTGGTAAGACTTTTGGATCTTGTCTCACACTGTACGTCAGTGGCGTAATGGTTAGAGACGCGGCCTCGTGAAGTAGCGGTTTCGAGTTCCAGCCCACCTCGCGTCAAATTTTGCACTTGGCTTCTGGTCTGCATAACTGCGTACAACAATTGTATTCTCAACACAAAAGGTTAAGATATGCAGTTTTTGTCTTATATACGAGATAGAAAGCCTAAGGCTACGCTTTGCTGATACAATAATACTTTAGGAGTCGAATCTTTTTACTGAAGACGTTTGTGGTTAGACTTTAAGCAGCAGAGCTTTGACTGACTACTAGGTAAATGTCTAAACTTGTAAACTTAGTTCAGGGTTGATAAAAACAGGCGTAGCAGCCGAGCTCGTTGAGTTTCTAAGTATGCAGTAGGTAATTTTAATACTGGCATCAACAAATGTGATATAATATAATGGAGCGACTCAGCCTTTGTCGTTTTCTCCGTGGATACTCCTCAGAAATCCTAACGAGATTGATTTGGACAGGTAGACTGTGTAATCCAAGCCAATAATTCCAGCAGGATGCTCGATTTGGAGAAATTTCCTGGTCGAACAGTGACAGTATCGCAGGGAAATTGGACGAAGGATCGTTGCAAAACAGTGTGTTTTTTGATCCAAGTTTTGTCTTTCGACGATTTATTTCAGTGTAAAACTTGAATTTATTTCACCTTCGTGTTGCTCGAAAATTCAAACCACGCGGGTTCAGTTCAGTTCAGTTTCTCCTTACCGTTTGAGCTGCAGTTTTTTCTTCTGACTATTTTAATGGATGGGTGTTATCTCTGAACACTCCATAACCTTCATCTCAAGAATATTTTGAACGATATGTCCAGAGATCATTCTTATGTATAGGACTTCCTTAATTTCAATTTTGAATATTATCCTATGCGAAAAGACACTCGATGACAGAGGTTAAAGTGCTTTGCTACGGTGCATAACACAAGCTCGAATGTCTCTCGTACAATGTGTCGCTCCCACAGACTACTTTTGTTAATATAAATTGTTTAATCCGGATTTAAATTTTTTGACAGTGCCCTTCGTGTACTGAACTTTAGAACTATCAATAAAATTTGAGTACGTAGTATTCTCCTATCAAAATAAAGTGACTTAAAATATATCTGATCTGGTGCATACACATACAAATGACTGATAGCCGTTCAGTTTTACCAGTTCAAGATCACATATAGAAAAAGTGGTCATGAAGAATCTTATAAATCAGGCACTGATTTTCAGAATAATTTTCGGTCGTGTACTCCTCTATTTATAGAAGTCGGTGGAAGCTGGAATGCATCGTTCACATAAGAGCACTTTTGAAGCATCTTGGAAGAATAAACCACAAGTAGGAACAACAAAATCAGAAAGAATGAGATACTTATAACTCTGCTTGTTTTACTAAGCTAAACGTCGGACGCAAAAAGCGAAAGAATGGGAATATTTACGCAGAGTTACCTGTGTAGCGAACCATGGGTGTTTGAACGCACCAAGGTCACTCTGGGCGCGGATCCGGATGAAGATGGTGTGAATGTCTTTTGAAGATACCGGTCTTCCCTCTGCTGGTACTACTTTCCCCCGTTCCGTGTCGCTGTTACACGCTCTTCCCGCCGTCCTGTGTCGCCTTTACACACTCCTCCTGCCGTCAGCACTACCATGGCCCTCACCCGCAGTTGCCCACAGCGCTGCACTCCCGCCGGTATCTAACTAATATTTTTATCACTCCTCACTCCAAACGGATAATTTGTACAGACCCTTGGTAATCCCCCGTATCGTATCCTTTCAACTCTTTATTGTTTACCATTCGTTTTATATCAACAGACCTTATTTCTTACTATCGCGTTATTCTTCTAATTCTTTCTACGATTGCATTTTGTGGTGATTGTTAACCCCGTTCGGCGTTACTTCTGGAGAATCATATGCGTGAATTACTCCTTTAGGTGTGTGCCAACAGCGACATTCCCGGCCCGCTACACCTGCGAGTGTTGAGTCTCGTGGCAGTCCAGGCGTATTGCTCTAGTTAACATTCACTGAGCCTCTTTTCCAGACAAAGCTGTCGTTCAAAGTAATTTCCTTCCGGTGTGTATTTCGATGTATCGTTATGTACCTTACCCAGACAATATCTTAGTATCAAGGCCTCTTGATATCTTTGATAAGGTGTTATATCGTTTGGAGGAAGTCAGCTCTACACTATTCAGTAAAAATGTATCTATATGTTCGCTCTCTTGGCAACTGAAATTTAGAGTGATTAGGGCAATCTCTCCCCAGAAGAATAACATACATTTAGGCCCTTTCCCGTGACAAATTGCGCCTTGTAATGGGTTCATCAAACCAATCAAGTGCTTCAGAAAAGCCACTGTGCTGATCGATGTGGAAAAATTGCGATTAGTTGGGCAAATGAGGGGACAAGCTTGTTTAGTAAAATTAAAACAGCCTTGCTTTCAGTTACATTTCTAGTCCACTTTTTTGTCTGAAAAATGCGTAGTCAGGAAGCTGGACGGTCCACCATGTAAGGTTCGGGGTAGTATCTTTCTTGCTAAGCTGGATTTTCTGTATAATGAAGATGTCTATGGCCTTAGATTGAAGAACGGTGTCGCAAACAGTGGTGATTCACACATAATCCGAACTGAGATCATGATCGGCTATGTTTTCAACCGAATGGTTTTACATTTACCTTTTCGGCAGACATTTTTATACCCACACCGAGGCAAGGTTCTGATAGGTTTGAATAAAAAAGCCGGAGTTATATCCGGGGGTGCGGTGCAGGTATTTAAACTTAACAATTTGATCTAACGTATTGAATCCGTCCCCCATAACAAAAAATGTATTTCAGACGCCTTTACTAGACTGTCAGTGCTCTTCCCTGCTACCGTTAGTGCACCAACTTATGCGGTCTGTCGCCTGTTACAAGGCCTTAATACCACACCAATACATGCTTTGGGCGAAGAAAGCTCGACACTCTCTCATATATAAACGGTGGCTACTACATCTTCACCAGCATACCAGTAACCCCTCCTCAGAATCACAAACAAGGGCTTTGTGACTGTGGTACTCACCCGGGTATGGTGGGAAGTTACGACGGAAGCTTAAAATAAAAAACGAACATCGACTAACAGTAATTACGTGTCCCATTTGAAAGGGGATGCAAAAGACAATCAAAAGTGCCTCTTAAATACTGGTATCGACCTGGTTCTTTGTGGGGACGTGTCGCATAGGTTATTCGAGGCCTTTTAGTTACACCTGCCATTGCAATCCCTGAATGATGGATAAGCAAAAACAGTTAATGCTCCTTAGCAGCGACCAAAGTGAGCTGCAATATTTGAATGTACTTGACAAGGCCCCAACATGCGTGAGTCTAGAATTCAAATAATATGTGAAAAATATAGAACAAGGCACTCAACGTTAGCATCCTTCATGCTGTCTCAAAGGGTTTTGCCGTTTAATTTTCGGTTGCCAAGTTACCACCAAGGAACTTGGAGGTAATGGCTTCAGCGGATGAATAGAACGTTTTCTCCGCATTTTTTATAACACACTTAGTGTCATAAAAACCAGTCCCGATTTTGTTTTGATAGCTTTATGGACGACTGAGTTGTACTTTAGTCAGTGCAGAAAATTATGGATATCGCTTGTTTTGCTGACGTTAAGGGTTTTTAAATCTCTTTAGCTATATTTTACCACAATCTTCTCGTTTGGCTTTCTATGCTATGTGATACTGTAGTGCTCTAAAGTTTGGCTCGAAAATTTTGGACGAGCCAGGAAATCTTAGATTGAATGAAAATAAGTCAGTCGAAATAACTGATTTTTAATTATGCACGCATGCCCCACATATTACTTTTCTTTTCGAGCTTTAATTTAGGGATTATGACATAACGGGTTTTTCTACGGATCGCTTATTGACCAGTCGCGAAGGGTGATTGGAATAAAGAAAAAAATTACAAGCAAGGCAAATTGTCAAGTAGGCGCGGGGTTGGGACTCGGAGTGTCGCTAGAACCTTCCGGTTCCAGGGAAAATGAATGCAAACATAAGCAGCTCGACTTATCCTTATCTAAGCCACAATTTCATCCACCACACCTGACGAGTTTAGCAATATGGTGCAAGTTGACCCTAGTAATCAGTGATTGTACTGAAGTTGGGCAGTTGTAATTAATCAATGCCTGCGTAGCCGTACTCTGTGCGCAAATGTCAGTTAATCGAAACATGTCAATATGTGCTTTTCTAGTATTTGACCTGGACCAAAGAGTTAGAACTGCCCTCTAGACTATATTCCAATGCGGTTTAGGTAGCTTTACATGCATTATCAATAATCTCTGCTCTCCACCACTCCCGATAGCACCTTTCAAGAAAAGATAGATGGTGTTGTAATTAAATTAAATAGTAAAAGGTAGAATACCGGAATAGAAACTGCGTCTGTAATACAGGTGGCCTTATGCTAAATTCCGTGGAGAGTAGGGTTAAGGTTAAATTACCAAAGGAGATGCTGCTCTAACTGAATGCCTTGGTGATTGTTCATTACCATAGCATATGCGATTAATGCGGCATGTCAACTAGAATAGGTCTGTGATCCTCATGTAACTAAATACCATGTATATGCACTCGCTAGCCCCGTCTACTGCTGTTATCTCTGGCAATATCTTTGAGAGTAACTCCGAAATGTCGCATCGCCTTTGCTGTTGCTGATACAGGTAATGATTGGGGCTGGTGCATTGTTTCATCCTCGCTACGACCAGTATCCAGTGAGCTTTTTGTTTGCATGAAGTTGGACCTATTTTACTTATAAAGCTTGTCAGTCATCCGCATTTCGTTTTTGATGTCCTTGTTAACCCACATGTTTCTTTTCCTACTACCGTAGACAATGTCGACATTGGTCACGAACATTTTCATTGGCTTACTCTGGGGTGTGACAAACGTGCTAATGAAGTACTCCAATACGAAACTGGTAGCCTTCTGTTTGTAAAGGCCTCCCAATCTAGCTCCTATACTTTCTAGACCACCGGAATTATGTTTGTCCTTAACCAGCTGGGATCAGTCCTCTTTCTATACAATCTAAAAGACGCAAGTATGCTTTTGCATTGCCCTGCGGTCTTCTGACCTTCCCTATCACTTTTTTTCACCTCAGGTCTCTCAAACAGCGTCCCAATCTCCAATGCAGTCTCGTTGATTGCCTCCGCATTGACTTCTGCGTGTTTCTTTGGAGAACGGATTGGCCTTTTAGGTATCTTGCTTGATTCACCACTCATCATCCCTCCTCCTAGGTGTCGTGGGCATAATGCTGGCCACACTGGGCCTACTCCTTTGTAATATATAGAATACAAGTGGAGTCTTTCATTTTCTTTGAAGTTGCAGGTTTTTTGGCCATCTGAGAAGACTTCTGCCGTCCCTTCAGAGTTGTTTATATTTGTATACAGTTCGTTTTATTTGATAAATCAACTGCACCATCTTGCTTCGGTTGTTGGCCAACGTGGTTTTTGTAGATCAATTCCAAAACATGGACGCCCTGCCCTGCCAGTGGTGCAGTTAATTAGTTTAAATGGACGAAAAGTTAGAGTGCTGAAGTTTGCCTGATTTTGTTGATCGGAACTTGCAAATCGTTCCACCTCTTTCCTACTTACTATGTTCAAATGATGAGGCTAGGACGACTGATCTTGGGTGCGGGCGAATTGACTGGGAAGGCCGAATTCACTCGTGCGACGCAGGTGCCGGTTCTCAAGCCCTCACGAAGCAGGCTGCTGTAAGCCAGGGTTTCCTCATCGTATTAATAAAGTCGCGCAGGGGGACAGTAATTTGATGAATTAACAGTCGTACTTTATGAGGTGGTCACTTCATCTGGGCCCCCTGACACACAGCATTCATTCGTGGCTTCAGAATGACCGTTTAGTTACACTAAATTTGGTTCAGGTGAGAATATAATAGCTTAAATGCAGTGAGCATGTTGTACCCTACTAATTCGCAAACGCCTCGCCCTATTAATCATTTATATTTCATTATCATTTTTGCATACTTATGCTACCTGCAACAAGTTTTGCCTCTTAGCAACTTATTACGCTTTACTATCACGTTGCAGTCGAGTTTTTAAGGGCTTCTGTCATTAACTCCAAATATACCGACTGAAGTCGCGTCAGCCACTACACCCATTCTCATCTGGGAACCACAGCAAACGCGTCTTCGACCGCGTTCCCACCCGCCCTTAGGGCGGCCAAGGTCTGCTACACCAAACCTCCCTATGCTGGATCTATCTCCCCTCGTCTACATTTCTGTTTTTGATGACGGAGGAGCCCTTCCCGACAATGCTGCTCCGACTTCTCCTCGCCGCCGGGATTGAGGCCGACCCGGTGGGGCTCCTGATCCAACAAGGGCTACTAACCAGCCCATTCTCATCTGAATTTCACCCTATACTTGAAATACGCTGTTGACAAATACTCTCTCCCCTACCACGTCCTCTTGCTACCCTAGGTGGATATGAAAAAAGACAAGACTGCAGCCACGCTGTGGTGATGCAAGATCATTCCATAGTTCGAAAGTGGCGAGCAAAATGGGGCTGGCGAGGAAGCCCATGAACCATCAGAAACTTCAATTTCACTTCAAAGTTGTCACTGCAACTGACAGTGAGCCTGCCTTCCAGACGCCAAAGGCAGAAGACAACCCGAATGAAAGGGAAAAATGTGCTCCGGAAGCTGGAGATGCGAGCAGGCAGGGGATGATGGTAGGTATTCGAGGTGGCAGATCCTGCTTCAGGGACTTTCAGCTCATCTCCATCTCGTCCAGATGAATTCTACAGATGGTGTTAACTTCAATGTATATTACACAGCTGTCAAGTATGACAACGGAGTACTCCGGGTTGTCGGGGATCAACTTGTCAACCTCAGCGTGGAGTGCATCGTTTGGTCGATTTTGCTGGGGCAACTGTCGGGACAAAAAAGGGAAAATTGTAGGCTGTGTTTACCGATCACGCTACGGGACATACTCATCGCATTGTGCCTTGGAACTCATTCTCGAGCCTTGCCGGTAGCCACGCAGGTGATCAGTATCGAAAAAAATGCAAGCCAGACTGGAATTGGTTTTTCTGACGGATAGAATATTCTAGTAATATATTCCTATAATTGTATCAATAGCTGACATGCATCTTATTTCTGCAACAAGCAAAACAGATGGGAATATGAGCTTATGCGCCTCCTAAACTTCATCCGGCTGGTTTGTAAGACACCCAGGCGAGCTTTCACCTCTGGTAGACAAGTAAGACTGTCATAAATCTAAAATAATGGCGGCGGAAATCTCACCTAGGGGAGAATGCCATAAAGATCACGCTTAGAAGGAGTCATTGCTGTCTGGCCCACGGCTCTAAGAAGGTTCAAGGCATTTTTCAGGTGGCAGCCATCGAAGCCTTAACTCTTAACGCATTGTGATGGTTTTGAAGTGCACTAGATTAGCTATAGCGAGAAGTGCGTTGATTCCTCGGTGCCAGTCTCATTCGACTGTCTGAGTCTATCTAATAATTAATAATCAGGTTATGCGCAGTACCTGACAACGTTGAACAGGCCGTCTACGCGTGCAAAACGCAACCCGGTCGCCAATTAATGCGTCACTCTACGCCTAATGGTGAGATTTGGATGTGCTGGCATTCGAAAGTTCATCTGACATACTGCTACTGATTATCTCAGCTATATCAACCCACTGGGCTCACACATATAGTCGTGGATAATGGTCAGGGTTGACTGGTTGAATAGACTTCTTGTCTGACCCTAATACCGTTTCTGTGTATACCTCACTGGTATTATAAGCTAGATAGGTTTTTGCGCTTTCGTGAACATATAATACTGTTCCAACATCGTTTGCTGTGGTAACCCAACTGATTTGCGCTACGTATACAACTTCTTAGCCTGGATGACTCCGGACTGACAGTTATGCTGCAAACCTCAGTAGTCTGGTATCCAGGTTTACGAATTTAGATAAGAATGTAGCGAGAAACAAGTACGAATGTTTCACTTGGAATAGAGGAAAAATATTTGGTGCCACATTGTCATCCTGAGCATCCGGGATTGGGAAACCACTGAAGTTAGTGTCAGTTCTCGTGGTTTGCGTCAAGGGTAGGCATCCTAATAGTCCAACTTTTTTACGGTGGACTACTTCAAAGGATAGTTCGACCTTAGATGCTGACGAGTTCTATCGTGTGAGCACAGAGCTAGCGACTTACACGTAGACTTGCCATGCATCTGCCACGCTCCCTCTTCTCCCATATGGGTCCGTGTTGCGACCAATTCAAGAAGATTGGAGACAGGAGGCGGTGTAGGTGGCTGGCGCTGAAAGAACGCGCACCTGAACGTGTCATAACACCCGGCTCGGGTCCCACCAGTCGACCACAAATCCACACTAGACTAACTTCTAGGTCGGAGCTATTCTGTTGGCTAGCAACCTTCCAAGCCACGACTTTCAGCGCACCGTGATAACTTTAAGCACATCAGATTGGCGATAGTAAGGGAAGTGTGCCAAGACGGTCGAATTCACTTTCGCTATTCCCACTCCCTGGCCCTAGTCTGAACCAGTAAGTTCTTTGGTGCAGTGAATGGCAAAGCTGGAGACGGAATAGGCAAGTTCTAGGAAGCAGTCCAGGAGTAGGAGATGTGATCGCTGGAACAAGAAGTTTATTTTCCTGACGTTTCGGATTCTGTATAGAACCCTTCATCAGAGGTTACTGTAGAACAGTTTGAGACATGCGCCAATTGCGGAATATTTATAGTTCTTAGCGGCCACCCACATGCTCACTATAATTATCAGCTCTCGTAACCACCGCTGGTCGTCGTAATTGATGGCAGCCCGCTTCCGATTCATTTGTTGCTGCGATTGTGTTCTTCGCGTTGGATGTGGGACTGATAATAACGCGACAGTCATGCTCGCTGTCATCGGAGTTGTTGCTGGGTTCGGCCCTTCCCACGCAACTGATTCTTCTGAGCAGATAATGTCTCTATACGGGGTATGGAAACGACAATTGCTTGCGCTTGTTGAATGAATATGGACCTGAGAACCGTGACTCGAGCAGCTCGCGGCTCACGTGGTTGTCGTCCCTTGCGACGATTTCAGCTTTGTTAAACTTGAAAATATGGCCGGGTCCCGTCGAGTGAGCTGCAACCTGGGAGTTAGTGTCTTTAATCCTCATCGCCGCTGTGTGCGCGGCCATTCACGTCTGGAGTAATCTCCCGGTTTCTCCGACGTAGTTGCTTTACAACTTAACCAGATCCGGTAAACGACTCCTGTCGTGGCACTGGGTTTTTCAGTCTCACAACCCGGCGCCTGATGATAGCTTTTGGTCTGTGCGCAACTCCACCTCCAAGTGCATATATCACCCTAGTCTGTGAATATATCATAGTATTCTATGGTTATCCCTGATGAAGGGTTCTCAACATGACCCGAAACGTCAGGCAAATAAACTTTTTGTTCCAGTGATCGCATCTTCTACTTCTGAAAGCTGCTGAACTCGCCCACGCGTGCCACAAACACTACTCGGTTATCCAAGCAAAACACGTTGAAATATCGCTGTTAAAGCAATGCTTCACGTACAGACTGCGTCGTAAGTGTTGTCACTACCCCCTAACTTCTCGTGTCTATGTGAGTGGAAATACCTAACAATCTCCTTTCCCAATATTCTTTAGTAGTCAGAACTTACACCGGTCGCCGCGTTCTTTAGAAGTCAGAAGTTAGCCCAGCTGCCGCGTTCAACAATGTTTGGAACGAGACCAAGCCAGGCAGGCTGCCTAGTCACGTAGTCATTGTAATTGACGGTGAGCTTGTCCTTCGAGGTATAATTAGCTGAAGCCGGCGACGGAAGCCGATAGGGATAGAGAGCATACTGCATGAGTCGGGGGAACATGTGCTCGAGGAGTTGGACCGCAACACAGATATGCGAAAAGGTGGGTCCGGCAATGGTGAGTCTTCGGCGCGGTAGACCCCTCTTAAGGGACTTTCTGCCTTCCAGTTCACCCAAACGAATTCTGCAATTGCTGTTAATTTCAACGTAGACTACACGACGGTCACGTATGGCGTCGCGGTATTCCGGACTGTCCAAGATCTTCATGCGGGTCGCATCGTGGGGAGCCTCGTTGACGTGGGCAACAATTTCACTTTGTCGGAAGGGAAATGTGTCATCATCCGCCTGTGAGTGTAGAAGAGGAAAGGGGTTAGACATCAGAAGTCACAAATGTTGTCGCATGGCGTAAGTCTATTATAAGAATTGCACTTTTCGTTACGTACTTGGGCACTTACAGCCAATACTAAATGACTACTTCACGCAATGCAAAATAGTTGATACAAAAAGAAAATAAGAATGCAGGTTGTTTAATATCACACCTCTCTGAGAGTGAATATTCAGGAAATTTACTGCTGTTTGCCTTTGTCGTTTGCTTGTTTGTTTGCATGCATCAGTAGGGGCAGTCTATGAATAAATGTGAAAATACTCCGTTCTCAGCCAAGGACCTCACCTAAAAACTTTGTAGAATGTTCACGCAGTCTCCACAAGCTCTTATAATGAGACGATGTTAACGCAACATCTGATTGGGAGGATCATTTCTGATACATTTGCTGATAAAAATCAGTCAACTGTAAACGAATCAGAGCCCAAGAAGGCCTTCGACCTAAATCTATGTGCAGGTGATTGTTAGTCTTCAAATATTTTCCAGACAAACCACGGACTCTTATTGAAATAGTTTAATTGCACGTGCATGTACGAGCAATTTCCCCTTTGTTTTAGGACTACAGCCTAAAACGGTTTAGCAAAATAATCTCCCGAGTTCTTGCTGACTTCACGTTTTTTAAAATATATCTAAATAATATAGTTTGACCCCTCCCGACAATGCATACTTTCCCTGGTCTCTCAGCAGAGGCAAAGAAGCGCTGTTAAACATACATCGCTTGGACGACTGTAGACAAATATGCAGTAGTGGCATGGAAATTGTTCGCACAGTCCCAGGGTTAACGGACTGGCATTGTCAAGATCCCGAGCAGATGTTGCGTCCGGTTCGGTAGGTCCAGTGAATGGTAATCTAGGGTCTGCGGTGAGTCTGGTAAAGGCGTTGTCGGGTTCCGCAGGGGTTTCTACGGTAGGCTTGGATCTTCGGCTGAACCAACTCGTCTTGGGTGGAGGTTGTGGTGGCGCCGGCGCTTTTGACCACCGACGAATACGTGTGCTACTTTCGGATCTGGGTAGGGAAACATTGACTTTAAGTCTGAGAAGTTTGAGGTTCCGTTCGGCATCTGCCTCCGCCATGGCCACACCGGTCTCCGGGCTAGGAGCGTTGCTATAGTTCAGCTGAGAAGGAAGGGGAGAAAGGTATTGCTCAGGTTCTTGAGTACCAGACTGGTTAACAATGGCGATAGTTTCCGTGCACTTGTCGTCCCCCATCACGAGGTCGCCTGTGGGTGCTGCAGCGGTTGGATTACGACACGCCACCAAAATCGATCAATGCACTTCAAACAAAGACACTGCGTGGCACTAAACGAACGTCGCGATTTTGCAGTCGTAGCCTGAGTAGCGGTCGAACACGTTGAGGTTGGCGCACACGCAGAAGCGGATAAGAGACCTGAAAAAGTTTAAGTCATTTGGAGCTCTGAACTGGATCGATAAGCGTCATGCCAAGTACACAAGTGTGAATGTCAGGATAACAGATAGGAAGAATGTATGAACAGTGGTCTATTAGTAGTAAGCGTACACGAACATGATAAGTAAATAATATATAACAAGAGAAGGGCGTTACATAGACAATGGTCCCATCTGGAATGGGGAGGGTTCTGTCATGACCGTTCGATTACCAGTGGGGAGCGCAGCGTTGGGGACAACTGCAAGGGTGGGACATGGGAATTCTGACACAGAATCAAGGAAGACGCTACGACTGCGACGAAGGCATGTGTTGAGATGGGGAATCTGCAGTTGTGAAGGAAAAAACGCCCTTGACCATGCCACTTCCATCCTGGGCTCGCACCAAAGTACCGACTTCAGTGCTCTTAAACAATCCGGCCCATCTCCTGGCCTGTTTCACTGGTTCAAAATGCACACAGATGATACGTATGGAACACGATGACAGAGGCCAAACAGGTAGCACTAGGTACCTTACTATTAGAAGGGAAGAGTTAGTTATATTGTCATATATTAGCCCTTTAAAATGCCCGCGGTCAGCTCAGGCACCGAATGCTCTTCATGAATAGCCAGTTTTGCAGTCTGTATAGAGTGCGAACAAAGTTTTCAAATCCTTCGTTCTTCCCCAAATAGACCAATGTTGAGAATCTAAGATTTTTGTCGGAAGTGCATGTTTATCTGGCTCTTGTGAGCAGCGTAGCTAAACACGAATTCAAAACCGGATCATAAATATGATCTTCGCATTCCTATCAACCGCATCTTTTCTTTTAGGGCATTGCCGCACTTGGGAAAAAATTTATTCACCAACCACCCAACGTGGGTGTTAAATTAAGACCTGAGCGCAAGCTTCTCCTATTCTTGCAGCTAGGTTTCGCCATTGTAAGGGTCGCGGCTCGTCAGCAAGCCGCCAGTATTTGCTGTGATTTGTCGGCCACAATGACGGTCAAAAAGGTACAAGTTCCTTTGAAAATGTTTAGGAATTGTAGATTAAATTTAGTCTACCTCCCAAAATTATTGAGCTGCCTGTTTTTGAATAATACTTAGGCAATTTCTGCACAAATTGATTCAGTTTTTCTGCATGAAATGGTACAGTACGGCATATTTCAATAAAGAACAGCTTATACAAAACAAAATACTGCAGTATTTAAGAACCGAGATAGTCACAAGGTGACTGTCCCGCAGTTACAAGGCCACATAATGTACCCACGTTTCTTTGCGCTTGGATCCGGAATGTGGCACCATGCCGGGGCTGAGTTGAATGCAAGTTGAAGTAGCTTTCACCACTGACTAGTTGAATGACGGCAACCAGATGAACGGTCATCAAAAAACAAAATGTTCCCAAAAGCGATGAAATTCAGCCATTTTCAACCAGTAGATTATAGACCTTTGGGCCCGCACCACATTGCCAGTGACTTTGGACTAAATTTCTGTAAAGTTCGGATTGGGGAGTTCGTTTTTGGTTTCGGGCAGCTAGCAGATGGTTAGCATTATGGTTACAGTTAGAACACAGGGCAAAATTAGTTTATGTAGTGCATCTCATATACCCCTAGTCCTAGCATTATGTCCTACGGATACGGTGGCTATAGCGCTTTTGGGATAGCGAAATAGGATAGGCAGGGAAGGAAATATTTAGAAGTAGGTGTAAAGTGAAAAAAATGTAGTCAAATTAGTTTCCCGCGGCCGCTGGGAGTAAGTTGTTCAGTATCAGTATATTGTGGGATATGTAGGTAAATTACCTTTGAATTCCCTATTTGTACACAATTGTTGTGGTAGCAGAAAAGTTGTATCTCAGATTGTTGACGAGGCCAGTTGTCCTGAGTCATGGGGTGGAAAAATAGGAGCAGACAGTGTAAAATTCCTAAGGGATTTTTAGGAGAAAAACTGTCGATCAGGTGACGGAAATGTGTAGGGTTTAGGAGAAAAAAGAAAAAAGCCTCTGATTTTTGGGCGGGGGATCCAACGGGGGGGGGGTAGGGGTTCATGGCAAAGGTTCCCAGGATCATCACCGAGTGTGGAAGCTGCGGCCTGATTCTTCCTTGCTGATTGCAGAGTCCGCCGACGGGACTGGAAAAACAGAAACCTCCGCATGTAATTTGAAGGTGTGTGCGGCGCTTTGCGCCGCAGACTATACTAATCTAACTTCAGAACGGTAAGTTAGAGTTCAGATAAGTTGAAGTAGATGACCTCCTAATCACCATTTATATTTTTCAGGAATTTGAAGAAACATACAATTTGCTAATCGAGTTTTTCCGCAATACGTCAAACCAATATACAGATAAGAAAATTTCTAGATTTAAATCAACAGCATTTATCAATACAATAAAATAGAAGTACATATAGCAGTTATTAGGGTATATTCCACGGCCTAACTTACTTCTCCGCCCAATAAAACCTTACAAACACCGTTGTCGTAGGACAAAATGCCCGGAATAAGGATAAATGGATTGCACTACATAAACAACACAGACGTAAGTAACCCCCAGAAGTTAGTGGGTGGCCATCTTTAGAAGGGAGGGGGTCTCCGTATTTATGCATCACATATTTTCACCCGTCACACATGTGTGGATGAGCACAACTGACGGATAATGAACGAGGTGAGGTTTCGACGATGGTCTTTGATGGAATTAAATTCAGACTGAAAAGTTAAAACGGTAAGAATTATGGAGCAGATGCAATTGTGGTGGCTGCACCAAGAATTTTATTCGCCTGACGTTTCGACATCCGTCGTGGATCCCTCACTAGAGACAAACGTGGAAACGATTGGAACTACTACTGGCCCAGCAGACCTAAGTCGACCGATATCTGCGGCAGACGAACGTGTGAAGGTATGTTAGGCAGGAGGGCCTCTTTCTCATGCAAGTAATTATAATTAGGGTTTTTTAAAGGGGAAGCGGGTGGATTATTCCTGTTTCGCAAATCAGCGGAATCTGACTCGGCGGATTAAACGGTGACTGAAAAGCACTCAAGTGGCTCAACAATCGCTAAACGCAGATGTAAATTTGATCAATAATTTTGCGCAGCTAATATCCAAGCTTGTATCCTGCAAGAATCGCATTTACTTGTCAAAGAATCAACTAAAGGAGGCTATTTAGAAATTGGGAGATATTTAACCTGAAAGGGGAATTAAAAGTTTTGCTATTAGCACCAGCAAACAGTGCGCTGGGAGACCAAGACAAAATGGAGGTCATATACCCTATTTGCCTCAAGTGGGGACACAACGTTGTGAGTGCTTTGATTCGTCTGCAATGCTAATTGTCTAGACTACTAGTGGCTGTGTGGTTGTCGGCTGGTGTCGAGAATGAGCCCACCAAGGCGCAACGGGATGAGTGAATTCCGTCAGCGATCGGGAAACATTCATCAACGGATTTCGATTTGATAATTTTGAAACAGTCAATACCGCCATTACCTAGTTTGCAGACTCACACAGTTGACTCGTGCATGGTAGAGGCAAGGAAGAGAGCGTGTTTGCGTTAATGGTCCGGTCTAGTACTTATATTTCACATGATGAGTAGGCTTGTGGTGATCCAACCTCGCATGTAGCACTTAACCTCTTGGCTCTCGCGGCTACTAGCAAGTGCATATACACCAGTGTCTGCCTGCCCCAATCCGTTCTGGCCAATCATCTCCTTTTGGCTGACTCACACATGACTGCACTGTAGACGCTATGAACCCACGCTCTCGTAATTCCGACGCCTCCCTCTGCACTGTGCTTTGTTGGTGTGCTTGTAGTGACTAACTTGCGTCAAAGTGAACTCCACTAGAATCTCATGACTGCGGTTCGCGACGTCTGCGAACAGCCAATCACAGATGCCGCATAGCTGATCCTTAGCACGGCGACGAATAGCAAGCCTGCATGTGTGAATTGTTCCCTCTGCCCACTGGCCTGACTGCTGTCAAACTGGCACTCGGAACCCGTCAGTCTCCTGGCTGGTCAAATCTTTCTCCACCTATTCTCGGTTCCTCTGTGTACACAATATACTGTTCTTAACACCTTGGCCTTCCCAAGACTTCTTGTAGACGAAGGAACCATGGTCTGAAAATCGCAGTCGCTAGGGTTCAACTTACTCAACCCCCTGCGATATTAATGACATTCCGATGTGATATAAACACACAACTTTAGATGTGGCCTGCTGTCTCTGTGTAGTTGTTGACTTTCCGACCTGTTTCTGCGCAGTTGGTTATTTTCCCTGCGTATTTGGCGACTTTTCGACGTGTCCCTGCGTATTTGGTGATCGGCACTCGCGACTTACCGCAGGCAGCCCATTCAGCTCAGGCCATGGTTACTTTCCAATCCAACAGAAATGTCTTTTCACGAGTACCAACACCCAGATCGTTTTCTCAGTTAGGATCGGATCGGCGGACTCTGATGTGCACGTACAAGCAGTCGTGAGAGATTGAGCGCTGCACTCGGAGTTGGACAACTGCGTCACTACATGAATTGTTAATGATGATTATATTTGCAGGCTGTTTGAATAACTGCACTTATAATTGGTTATTCATACAGGCTGGTTCGTTGCCGTCACTGATAGGAGGCATTTGGAAGAATTATTTGGGGGTACTGTGCATAAAAATTGACCTCCGCGTACGCACAGTTTAATAATCGCGATTTTTTCCCTGGCTGTCATCAGCCAGCCGTATCCAACAGCAGGGCTGGTGACCTCCAAGACTTGAATCCACAATATTTTTAGTTAGAGATCCTATCTACCAGTGGGTATATTCCCGATTGAAACCGGAAGGGATATGAGATGCGGCGCAGTGGTTAGAGCATTGGGCATCTCAGTAAAAATGTCGTGGGTTCGAGCCTCGGGGAGTCACCATTCCTGCGGCTGGCTGATGATGGCTAAAAAGTCAGAAATGGTCATTCTGATCTCCCTCCTCTTTGTCGGTAATACATTTTTGTTGATTTGTGTGCGCCTATATACACTGTAGCATTTTACTATATTATTCAGTACTATTACAATATTAGCATTATTATTCTTATTCTAATATTATTTATTTTCAAATATTAATGGAAGAAGATGCATGACTGAATATAGGCCTAACTTTGTAAGAGTAACCACTGTAGGCGTGTTCACGTCTAGTTATAAGTCACAGATTTCCGAGGGCAGTGTTATAAAATCACTTTACACGAACATTTGTGTTTCAAGATGATAGTTTAAAGTTTATTGGGTATTTTAACATTAAATTAGGCGGTTATAAACGATCCGCGGACTTCAGCTGTTAGTGCGAGGCAGTGGTCCTCAACCCTCGCGAATATCGAGGGTCAACCGTATGCATTTTTGACAATCAAACAAATTCCGTCTCGCTTTTACTTCTAAGTAACCTCTTAGTGCTTGTTCGATCTTCACTTCTTGCTCCACCTCTATCGCCTGCATGCACTTTCAACCAGGCTACGACTGCGGATTCACGGTGGCGTTCCTATAAATCGCGCGTGGTGCCTGCGTTTAAACTTCATCGATCGCTCAGTTCGGGCAATTCATGAATTTGGAAGACCGTGGGATGGGCGACGACGCATACTCTAAGGCAAGGGCAATTCTGAACCGATATGCTACTAAAGACCAGAAAATCATCGCCCCTACTTCGCAGTCCTGTAACAGCGCACAAGTTGAGACGCGGAATTATTCCAACACGGAAGCGGGTGCGGACGGCGGCGCAACAGGCAAACTTTCAATAGTCTCTCCTGACCGAACCAAACGTGAAAGTGTCACACGCATCAGACGATGGTCGAAACCACCGGCACCTCCCCAACCACGGTCGTCGAAGTCGGTAGGCTGCTTCGGAGGACGCCAGCCGCCTGAACCGGAGCCCGAACCCGAGGATCCTTTCGTTAGACTGTCTGCGATACCGGAGTTGCCAATGACCGGACCCACTGAACCGGATCCGACTTGTGAACGAGATCTGGACAATGCCAGTCCAATTACTCTGGGGCTGTGCGAACAATTTCCATGCCATTATTGCATACTTGTATACAGTCGCCCAAGCGAGGTAAGTCGTCATTCTTAGTTGCTAACCAACGACTTCGCCTCTCTCGGTGGGAGCTGCTGGATTTAGATGAACATGATTCTGACTCACTGGGGTCCTGTTGTATCTAAAATTCATGTAAATCAGTGGGGCACATCACATTGTGGATAATGGAATATTGCCAACTAACGTAAACCCAGACATTTAAGATAATTTAGGCTATAGTGTCATCTGATATAAGGCGTGATAAGACGCGAGAATAGGAAGCCTCCGTGTAATAGATTTTTTTGTGCTAAATCTCAGGAAGGGTACAAAGTCTCGCGTCATGTCGTACATACTAGAGCAATGCTATCCACAAGTATTAACGATGGTTCGTTTCCGGCCATCACGATGCCTCCGTGAGCATGATACCGCATAGTCAGTCAACGGCAACAAGATAATGAACTCACTTTACTCCTGCCTTTTTTCTTGTTACGTCTGGGATTATTCTTGATCCAATCGGACTCGATAATATCCCGGATGATAACTCTCCACATTTGACAACCCATGGCAACAGACCTGAACAGTACGATCCATTCTCTTCGCCAACGGTGGAGGCCGAATACCTAAGGTCAAAGAACCACTTCCATGTCCCGGTAGACTGAGTCGAGACAGGTGTTGAGCTGACCACCGCTTCGACGTCTTTAATTGAGTGACGGTGTCAGAAGTAGGGGCGATGATTTTCTGGTCTTTAGTAGCATATCGGTTCAGAATTGCCCTTGCCTTAGAGTATGCGTCGTCGCCCATCCCACGGTCTTCCAAATTCATGAAGTGCCCGAACTGAGCGATCGATGAAGTTTAAACGCAGGCACCACGCGCAGTAACACTGATCTCGTCACCTTGACGACGCGGAACGTGTCCAAATCATACTAGCCGTCTTTCTTAGATGGCCTGGAATATCATTTCTATGTTGTCGCAGCGAGTGCGGACCTTCTCATTGGAAACGATTTCGGTGTACTTCAGTCGAAGGATGGTCCTCAAGCAGTAATGGACAAATACCGACAAAGGCAAGGGATCGGATCAGTCCTGACAGTTCAACAATAAGGAGCCATTCTGCATTCAACTCGTGCGTGAAGATTAGTCACCTGTCGTGGGGGGGGAGCGTTAAGCGATTTCTTCGTAGAACGCGCTTGTCCTGTTGTGCCTCGATCTAGAACCTACAAGCGCTCGCACGGTTGCTAGCAGTATAGGCAGATAGAGATTACCGACAAAGAGTGACACTGCGGTGGCCGTTTCTGGTCTTTTAGTACTCATCAGCCAACCCTACCCATCCGAAGATTCCGCATTCTCTTTGGTTAGTAAGTTCTTGTTAGCTTAATGCTCAAATAACTTATCCACGGGCTGGTTGTCCTGTGTATTTTGATGAGTGAAACTGACTACGACAGAAGCACGTTCACCGGTTTGTCTAGGAGCCAAGCTCGTCCCACACAGTTAAATCTAGATATTCGCAAGCAGACGAACAGCAGCTAATTGTAGATGCAGGACAAAGGCGACTGTAAATATTTCCACACAACTTGTCGATCTTGCCTACTGGCACTGGCTAGCACAGCCCTCAGTGGCAAGTCGGCAGCGCACACAATTATTGATTTTCTGCACGTTCAAAATTTTAGTCATTGTACACACGCCCCAAGTAGCTTCCACATTTGTTGCTGTTTCTCCACCTCTGACGATGGGCTCTTGTAAGAGCTCGAAAGCTCAGGAAAAAAATAAATTTTGTTCCAGTGATCGACCATATGTCTCCTTTAACAATAGAAATTCCTGGAATACGAGTATTCTCTCGCATTCGTGACCATCCTTTCCTTAGTCATTGTCGTGAGCCCGTCTTAACCAGACTCAATTTTGCACAACCTGGGATTCGAGTCCTAATGCAATGTTTGTTGAACATGAATACTCAAAAATTGAGCCACGATGCGTTTATCTTGTCAGCTATGATCGTGAATATCTGCTATCGCGAGAACTGCCTTTGTCAATTTAAGTTACAGAACATGCTCGTTTTCTAACTTTGATCGATCCCTTAGTGGACTGCAGAGTGGAACGACTAATTTGTTGTGTGCATGACGGTGCTCATCGGTCTGGACGAAATAATTCGAACGTTTTTTCGAAGTTCCAGACTGTTCGGCTAAATACAGGCTCTGCGGAATGCGGGAGACTAAAATGGCTATTCCTGGCTGATAACCCTTCAGTGGCCGACCAAACCTAACCCCAGATGGGGCACTACCCGAGGCTCTTCTCGAGGAATGAAGGTTAATACGGTTAACCCTAGCAGCTGCGATCTTCAGGCCCGGCTCCTTAGAAAGAGAAAGGTCACGGGGAGGCCAGAGTGGTAGGAAGAGTGTATTCAGTACAGAGGGGTTGAAGAATACGTAGGGGGAGCCTTGAATGTCAGACGAGCGCACGTCCGCACGCTAGTGGGCTGCGTCTGAAGTGCCGGCTGGACGACAGTCACCGCATTGGGGTCCTTGTGCGATGACCTTGAGAGCCAATGAACAGACGGATTGAGGCCAAACTACTGATTGAGGTCGGTCTACTAAATGCGGCTTCTCGCAAGATCAGAAGCCGTCCAATAGGTAGTTCGAGGCCTACTATCACGAAACGTCATATCAGGCGTGACGTGGAAGGGAAATGGCGCTAGCGTGCCACTACACTCTGCCTCGTATCAATTTCAATCTACCTATAGTACTAGTCGCTCTGCGGCTGTTGGCTGGGCTCAGTAGTGAATCCCAAGGCAGATCAGGATGCCTGAGTCCCGTAACCGATCGGGGAGCGTTCATCACCCAATGAATACAAACTGTTGTCCTTGGATCCCACGTAAGATGTGGCCTATTGCGGTCGCACCGGGTATAAATATAAATGACTCACAACTCAAGGCTGCAGTTAGTTTCAGGGATCGTTGCGAAGGGGATAATCGCTGCGAAGTTGCCTATTTCGACGCAAGTGGAAAATAGGCAGTCACAATAACTCAGTGCATGTCCTTAACTTGTGAGCTAATAAGCCTGATCCAAGCCAACCTGAAGTGAGACTGCAGTGGTGAGGGATTTGCTCCGTTTCGAAACTGGGTTTTATACAATTGTAGTCAACCGTTTCAAATGGACTAGAAAGGACCAATCAGATGCTCCCGTCCGTGTCGGCATCGCCTTAACCTGCATATTCGAGTAATGATTCACAAAGCACATTGGAGCACAACTCCAAATAAGCAACACTGAAGCGACTAAATCAAACGTTCTACGCAGGAAATGGCGGTAACGAGACTAACTTTTTAATCGCATGGTCTGCAATGTATGCCTGTCTACGGATGCATCGTTCAGGATGCATCAGGTACCGTGCCTGGTAGCGTCCCGGCTCACATCTCTTCATCCTCGAACGTTCTATTTCTCCCTTTCCATTTGTCCTACAGGTGGATGGAGACATATATCCCTTCCGACGAAATGAACTCATCGCCCAGATCAACGATGCTCCCGACGACGAGGCTCGCAGGATGATCCTGGACAGTCCGGAATACCGCGACGCCATACGTGACCGCCGTGTGATCTACATTGAAATTAACACCAGTTGTAGAATTCGTTTGGGTGAGCTCACGGGCAGAAAGTCCCTTAAGAGGGGTCTGCCGCGCCGAAGACTCACCATCGCCGGACCCACCTTTTCACACATCTGTGTTGCGGTCCAACTCCTCGAGCACATGTTCCCCCGACTCATGCAGTTCGCCCTCTACCCCTATCGGCTTCCACCCATAGCTTCTGCTAACTTCACCTCGAAGGACAAGCTC
Source organism: Ligula intestinalis (assembly GCA_036362985.1). Lineage (NCBI taxonomy): Eukaryota > Metazoa > Platyhelminthes > Cestoda > Diphyllobothriidea > Diphyllobothriidae > Ligula > Ligula intestinalis. The sequence goes on from JAYGXS010000005.1 coordinate 45,657,479, forward strand.
ACAGTCAATTACAGTGACTATGTGGCTAGGCAGCCTGCCTGGCTTGGTCTCGTCCCAGACATTGATGAGCGCAGCAGTTGGCGTAAGTACTTCAGCCCCATGCAGTCGAAAGAAGTTTAGAAAAGTGGGTAAGTATCCTTTGTGGACCTTTAAGATAACCTCAGTTTGTTGCCCGTCATTTTCAGTCATATTTATGGTGAAATGGTCGCTTTTGAAATCAGAAGTGCTTGTCATAAATACAAAAACCCTCTAGATCGATGATGTGTTTAGGACTTCCTGTCCTCGAGCAACAATGCAGCTGTACCGCTCGGGTAAGCTTATTGCGGATGATTAAGTGAGGTAAACCCTAGCAACTGCAATCTTCAAGCCCGGTTGCTTAGAAGAGTGGAAATAATGGGAGGCCAGAGTGGTAGGATGAGTTTGACTGTAAGATGAGCGAGCAACTGCCGGCCAAAGCGCCGTATTTGAAGTCATTCGAGTGAAGGGAATTGTCGGAAGCCCATCGCATGTTTTGTTTCTGTAGCCAGTCTGGAAATGGTGCACCCTGGTTGGCTCGAGTTCTCACGGGACTAATGCCAAGGCTCGCGGTAGTCGCTCAACCTTGAGATGGGCAGCGTCGGCGCTTCAAGCTTGTTACCGTGTGGGGGACAGTCACGTGCAAGCCAGTAGACGGGCGTTCGCAGAAAAGGTGAGTCGGCACAGTGCCGCCGATCAGTGGCTCTCAAGTGGCCCTAGCCGGCCACTACAGGCTTGATACACTGGTTGCTCGAGGTGCTCCCTCACCAGCCCGAATCTGATGCCAAGACAGTCAGACAGACAGGCTCGGGTGCAGTGGCCGACGAAGTTAAATCGTCCAGTCAGAAGAGGACGCAGGCCAATTTATTGATTTCCCCCAAGTCAGCAATTTCCGCATAGGTAGCGAAGTTCACGAACAGGGAACAAACTACGAGGCTGAAGTCGACCAAGTTATATACGACGCTAAACACTTGTTCCTGCTTGAATAAATAACCGATCTGCAGCGGCGGAGTCGGGCAGGTGTCAAGGCACTGATGAACTGTAGTTCAGTGCGCGTCTGATATCGAATCTGCTAGACCAGCGCTGTGTAACCGAGCGGGTTTTCGTACCCGGTCTTAGCTGCTAGACAGGATTGTGATTGGTCAAAGGGAGGCAGAATAACCCGAAATAGCAAACTATTTGTCATTAAATCTTGTTCAACAGATTGTCTACACGTGCCACATGCATGGCGGACGAAAGTCTGTTTGGAGATAGAAAGCCAGTAAGGGTTCAAAGTGGAGTCTTCGAAAGTACCTTATTAAAACCACCTACTTACAAATTTTAAGTAGATTGGATTACCCACAATCTTCCGGTTTTCTGAAAGTCAGCCGTCGACCCAATAGGGATTGGATAATGGCATTGAACTACAGAGGGATCCTCCGAAGGTCACCGCATACAATAACCGCTTAAGTCAGCATATTAAGCAAAATGGCTTTTTGAATTAATCGTGGGAGTAATCACTTGCTTAGAAATTTTAAGTAGGGTGAATTTCAAGATCTTCAAACCTTCCTGGCTCATTCTCCTTTATTGTAGTTTGGGTTGGTGGTACTACTTAAAAATGTACCTAAATGAACCCGCCCGAGGTTAGGGCACATTCCCCCGACATACACGTGCTCGCCATTGGTCCAGCGGGGATTAGCGATGATATTAAAGCCTATTTCAGTGTCCCCCCCCCCGAGGTTTGGGTACGTGCCCATCTTGCCTTTGTAACTTTATTTTACAGGATAACTGTGATCTAATTTGTTGCCTGACATTCTCAACCCATCCTCTCCCCTAAAATCAGGTGCCCGTGAGCCTGAGGGGCGCACTTCGCACGACCCCAGGCGGCCCCACGAGGTATTCCTACCAGAAAGCCCAGCAGGCAGACAAAGGTGGACCTGATCGCACTGCAACCTAATGCTTCCTCTCACCCATTACCTAACCTCCGCTCCTGGGTAATGAGCTTATCGCAGTGGGTAAAGTTTATAGGCAAAACCATTGCTGCTGCGATATTCTGGCCCAATTACTTGTAAGAAGAAAAGGAGAAGTGAGATGGCAGATGTGAAGGATAGTGCGCTCGGTGCAGAGGTAGTCGAGAATAAGTAGGAGGAAGTTGACAGTTGAGTGCGCAAACACCTGTGAAGGCTGGAGTCACTACAAGCTAGCTAATCTCCTTTACGCCACTTTGAAAAGTAGTCACTTGAAGTCTTGCGCTTGTTGATTACGGCAGGAGAGATTTTCTTCCCGCCTTTGTGTACAATATCAATGGAGCAATATCCTTTTTGACTGCGTTTCAGCATGGTACTCAGGCTTTTGTTTTCGCAAAAACCCTCTGAAATTATCTTTCCTTTTACCTTTTTTTAAATCCAGGTCCTCGAAGATGGAGTACGCTACGCTCGTGGTTTCGAAAACTACTCACTTTTGGTGCTCCAAAGCCGCCTGTTATCGTCAACCCTTCCCCACTATCTTTTCGGGCGGGTAAAAAGGCCTCATTTTGGACAATGCGTCCTTGTAAACCTTTTACTTCGTCTTTCAACAGAAAGCCTCCTTACATTCGAAGAATAAATTCTTTCCTTTGATACATCCTGTGTGCTCTTATAGATAATGCGATAATCGATGGCCACACAGCTAGCAATATAAGTATTCCCAGTGTCGTTAGTCGGTTGGCTGTTCAGAAAGTACGGGCCGATTTCGAAAAATTTTACATTTCATAGGTTACAAATAGTCAAATTATAATCCCTGCCACTTCTCGTGTCTTTCTGCCATCGATTAACAAGAGCATCTGTGCCCCACCGATAAAAATCCACTGGCTTTGATGATAATAAATCGGCAGGGACTGATTGTGCGACCTCGCTAACCGGCAACAACCGACGATACGACCCTAATAACGAAAAAATCAATAGGTAGGCATGTGACACAGGAAGGGTAGCAAAGGGATAAGGGCGGATGCTAGGCGGGCCCAACACTCGCGTCGTTCTCGAGGCAGGATAACAAAGAGGAAACACGCGAGACCGCCGCTGACCAGGTTCTGAGGCCACGCATGACAAGGGCGTGACCGGTCACCTGAGGACACGATGGCTGGAGGCATGACGGCTGCCTGTAGAGGCCACTCGTGGGGAGGCTGTAGTGTGTCGTGCCTGGCTGACAAGCTCGCGTCAAAGTGCACTTTCCCAAAGGCTCACCGACGCGGTTTTCGACGTCCGATCAGCCAGTCACAGTTCCCGCACCTACGCTGTTTGAGCCAAGCGACGAATAGCAAGCTTGCACGCGTTCCCGACGCAAGCTGTTTCCTTGCCCAAAATCTCCAGGCCAACCTAGCCAATGGAAGTGCTCTCTCTGTATTCTGGTCGGATTGCTACTAAGACCTCACTTGGACTGCGGCTGGCTCTCCTGCCGGTTGTAGGCTCGCAAAGTCAGACTTCCCTTATCTATTCTCCTCGCCTTTGTGTACACAATACATTCTTCCTACTACTCTGGCCTTCACTGACTTCTCTTCTGCACTGAATAACCATGGTCTAAAGATCGCAGTTGCCGGGTTTGACTCGCTTAACTCCCTGCGATAAGGCAATAAGAAACAATGATTGCTGGCCCTTAAATATGCTGCCACCGCTGAAGCCGGCATTCTGTTGCTGGAGACGCGCTACCGACGACCCGAGATTCTGCGGTTAGCAACCCGGGACACAGCTGCTAGAAACATGAAACACTGTTGGTCGAGACGACGACAGAACATAAGTCGATGACGGACAGAGAATACTATCTGCTGACATACAGGAAACAGAGCTGACGTACTAGTATAACTGACAGTAAGTGGGAGGATGGATGAGGAAGACGGGTGTGTGTAATTTGACAGAAAACGAGCTTTTAAATAACCAAGGGTTTTGAATAACAAAGATACCCAGTAAGACCCGGGCGCGGCCGGTCACGGAGTTTAATGCTCTGTCAGTTGAGACACCGGTTCACGCTCTATCGGCTACGGTCCATGTTGGGACGGCCCGGACGCCAGTTATCACTCGGGCAATCCTGAGGGTACCAGAACAAAGAGACCTTACTGGCGACCGGTTCAAGCAGTTACAAGCGACTTTCAAAGGGCGGACAGTAGGCCAGGACAAAGGAGGCGTGCGCAAGCGAGACTGCTCCACGGCCAGGTCGCGGCTATCGGGAGGTCAGGCTAAGGACACGATGGCTGGATACATGACGGCAGCCCATAGAGGCCCCTCGTAGAGAGCCTATAGGGAAAAATGACTAATACTGGCCCTTCAATATGCGGCATTCTGTTGCTGGAGACGCGCTACCGACGACCCACGATTCTGCTGCTAGCGACCCGGGACACGGTTATTAGGGAAACGGAACGCTGTTGACAGAGACGACGACAGAACACAAGCTGCCGACGGACAGAAGACAAGCTGCTGGACACGCAGGAAACAGAGCTGACGTACTAGTATAACTGACAGTAAATTACTATCTGCTATCCTGTTCTGCCTTCTCTTCATAACACCTGACTGGGGGACATAACCGGTGTTGCCACAGAAAAACACAAGGTTATAGCAGTGGCGGCGCAGGTGAGATCTGCCAGGGCTATAACAGCAGAAAATGGCAGTACCAGTTTGGCAATAAAAAACGATAATACTCTATTATATGGATGACCACGAAAATAAAAAAACCAGGATTCTGTAATAGGGATTACGTGGGTGGGGCATTAGTGGGGCGCAGGAGAGAACTAAAAAAATGGAGCAAGCAAAAACAGGAAATAGCAGATAAAATTTTTAGAATAAGCTTATGTATATATTAATTGAAAAACAAACAAAAAACAATTTTAGTCTGATTCACACTCTAATCGAATCTGAGAGTTCGAAAAATTGAACGCGAAACGAATCCGACGTTAGCCAACTTTGTCAGATGGTAATCGGATCCAGCAATTGCTATCTCGTTATCCACTCGGACAGCGAGTATGTTAGTTTCTGAAGAGAAAACTTGACAAAGTGACGGTTGGAAAACTGTTGATAGTAAATGTAACGAAAATTCGATTTCCAGGTGGTATGTCAGAAGGAGAAAGGGCGTTCACCGGGAGAGGTATATTTGTGGTCTGACGTTTCGAATAGTCATCACGACTATCCATCTTCAGAGAATGAATCCTCTGGCTCCTGGCTCTCGATATATGCCGCGCCTTTCGTCCACGGGCGTAGTCTGCCAATCCAGTTTGAGCCGCTCTGCATAGGTTGCGTCTCTAAGTGGTAACGGCTCACGGTACCAGCAGCCTAGTAACCGCCCGTCACGCATCGCTCTACGTTGTCACTGTCTGCCCCTAGGGGTCAGTGTTTGTTTGGCTTCCCCCTGTCTCGCCATCGCCTGTCCTCTGGTAACCGTCGGCCGTGCCCGTAGCCTGGTAACCGTCTCCCGCTGTCTGTTCTGCGTTG
>JAYGXS010000005.1:45672925-45748914 GCA_036362985.1 Ligula intestinalis
CTTTAATTTGCTACCACACAGTTTCGCCACAGCGGTGCTTTCTCCCTGTAGGTGGACATTGACACGCTGCCCTTTCGAAGGAAACAGTGTATTGAGTTCTTTCGTGCCCAGCCAGTGGACGAAGAGACGGAGAAACTGGTGGCGCAGCTGGAACGTCTGGACAAGCGTCTGAGCTGCGTGGAATTGCGCTCCTCCTGCAAGATCCATCTAGGCCGACTGCATGGCACAAAGTCTGTGGTGAACGGCCTGCCGCGACGCCGGCTCAACATCGCCGGTCCCACCTTCTCGCACATTGCGCTCGCCCTAGGCATGCTGGAGAGTATGTTCCCTCGCATCATGTGCAATGCCTACTACCCCTACAAACTGCCTGCTAGGGCCAGTATGCGATATCAGTCAGGCAATCGAATGGCCAGCACGTCTACCTACTACGCGTCTCATGAGCCCAGCAACATGGGCCTGCGCGCCCAGCTAGATGATGGACCGATCAACAAGAGTAGAGCCATGAGGAGGCTGTGCAGGCGGCCGGGCTTTCCTTCGCACGGCTAGCGCGGGCCTGTGGAATTTAAACAATGACACACACACGCACACGCATACACCGATTGGATCGGTGCTCAACATCAAAGTTTGGCAAACGAATGTACCTTTGCCTGACTGATCGTGTTCTCAGGCCGGCCGCCTGAAAATATGTGTGTGCACAAAGTCTCATGTGCACATGCAAAGAAAAGGTAAGAGAAAAGGTTGCCGGACTAGTACATCTTGTTACGATGTTCATATCCATGGTGTGTGTGTGTGTGTGCTGTATCTGTTTCTCATACCTGCAATTCATGAATACATCTGGTCTAGGCAGAAATCCATTACCGACAAAGACAAGAGAGACTGGAATGGCCATTTCTGGCTTATTAGCCGTCACGCCCAACCCCAGGGATGGTGAATCCGAGGTTCGAAACCGTGACTTGTTAGTTAGAAGTCCAAAGCTCTAATGCAGTGAACATATTGTAGGCTGCTATTCCGCAAGTGTCTCACCTTTTTAACCATTCATAGTTCAAATATATTTTTATGCATTTTTGCGTACCAACGCAACCTGTAAAAATATTTGCATCTTTATGACTTTTGATGCATTCCTTTATCGTTTAAATTGGGTTTTTTAAGGTTCTCTGTCATGTACTCCAAATATACTGACTGAATCACTGCACCGCGAGCTCGTTAACTTTCCAGTTTCAGTGGATAATATAAACAGTGGTAGATAGGTCATAGCGCTGGAATTCTAATTGCATGGGATGCGGGCTTTACCCTTGGGCGTCTCCCTCCCTGGGGTTGGGTATGGCTGGCTGATGACGGCTAATAAGCTAGAAACAGCCATTTCAGGTGATGTATTTCTGTCTATACTATGCTAGCCATTAAGTGGCTGCTGGATGGGCTTGAGAGAGGGAGAGCTCCAAGGCATAGCAGGAAGGGAGAGTTTATTAATCGATTGGTGAAGGCCTACCTACCACATCTGGTCTAATCTGATACCCTGCCCACAGAAGAGTTTTTGACTAGCTCTTACTCTCTCCAAAAATGTGACGTTCAGCCACTCCGACGTTCGCTTATTCTTGAAATTTTCCATGGAGTAGACTAAACAGTTTTGCCAGCATCGAGACACGCATTCGATACTCTCTATTGTTCTTTTTGGTCCCTCAAAACGAGCATCTGGCTGGAAATGCACCGGTGTCACGAAGGCGAAAACGTATGCCTTTGACGAGAAAGTTATGTTTTGCGCAGGTCTGCTACATATAAAGTGCCGCGGAATTTGTGACCACCGCTAAATTTTCAAATTTAAATAACTTGTCCACACTGTCCCTTTGAACTTGTGGGATATAGAAGCGTCGGGGTCAGCAATGTGGGATACTAAGTGGTCCGGCCGGATAATAGATAATAGAACGTATCCCAACGGTTATAAACTAGTAAATACGATAAAGCGTGGAGAGCCAGAGTGTTATGAATGATTAAAAAAAGGTGTAGAAGGAGTAGAGTAAAAGAAATGGGTAAGCGACTCCCAGATAAGTGCAGTCCAGCCATGAGCGGGCCAGATTCCACAATGTCAGTCTGGTGGATGTAGTCGTCGTGTCCGGATGTCTGCTTCTAATCATGAGATCACCTGCTCTGAGAGTGTATGAGCGTCAGCAATCCCCGCAGTAAGGCCCTTTGTAAACCGGCCCTGGGAAGTTGTAGACCAGTGAGGCTAGACATGTCCGTAACCTTGACTGGAGCGTTGACGCCGTCTGGCGCGCACGCGGTGGTGGGCCCGAGAGCCAGACATGCATGTGTTAGAATACAAGGTCGCTACAAACTTTTGAGGGAAGATGAAATTGACAGATGAAAATTTCCAGCACAGACAAGGCAGACTGGAATGGCTATTCCTGGCTCCCTAGTCGTCAGTAGCCAGTCATGCCTAATCTTCGGCTGGTGACGTTTAATGAACCGGAAGTGGCTCTTTCAGTCTCTTTGCCGGCAAGGTTATCTGCCCAGACTACTATCCACTGTACGGTTGCTGACAGGACTCGAAGGCGCGTCTCAAGGCAAAACGGGACTAGTGAATTGCATTAATGATCGGGGAGCGTTCAAAAGCGAAAGATGCAATTATTTATTTTTATTTGAGCACGAGGCTGAAACCTACCTTCTAGTAGAACCCGTTCTCCGTATCGTAGCTGCCTCTCGTCATCAAATTAATAAATCAACCACAGCATCGTCATCATAAACATCACCATAGGATGGTAAGGGCCGATGACAGTGGTGAACCTATCGCAGTGCGTTAAGTAAGTTAAACTCTAACAACTGTGATCTTCGGACCATGTTTCCGTAGAAGAACAGAAGTCAGTGAAGGCCAGAATAAAAGGAATAGTTTATTGTGTACACAAATAAACGAAGAATAAATAGAAAAAAGATGGACTTCGGAGCACATGTCATTCCGCTGTCTGGTGGTCGAGAGTGGGGAAAAATGGACTTGTTCGAGTGGTGCTTGGGCAGCCGCGAGTGGAAGTAGGTCAAGTCTCTGCAGGTCAGCGCGACTGTAAGCGCTGACTGAAGTATTGGATGACCTTGAGACAGCTGGCCTTGAACAATGATGCCGGACAAAGCAATGGAGGGTGTCGGACGGCAGAGACCACTGCAAACCCTCAGTCGAACAATGGAATTATAAATGCCAGGGCTCCGTCACCGATAGTTTTCGCGAATACTGGCAGCCATAATGATAATGTTGCTTCTTAAATTCGAGCCCACGCGCAGCTTAGCCTCCCTCACTCATTCGGTGAGTGTCACCGAATATATTAGGTTCCGATTCGAGCCCAGTGACTTGTGTTTGCTTTAAAAACATCGAGCATTGTGTGCGGTAATGAATGTCTTGTGTCCAACTGTCATCATTCTTATCGAAGCTAGTTCGGGGCGGCAGCGACATTACACCAGCAGAAAAAGGATTATTCACTCGTATGGTGCTGATTTTAGGCTACATGCGTGGCAGAATCCTACGCAGCCCACAATGTTTCAGCGGAATTGGGCAAGAATCATTTTTATACTAGCCAGTGATCAGTGCATGTCCCCTAAAAGAGGCCTTCACCCACGCTTGATGAAATCCACAGCTGCTCCCTGCCACTTCTACTAGCGGGAGGTCGATTGGCACTGACTGGGGCAAGAAAGTCTGTAACTACTGATTTCTCTTATATCTCCATCGGTCATTTTGACTCTTGTACATTGTTACACAGTTTGGGGTCGCTTGCTTTTGAATATGACCAGACGGAGGGTCAAGAAAAGGCCATCAATTTCTACCTCTTCGTATATTGCTACAATGTCCCAAGCGCGACTGCAGGTGAGCTTGTGTTCGCTGGCTGAACAGACAGTTTGACGGTCGATTTCGACTAGGTCACCGTGTGCTGCACACGGCTCAGGGACAATGAATTGCGCGTTGATTGAATGCTAGTGGACTTGCGTTGCAGTTACCGCACTCTCCCCCACCTGTGCCTAGTGTCAAGACACAGTAAATAAGACCGGAAACGGGATCGGGCGTAGGTGGTTGGTGCGGCGTGAGCATGCACCTAGGCGTGCTACCACGCCCCACTCCCATGTTTGGCATTTGTTATGCAAGCGCAACCAGAATAACGCCAGCAGTGCCTTGATTTGCCCCCTTCCCGTTAAAATACATGCTAACATACTATGCTCGACTGTGATTGGCAGTGGTCAAGGTCACAGGAGAGTGGCGTGCAACAAAAGAGCCTGAATACAGAACACAGTTCTAGCGCTTCGTTTTGTTTGAGAGTTCCAGCATAGAGCTTGCAACGCGAAGCCAGTCATGAGGACGTCTTGCCGAGCACGACAAAGAAGGTTGGAACAGTATCTACCGACATCAGAGGAGTCATTATTTACTTCGGACAGACGATAGCGACGTCGGAAGTGTCACATATTGTCATAGTTTCCCGTCCCCTTACCCTGACATTTTCTAGATATTTCTCTGAATATACTCGCAGAAGAGCAGGCCGACTGCTTGTGACAACTAGCCCTGTAAAAAACTGCTCGAATCCAGATTTCTTCATTATGACTATTTTTAAAACACTGTTTTTTTGCGTTAGGTGCAACACTTTATTTCTTTTATTCTTGGCAGAAATCGCAAGTTACTCACACTGACTGTCATCGAGCTCATCTTGGGGAAGACCAGGCTAACTACTAATCGCAATAGCCCTCCCAAGCGATGCACACTATCCCACATTCGACAGTATCCTGGAGAAGAGCGAACGACTTCTGACTACTGGACACTCAAAATCGTTTACTGTTGATTTAGTCTCTTCCGTATGCGTCGCAACCACGAAATTTTTGTTGACTGTAAACGCTTGATTGTCATCTTCTCCCTATCTCTCCATTTCATTTGTCTTCTTCTTACGTTTGCGTAGTGAGAATAAATTTTCAAAATTCCTTCACATTTACAAGCAGTTTATGAAGCGAGTGTCTACACGCAGTGTGATCTACCAGTGTGGGTTAATTGGGATTTGAAAGTGATTTTTATTTGCAGGTTCATGATGCCACGGTTGCATCTGACTAAAGTTTAAACAAAGACCTGAAGCGTTTTCTCTCCCTATCAGAGTGTCAAGCCTTACAAATGATGGTGTTTTCAAGCCAGTAAAAATAAAATCACGAGTTTCATGCCTTCAACCCTGCCCAATCCAAATATCACCCTCACTTGCCAACTCTAGCGCCTTCTTGACTGGCTTAAGTAGGCTAGCGCCTGGAGAAGAACTTACCTTCGACCCGAGGCTGGACGTGCTGGGGGAAGTTCATCATCAGGGGTCCATGGAGTCAGCCCCATGATGTCCGGGAGCGGCTAAGCTTACACGCATTAACTGGATGGGGACGGGGTGGACAAGGGTGGATTGATGGTCGAACATACACAGCAATACAAGAGCAAAGGACAGACTGGTAGGAGAAGGGGGCCCCAGGCGACGGTCCCATCGAAGGGGCTAGGCAGCGTGTCATGTCTCAACGGCTGGAGGAGAAAGGAAGAAGGGGGCTCCGACCAAACTAAATAGGTAGTTAGATGTGGAACACGTTAAAAAACGCACTAGCTATTTGATCCACCGAGCGGTTCTAAAACAACATAGCCCAACAACATGCCCAAAAGTATTATAACCCAGCAAAACTACCCTCTGTTTAAGAGAGCTATTACTAGTTTTCTACATTCAGGACAACTTTTACGAATTTTGGGTGCTGACTCGGTGTTATCTCTCTTTCACTGATGGCGTTCGTGGACTTTGAACCCCACCAGGCTTCATGCTGAAGATAATGCTGCTGGAACAGCAGCCCGCAGTCTGCCAACCCTTCAGCCGATAGCGCGCAACTTTTGCCGACAACCATTAAAGGAAGACTGAGAATACTGTGTTCTTGTGCCAATCCTCTCCGTCTGGAACTAATGTTTTTAAACGATATGAAACAGTTCTCCTGCTGATGAGTCAACTCAGCTTACAACTGTACATTTATTCCGTTTGTATCATACCTTTGAAGGCAGTTTTTTCACTTGAAACAAACTCCCTATCTCGCCCAGTATTGACAAGAAAAAACCTGAAACAAAACCAATACTGGCTGCAACATAGGTAGTTTGCTTTAGGTTTTTTTCGGTCTTTGAGGTTTTGGAAGGCGCCCAAGAGGTGCATCACCAACTCTTGACAATTGCCTGTAAACTGGCATAATAAACATATTATTTTGATAAAACATTATTATTCTGCGTGGTGGTCGTGGATTGGCTGCTTCAGGCTCAACCCCCTCCTCCACGTGGAAAAATGGTTATGCTTGCCCGGCCATTGGTTGAACTGCGCACGTGCGCGCAAGAGCATCACGCTTTCTCGATTCTGCATGCTGATTGGCTAAGTAATTTCACACCTGCATTTCGTATTCGGCGTGGCTAGCCGCTCGTTCCTTTCGTCTTCGCTCATGACTCCATTCTGTTTCCGTTCTCCATTATGCGGGCAGCGTGCTGTGTGGTGGAGGATCAGTGCCGCCTGAATTGGAGCAGCTTTAGGGGGGTGATTTTGGCACCATTTTGCCTATAGGATATGCCCGCTTAGGGCAACAGTAGTTTATGTAGTGCATTTCATTAGCTCCTATTCCCAGTATTTTCTCCTACGGAAACGGTTGTTATAGGGTTTTATGAGTGAGAAATTAGGATAGGCAATGGACTGTACTTTAATAACTGCTATAGGCATTTTTATTTTATTGCATTCATAAATTTCGTCGATTTATATCTGTAGATTTACCTAATTCCTATTATCGCTTAACGTATTGCGGAAAAACCCGACTATCAAATTGCCGTTTTTTTGAAATTCCTGAAAAATAGAAAAAGTGGTCAGGAGGTCGTCTACTTCAACTTTCCTGAGTTACAATTTACCGTTCTGGATTTAGATTAGTACAGTCCGCGCACACCTTCAAATTGCATGCAGAACAACTTATTCTCAGCGGCCGCGGCAAACTAATTCGACTACATTTTTTCAGAAGACTGGAACAAGGACTTTATTTTCCTGGCGTTTCGGATTACCTCGGGAATCCTTAATCATAGTTGATGATAATACAGTCATGGTCATGCACAGATAGGGTGGAGACATGCACAGGTTGCACGGTATTTATAGTTCATAGTGGTCATCCGCGTGTGTGTGAATTGCTCACTTCTGTAGCCACCGCTTGGGTCTTAATTGATGCGGTACTGGCTTGACGCTTCACGTTCGACTCACTAATTGCCACAGTTTGCTCGTCAGCGTCGGATGCGGGCTTGATGACCACTATTAACTATTAATACAGTGCAGCCTGTGCATGTCTCCACCCTATCTGCGCATGACCATGACTCTATCATCATCACCTATGATTGAGGATTCCCGAGGGAATCCGAAACGTCAGGAAAATAAATTCCTTGTTCCATTGATCGCATCTTCTTCTTCTGAACTGCTGCCCGGAACTCGTATATTCTCCTCTATTACATTTTTTTCACCTTACATTTACTTCTAAATATTTCCTTCCCTGCCTATCCTATTTCGCCACCCCCAAAACCCTATAACCACCGTTTCCGTATGAAAAAATGCTGGGACTAAGGATGTACCCTAATAGCAGCCCCCTAGAGCCTTTGGTTCCCGAGGTGCATGAATACAGAGCTGGGTGCGTTGACTGAGGGAGGTCGCGCGCCTTCATCAAAATCGATGCTCGAACACTCACGAACGCAAGCCCCCTACCCCCAAAAAAAATATGCGTATAGGAGCCAGTCCTCTCCCAGGGCTGTGAGGGCTTACCTCGCCGAGAGGCCGCGGGCTCTACTGAAATCTTTGACTTAGGTGCACATCGGTGCCCCCCCCCCCCCCCCCCCCCTCCCGCGGGGGGGGCAACCCCCGCCCCCCCCCCCCCCCCCCCCTTCGACACGCCTTTCAGAGAGGGAAGCTCTCACGGTCCTGGGAGGGGACTGGCTCCTACAAGCATGGGGAGGGGGGGGCAAACGTACGAGGCGTGCATGCGCGTAGGGTTTTTATTTGATATTCCCAGACTACATACACTTCAGTTCACCCGGTGTTGTTTTGCAGGACGATGGGCTTTCGCGTGCTGATCTGGGACCCAAACTAGGATCCTACCACGAATGCTAGCCTCGAATGAACACAGTGGTTAGGGTTAGGTTTGTAGGCTCATTTCCTCCATTTAGCCCTACGCATACAACCCATAGTATCCCCGGTCCGGTATTACATTCAGGACTAGCCTTTGCAGCCTGACTGGGGTCGCATACCGCGTCCCTGCCAAAAGCTGTCTCATTAAATCCTTCTTTGATTTCGATTAATTCATCATCAGACAATACAATTTTTAAAGTTCCTGCGTCAGCGGATACTTGCAACGGTAGGGGCAGTCGTCACACGCCTCACTAACCCAATCCTATGTGCGTAGGAGGCGTTTGCAGTGGCCCTAAGGCTCCCGTGGCCCTAAGGCTCCCGTGGCCGAAGGCTCACTCAACATCCGCCCACGTGCGTCTTGCCACGCTGCGAAACGGTGATGAGTTCCCGATCGCAAGCATCCCTAAGCCACTCACGCCGTCACGGGACGATGACACCTTGCGTTCTGACACTTCCCAACAAAATGTGAGCCAAGGACGATGGGACTACATGAACTAATTGTCTGATCCCCCCCTTCTCGCCTCCTACCCTTTCCCCTCTTTGGTCCCCAAATTAAGATTAGAATCTGGCCCTTTTGATCCCTTTACGCATCTCCCCCTTATTCCCCTACTTATTACTGATTGGCAATTTTTTTAGCTTACGGTTTTAGTGAGTAATTTTTTTACTTTAGTTATTTTCAACTATTGGCATAATTGCAAATTTTAATTATGACACGTTTTTTTGTTGACGAACATCATGTTATTTAAATACTCATTCCGGTTTTTTCTACTTTTCTAAACTTTATTCTTCTATTTACATTTCCTTTCCTTTTTAATACCCCGACTGTTTACGCTTTATTACACCCGGTCCTGTATTACGGAAGGATGGGGTTTTCACGTACGGATCTGGGACCCAAACTAGGATTCTACCCCTTCTGAACCAGCGTGACTGGGGCCACATACTGTGTTTCTGCCAGAAACTGTCCCAGTAAACGATTCTTTGTCTTTGAGTACCAATTCAGTGGATTGAAATAGTTTGTGTAAAAAACGAAAGAGGGCGAAATGTGATGAACTGTGGTAAGTGGAAAAAAATGCAAAAAACGCAGCACAAGGTGAAAACACGAATAATCCCGGGGGCAGGGGGGGGGGGGGGTTAGTTAGACCTGCAGAAGAATGGCAACACCCCGCAGCACCCACTTAGCAGCCCTTTCCTTGGTTTTCAAATTGAACACCCACACGAACGTGGGTCCTCGCGTCTTGGTCTTGTAGACAGGGCACTGGTAGACATTCTTAAGGTCCTGTCGATCCACTGGAATGGCCTTGATAAAGACTACAGGCATGGCTGGCGCCAGTTCCTTCATGTTGGCCTCCGCCAGTAGACCCGTTTGCATATCCCATCGTGCACCCTCGAGGAAGAGGTTGTACACATAGGCTCCATCCCTCGGCGGGGTCACCAGTTCCTCCCGGGACTTCTTGGTGACATCTACCTGAAGCACCATGCGATCCAGTGGCCATTCATTCTTCCTGGCCATTTGCTGCATGATGGCTGTCAGGAAGGACTGTGGGTTAAAAAGTCCACCCAGCCAAACCGCGACTGGCAGCTGGAAGTCACCTGTCCACATATCCAGCTCCTTGATGCGCGCCAACAGGTCGGCATACCACAGTCCCAGGGGCAGACGGCTGGGATAGGCACGAATCACCCAGCTCGGTGGCACAATGTCCAGATACAGAGAATTCGATATGGTCTCCATCTCGGCTGAAATTGTCAGTTCACCCTTAAGACCAAGACTTACTTCCTTCAGGGAACGTGAGATCTCCTTCAGCAGGATATTCATGCGTTCACACTCCTGGAAGGCTACAATGACGTAGGGCGTCCGCTCCTCAGGCGGTACTTGCACCTGCATACTAACGATGTTAAAGGGTTCCGGCAACTTCTGCCAAATGTCCTCCAGAATGAACTGAATCTTCTCGTCGCGGCTGGAGACAGTTCCCTCACCCTGTTCCACACCCTTTGGCATTAACTCCAGCAGGGTACGGAAGAGTTTCTCGGAGGTTGTCGTGAGAAACTCAATCTCCGCATTCGGATGCAGTCCATAGAGGTAGGGTGACTCTGCCGGTAGGCCCTCATCGATGTACGCATGGTAGCCCTTCATGTCGGTGTTGGTGGGAGTCTTGAAGCCGGGTGACAGGAAGTGGTCTCCGTCGAGCATTTCTGGGGCCAGATATTCCTCCAAGTAGGTCTTGCAGAGACGACGATCCCAGTCGTCGGTGATGTGCCCACCGTACATTATCTCCCCAAAGAGGTAACGCAAATCCTCCCAGGGCACGATGTTGTTCACTTCAAGGTAATTGTAAAGGACATTTGCACTGATGGTCAGGTCACCGTTGTTGAAGGGATAGGATCTGTTCCAGCCCTGTGGACCGAACTTGCGTCTCTCACAAATCACCGCGTGGAAGTAGCAGAGGGCAAACAGGATGGTCTTGAATTCATTCTCCCTGGAACACATTTCGAGGGTAGCCTGTGAAAAGTTATTCAGTGCCTTGTGCAGGTTAGCCTGCATACCGGTGGGTGGTTCGTTGGTGATCTTTATTGCATTCTCCAGAATACCCTGCGGAATTATATGATGCTCAGCCGATGAGGCCGGCTCGGCGCTAATGAAGACGCGGTAGTCCGCATGACCAGTGGCGCCGTATTCTTCCAGACGCTTTTCAAGGGTTGGTAACCACTTGGCAACCAGATGGATGTTCTGTAGCACAACCCAATGGCCCTCCCTGGCCGCCAGCTCCATGGTGGCCTCGGCTATCGCCTCCTGACCTTGTCCCAGGGAAATGTTGTGGAATTTCTTGTTATCCAGAGTAAAGTCCAACTGTTTGCCCAGCGCCTCCACATCCTTTAAGGGGTCCACACCAGGCGAGAGGATGAAGAAGATGGGGATGGCGGGTCCGGACTCCTCAAAGGAGTTGGAGAAGGGCAGACTGCTACCCTCCACAAAGACGCTACCCAAATTCTTCCGGACAAAGTCTGACAGGGCGTAGATCATGCGATCTGGACGGATGGCACGAAGGATGCACAACGTCTGGATATCTGACTTGTTCTTCCATTCCTGCGGAAGGCGTTCCTTTTCGGGCGTTTCACTCTCCACAAGTTTCTTCCAGCGTTTCGCAGAACCGACGATGTCACTGTCCAGGTCCTTAAAATCATCTAGTGCAGACAGGGCTTTGATAGCACCCCAGCCGAGGTTGTTGATGAAGTCCACAGGACTGGTAACATCTGGCATCACTGGGAAGCGGAGCAGGAAATTCAGCTCACTGGGCTGAACGGCCTTCTTTGCTTGGAGTATCTGGAAGGCCATCTGGGAAGTGAAGAGCAGTTTGTCCTTTTCGAAGAGTCCTCTTGACACATAGACGTAGACAGAGTAAGTGATGGAGTTAATTATATGGACCACACGCTCTTTTACATCCTCGGCAGGGGTAGCTCGGTCCATTGCGACGTCAAAGACACTGCTGAAGGCCTTCAGAGAGAACTGGTAGATTGGATTTATTTTGTTCAGATCGTTTAAGATAAAGTAGAGCAAAGCAGCACGTTCTGATGCCGGGCGGTAAAGTCCACGAGCCTCGTTTATTTCACTTTCTGTCGTCTTCGCCTTGCCAACCCTCTCTTCAATTTCAATGGCAGTGCGCTTGTTGGATTCAAGATTTTCGACCAGAGCATAGTCGCCGAGGAAATTGCCCTCTGCCGCTGAGAGTCTGGCCAACAGCGAGTCCTCCAGCGTCTTCAGAGTAATCTTGAATTCGTTCTGTTGGCGCGTGAGATCAGCTTTCAGTTTTTCAAGATCAGGCCGCTCTTTACTAACGACATTGGCCAGAAGTTGGTCTTCTAAACCGTCAATGGTGACTGTGAAATTTATGAGGGTTGTCTGAGCTTGCATCTCCGGTTTATAGTGTGGGTTAGCCAGTTTAGTGTGCAAAATGAGTTTAAAGTTTGGATCGTAGTCGACCTCTTTGTCACCCAGTCGGATGGCTTTACCCTTTCTGATGGTATTTCTACCTAGAAGGGGATCAAGGACGGGATCAATATATTCACCGATATTTTCAACAAGCAACATGCCACCTAGAGTGATTGTTCGCTCGATAACGTCCAGGTAGCCTTTCTGACCCAAATTCACTGTTTTGAGGTCATCACCATACCTTGTCTTGATCCATTTGAGACTTTGCAGCTGAGGATCAACGATCAAAGGCCAGCGTTCAGCAGAAGTTAGGATGGCAGCATTCTCAATCGACATTCGGTCGTTCGGGAGGCCTTCATTATTCCACGACGCCACCAGAGCATCATCAACTAAAAGGGTCAAGGGATCAATATCTGAGCTAATTGGTATTGGTGGCTCCAGTG
The DNA here is from genome assembly GCA_036362985.1 of Ligula intestinalis. Classification (NCBI taxonomy): domain Eukaryota; kingdom Metazoa; phylum Platyhelminthes; class Cestoda; order Diphyllobothriidea; family Diphyllobothriidae; genus Ligula; species Ligula intestinalis. The sequence continues at coordinate 45,685,447 of JAYGXS010000005.1, forward strand.
AGGTCAAATAGGGCATCCAATGGGTGTACATGAGATCATTTCGATACTTCTTCGTAAAGTAACCCAGGTAGGACAGGAAGGCCACGGTGACTAGCACATTTCCAGGCAAATCTGTCACCTGGCTTTTAAACTGCTCAACCTGTGCAGACCAGCGAACATTCTCGGAGACGAGACCCCCCACCAGCCGGTTGGCTAGTTCTATCGTCTTGAAGGTCGTGTCCGCCTCTTCCTGACACTTTCTCTTCTTTTCCGCAGCTGCCTGAAATTCATCAGTTAGTTTCTGCAACTTCGCCTCCAAATCAGCAATCTTCGTCCGAACAGCATCCAACTTCTCCGTAGCCAGACGCAGCTCTTCATTTGCTTCAGCCAGAGCATCGCGTTTAGGCTTGACCACCAGGTAGACCTCGTAGAAACGGACAATGTTTATAGTCCAGGAACACAAACCTGCAGCTGCGAGGGACTTTGTACGGATAAGGTCAGGGTCGAATTCCGGATCTTTGATGTACTCAGAGACCGCCTTGAGACAGTTCTCGTGAATATTCTCTTTATCGTAATTTATGAGGTTATCCAGAAATTGGTCAATCTTACTCATTACGCCGGCTTTTGCTGCCTTCCAACTGCGATCTTTGGGCACCTTCCCGCCGGGTGCAAGGAGGCAGATGACAGCGGCGACTACGCGGACCACAGCTGGCGGGGGCGAACCAAACGACTTCATTTCCGTCAGATTGCCCTTGTTCAGGGTGTTGAGAGCCTCTTGGGCGGCTAACAGGGCGGGCTCAGCCTTTGCCAGGTCCTGTTCGCAGTCGCGTTGTTTTCGCGACACCTCAATCTTTATTTTTGCCACTTTTTCTTCCTCAGCATTCGCGTTGGCCTTCTCTCCCCTCACTTTTTCCGTTTCAGCACCCACAATGGCCAGTAGCTTGTTTGCCTCCTCATTCTTTTCCGCCAGATCAACCTCCTGAGCGGCTAACTTGGCCTTTAAGTCGTCCACCTGCTGGGAGGTGCTTTCCAGCTTCTCTAGACCGTTCTCCAGACGCTGCATTTTGCCCTCCAGGCTGCCATGCTGTTTGCGCAGCATACTCTCATACAGCTTGATCTGCTCCAGGAAGGATTTCGGGGTGGTGTAATTATAACGACGTTCGCTGGCTAAGTAATTCTGGCTCACCTCGTTCACGGAGCGGTGCACAAAGGACATAAACTTAGAAACAGACTCGTAGAGTGCAGGATCCAGCAACTCCACACCGGAAATGAAGCGGTAGGAAACCGAGAGGAGGGCCTCCACAGGCCACTCGTGGAACCAATCAATGCTGGTGCAATTGACCAGGGCAGGGAAGCGTCGTGCACGGACACGCAGCGTGGAGCCCACCGGCGAGAAACAGAGCACGACCTTGAGCATTCGTCGCACCTTTTCTATGAAGAAGGACCAGCAGTTCTCGCGGGTGTCCAGCAGGCCTGATGCCTTCACATCGCCACGCATAGCGCTGAGAATGGTTTCAACCTCATCGTCCGGGAAGAGGTCTTGAACTTCGCCTGAAGCGAGCAAGTCGTTCACGAGGACCAGGAATTTTTCATCGGCAATTTGCGCATCAGTGAGGAGGAATACCGAGCTGATGTTTTTCAGACCTGCTCTCTGGTAGAGGACAGAAATATCGGTCTTCAGATCTGAAATAGCATAACCCTTACGGAGGGTAATTTGGAAGACCTCCAGTGAACTGATGAAGGCAGCCAGTCGAGAGAGCGACTGCTTCCCAGAACCACCGATGCCAACGAGAAGGGCGTTGCCTCGGGGTGCCTCGAGAATGCGATTTATACGCAGAATGTGTGCAATTGCATCCTCAAACAGGACTAGATTCATGGCGGCGTTCAGTTCATTGTAGTTCTCCAGGGTATCTGTAAGGATCTTGGTGATGGCAGCGTTGTCAGCAACAGGCATGTACAGTGGCTCGCCGATCCCCTGGGCAAAATGACAGTAGAGCAGGGGTTGGCGGAAGAGGACATTGTCCGGCATGTCGAAGAAAGTCTTCTTGACAATCTCTTGCATCAACTTCTGGAAGGTTTCATTGTCTGATTTTTCGGTCATCTTGTCGGAGTAGACGCGTTGGGCCTCATGGATCCACAGACGCACTATATCCGTCGGCGTCTTCAGGCAGGCAGGTTGGGCGAACAATAGGCCCTAAAATAGAGGCGCAAATTTGCATCAGACAGAAGTTGACTTATGCGGGGTTATAAAATCTCAAGCAGACGGCGAAATACAGCCTAAACGGACTCATTCGAAAGGCGGAACATCCTGCGTTGAGACGCATATGAGATGAGGTCTACGATCCATCCTGCTAATGGGTCACGAAAACCGTGATCACATTCAATTCCAACTGCTTCACATGGATGCCCTACACTTGGGTAAAATAATGTAAACTTACATTGCGTTTACAACTTATCGGCTACTGAAATAGCCTTTCTGCAGGACTTAATTGAGAATACAGTCCTCTGAAAGGACAAATGGGATCAACAAACAAGGTTATCTTCTACTACCTCCATCATTCACACACGAACAATACTTGAGGTAAAAATGCACCGATATCTTAATCCATTGAGTGGAGTCTACTTGCTCTAGTTGCTGCGAGTAACTTTTCCCTTCTGACCTACTTTTCTGTGGCCTTTTCTAAAAGAGGGGACGTAAATAGGTTAATGGAAATAAAAACCTTCCCTGTTAGGTTTTAGGCTGAGAAAAGGCGAAGTTTTATTCTCAACCTTCCCTGTTATCTCCATTTTGGTCCAGGGTAGGTTTTAAAAACGGATCCACTGAAAGGAAAGATTACTTTGAGCGTAGAATGTTCTCATTTTCCGGCTTCAGTTTTAAACGGGTAGTTGAACGATTGTCAGATATTCTCAATCTACCAGAAAGTTGCTTAGTTTACAGCAAAACCTCGGTTAACGAGGTTAATCCGTTCCGACGCCGAGCTCGTGACAGGAAACGCTCGTCTTGTGAAACGTAGCCTACCTAATTGCATCAGTTCATTGATTGATCGTAGGCGACCGAGGACCCCCGCCCCGGGAGAAATACTCAACGGCGGACACAGGCACACATGCACGCACGCACTGAGTAATCGTTAACTGAGCGAAAGCTCTTCAATCGGAACAAATGTTCTGCAAGTGGCTCGCTGGCTACCCAAAATACTCCTAGATGGATCTGCCCGTCACCTGAGGCTCCACTGTAGGTGAAATACTCAAGCCTCTTTGTTGATCTGAAAGTTACACAGAGGACAGAAGCGTAGTTCCAGTGTGGCTGTGATGTCTACTAACATGCACCAGCATCCCAAATGGGAATGTCCACATTGTCAGGAAGAGCCAATCTCACAGAAAAGCCTATACGCACTTTCTTATCGCTAGTTTGGAATTAAAGTCGGAGGTAGCAATCCATGCTGCAGAGCTGGGTCACGTCTTCAACTTTGACGCCGCTGAAATTGTTGGCCGAGGTTACGATCACACATCAAGGCAGATTAAGGACGCCAGGATGTCGACCGACTGTTCAGTAAACCGCCATATAGATTTGGGAACCCCTGTCTGGTTTTAAGGACCTTCTCGTCAAGGGATAATAATGACGCGGAGGAATCAGAGCCGCCAACTATCTCTAAGAGAAACATGCATGGGCGTAAAGCAAGACAGGGTGAGACACGAGTTAACGCGATACAACAGACAGTCAACACACGTGTGGGCGAAACAAACAGTACTGTGGGCGGTCAACGGGACTACAAGGTACTCATAAGACGTGAACCACACACATCGGCTCAGCCGGTATTGGCAGAACACGTACACGAAAAAAGAACAGCACATAACGATAACCATGAGCTGGACTGCTCAGTCTCTGAATATGGGTCGACGAAACAACTGCCGAAATGCCAGACACGCAACAAACCTCCCCCGGTGAACGCTCTTCTTACTTCTGTCTTAGTAATATGCAGGTGGTACAACTAACATCGAACTGTGACAAATAAAGAGACCTTAAGATGTATGCTATTGGATGATGGCTCCCTCAATGACCGGCGCCAGTGCAATAGAACACATACTGTATTATGACGGTCAGGTCGTCTTTGCTGAAGACATTCACTGTGTGCCCCACAACAGTGTGAACGCGGGAATGCGACGCGCGAGCAGGCGTGAGTTATTTTACAGCGATAGTACAAACTTGCACGGCATCTACCGTACCCTCTCCCACCTGGACCCCGTGTCATGACAAAGACAATATTACCGGAGGCGGGATCGGGCGGAAGTCGGATTATGAAAGTTTGAACTTCCTATCCGACGAAGTCCACCGTCTGATCCACGGTCTAGTGGCGAACGGACGGTGACTTGTGAATGGAGCAGTTTTACTTAATAGAAGACTTGCACTGCATCTACCGCACGCTCTACCCCCTCATCCACCTGCGCCCGGTGTCAAGACAGAGTCAAAAAGCCCGAAGGCAAGATCAGGCGCAGGTGGCTGGCGCGACCGCAGTCGCGCCTAAGTCTGCAGCTCCACTCCTCCGAGCACGGCAATTGTGACGGGAGCGCAACCCAAACAACTGGACCAATCAGGAGCTAAAGCTAGTGCCTTTTAAGACACGAAGAGAACTGCTCTTAAAGGGCGACAGAGTTGCCGAACTGGTGCCACTATTGGGGGATTCCTTGATGGTACTCGGCTGGTTGATGTGTAACCGGTAAGTCCGTACTGATTGCTCACTGATCAAGATGTCAATGTGTTGTGACCCGCGCCTGGTACTTGTAAGTGACACGAACTGTGAGCTTGCCCGACCGTTGTTCTCAAAGCCAGCACACGAGAGTAGGGAAAGGCAATCTATCATACGGAGAGCTGTATTAACAATAAGGAAGTCACGCCCACAAAAAGGCTGCATATATTCATCGATCCGCTCGAGGAGAAAGTGTCGGCGATATGGACCGATCAAATCTGAAGAGAAATCGATAGCCACAGTGCGCGCTCTAATGGCAGCAGCGTGGCAGTTCGCGCAAGCGTCTTTCTGTGCGATGAGTCATCGTGGGAATTGATGCATTCTCAATAGGGGCACGTGTGTGACTATACAGCAATGGGTGCACGCGTATGCAAACGAGCCCCCCATTGGTGGTAGAGGGTACATACGGACAACCACCTGCCAGGCTGCACATAGCCAATAACAGAAACAGAGGCGATATACATAAGATAGATGTCTACCGAGCTCTTTCGAACTCATGCTGCCTTTTTCAGCCAGTCATGGCGCTGACCACTAGCCAGGACATGGGTGAATGCAGCGCAGATGGTCCCCAGACGAGATCTGCCAGATGGGTGAAAAGCCCTTATCGAATCGGTGTTGGATGATCATGGTTCGCCAACTGCAATTCTCTGTGACAGAAAATCGGTTATTTATTCATACAAGAATGGACCAAGTTCAGCTTGCCGAATGAATGTGAAGGTTCGCGATCCAGGTACTTGCATGGATGAGAAATAAGGCAGGTCAAGCACCAGATCAATTTATTTATTGTTCTGAGCTTTCGAACACTAACAGAAGTCCATCTTCAGAGATGAGAATGCAACCAAAAAGAGGATAATTATAGTGGCCAAAGGCCAATCAAATGTCAGAAATCGTCAGGTTGTCAAGGGATTAGAAACAGCAAACGAAAAGAGGAGGTGGGGGAGGAGGAGGGCAATTAGCTGTTAGTGGGATCGGAGGGGCAATTATATTGGTGAAGGCTAATTAGCCGTCCGTGGGGCTGGGGGTCATAAACAGCAATTAGTATGCCGCCTTGTCACCCGGTAGAGGGCGCTGGTAACACTGCCTCCTCTTCCAGCCGGTTCGTTGTAGGTTCATGTTCGCTTGCCATTATTATGTTTGATTTGGCTTTGTCTCGGCTCTTTTCAACGTAGTGGCGCAAGACTTTGTAGGCTGCTGGCAGGTCAAGATGCCTGTTGACCGAGTTGGCATCTGAGTACCATGCCTCGAGTGTCAGCCTTTCGGCTTTTGAGGTTCCTCGGCCTACGATGGTCGCTCCTTGGAGATCAAAGTTATGGCCAGTTTTTGCGATGTGCCGCCAGTCGTGAGTTTGGGTCCAGTCTCTGGGCCACTCGTTTGTGCTCTTGTAGGCGGGTTTGCAATTTGCGGCCTGTTTCCCCAGCATAATTGCAGTCCCCCTCATTGCAAAGTATCGTGTAGACGACTGCAGAGGTTTCTTTAAGAGGCAGTCGGTCTTTAGGTTGCATCACCTAGTGGCGTATTGTCACTTGAGATCGATGAGCTATGCCCACGCCAGCAGGTTGTAACAGTCGTGAGACTGTTTCGGAGCCACCTTTTATGTAGGGGATTGCCCTGCAGACTTCGGACTGCTTTTGTTCTAGTCGTCGGCTGTTCACTCGGCGTCTGCTTTGTTTGACAAACGAGTTTGGGTAGCCATTAGCTCGGAAGAGTTCCTGGTTCGTGCTGGTGGCCCGTCTGAATACTGCAGTTTGCAGTAGTCCAGTCGAACACCGGCGTACCAGGACATCGAGGAAGGGCAGTTCTTCATTTGTTTCCACCTCCATTGTGAACTGGATATTTGGATCAACCGAGTTCAGTAGCTCTTTGAGGTGCTCGATGTCAGATGCTTTAACAATGGCGAAGGTGTCATCGACATAACTAGCCGAAAACTTCGGCTGATACTTGGTGAAGACCAAGTGTTCTATCCGTTGGAGTACCACTTGAGCAATCAGACCTGACAGGGGAAAGCCCGTGGGAGTGCCTTTAATCTGCTCTTAAATTTGTCCACCAAATGTGAAACACGTTTTGAGGCAATGCCGTAAAAGTTCAAACAGACGTTCAGATTTGCGTCGTTTCTCGCTGTTATCGTAGCGTTCGGATAGAAGTTGTCCGACAACATCAATTGCTAGTTGTTGTGGGATGGAAGTGAACAGTGAGACAAGGCAAGCGACCAGGGACCTACAACGAACCGGCTGGAAGAGGAGGCAGTGTTACCAGCGCCCTCTACCGGGTAACAAGGCGGCATACTAATTGCTGTTCATGACCTCCAGCCCCACGGACAGCTAATGAGCCTACACCAATATAATTGCCCCGCCGATCCCACTAACAGCTAATTGCCCTCCTCCTCCTCCACCTCCACCTCCCCTTTTCCTTTGCTGTTTCTAATACCTTGACAACCTGATGATTTCTGACATTTGATTGGCCTTTGGCCACTATAATTATCCTCTTTTTGGTTGCTTTCTCATCTCTGAAGATGGACACCTGTAAGTGTTCGAAAGCTCAGAACAATAAATCAATTGATCTGGTGCTCGACCTGCCTTATTCCTCCTCCAAGTTCAGCTTGACTTGTTTAGAACCTCTGCCAACCTGCGGAGAGCTCGTTTACTTTGAAAACCCAGTGGATTGATGTGCACCGCTTCTCGTAAGCATTAATACCCAGTCTGCACTGACAGAGAATGCCAAGTGGCGAGGTACTGCTGAACATTAATTAGTTGAAATATTGTTGTCCCATCTGCTAGACCACGCTTGTGTACCATTTGCGCTCTCTCTGTGTGCACAAGTTTGTGTTTCCTATCTCGAATGGTAACTAGGCCTACGACTGACTAAATAAAGGCAGAGGTATATGCGAATTAATTCTGGATAGATTCCTCTGCAAGTCTTTGGTCATAACATCTGTTAACCCCTGGGAGCATTTAGGATAGGGCTTCTGCCAATTGGAAACGCATAAAAAACTGCCTCAATTCCAACCTTGAACAGAAAACTGATTCAAAATTTCAGTCAGTTAGTCGTAAGCAAACCACAGTAGACTGGTAGGTGAAAAATCGCAATACTGAATTTGAATAGACAAAGATGGGTTTCTTTCCTGCAGGGAGGGATCACAGCATCAATCTTTATTTGTTCTTGGGATTCGCCTTTGGAATGAGAGACGGGAGTCACATCAGGGGTGCGCATTTGGGAGCCTAAATCAGATTTAATTTGAGGCGGGAGGCATTTTTTGTGATATTTATATATAAGCAGGTACATGGGAGGCCGAAACAAGCTCCAAAAACCCATTAAACGGAACTATCATGTAGCTCAGAGGTACTGCTGGCAAATTCAAATGTCTGCACAGATTTTGCCCACTAAGAAAGTTAGAAAGATATAAAGCAATCAGGAGCATGGCACAGGCAGTCTTAATCCCAGAGTGCCTTACCTGGAAGATATTGGTCAGGTCACGGAGGTTGAAGATGTAGTGGAATTTGACTGCCGTTGGTAGGAAAGTCGAGGAAATGCGAGCATGGAAAGCAAGCGTGAGGTCAGTAATGGAAAGGGCCATCTTCTGAACTGCTGGCGGGAATGCTGAAGCCGCAAGGTGTTGGGAGAGAATAGAAGAATACATAGTCCGCAATGTCTCCGCTGCGGGGAAGCTCAGCGAGAACACACAGAAATGACGCTAGCGTGCGAGAGAAAAGAAAAAAGGGCTAAGTTAGAAACAGTACGTGTTAACCGAAGCAGATACTCAAACAAATAAGGCGGCAGATTGAGTATTGAGACCACCATTGGACAGCATGACAATGAAGCTGACTGCATCTCTGATTAGCAGGTGGTCTTAAAATCCTTTGGATGTGGCTACTCAGGACAGTGTAAGTGTGCGGTAGTTCGATTTGCCGAGTAAGTTTTCGACATAGCCTCAACCATAGGTCACCTCAAGACCTGTTAACTTCTGTCCAGGTGATTTACTTCCTGATATTAAAATGTAGATAAGTGAGCACCTTGAATATGCCTCTATGTATGATATAAAGTATGATTTAGTGATACCACTCATAGCATTTTTGGCGATTATATGCATAATTGGTGAGCCAGACTTGTCAAATTCGACAAGAGGGGGCGTAAAAATGCTTTTAGTCAGCTTTGTATCCGTTTGAAAAGCGCAGTGACATCAAGACTATCTACGATACTTTTGCAAATTTGTAGGTGCGCACTAGTTTTTTGCCTATTCTTCTTCATTCTTCTTACAGCTGATGTTTGTAGATTCTGTGAAGTATGACCCAGCGCTTATAGTTGCAAATCCCCGATTTCTTCCAAAACGATTGTTCTTGTATTAAATATTAACCTTCCGATGTTCAGGTGTGATGAGCCTACCAAATAAATGACCTTTTCTCTAAGCAACTGCTTCATCAACTCTACCCAACAAAGTAACTTACCTCTCCTGCATTAAATTTTATCAAGTCACCCCTTCAAAGAACACAACGAATGTGTTCAAAGCTTGATGCAATGAATTGAAGTGGTAAATAGAGAACATACAGAACCATAAAGGCATATTTACCTCCTTGTTACTCATTTATACTGGTCTTCTGGGGGTAATAAATTGTGCCCATTCCATTCATTGGCTAGGACTGTGCAGCGAGGCGCCTTTTTGCGAATCCTTTGAACAACTTTATGAATCAGGCACTAACCTAAGTTAGGTTTAGAAAGGCACAATGAGTGCCTTCGGATAGCCAATTACCACCTAGTCACAAGAGTGGATTGGAGGAGGTCTCTACAGCCCTTCCACCAATAATATGAACTGAAACACACCTGCACCTAGTAATAAAATGAGGCTTAAGATCAAACAGACGGTGAAGTCGGTTTTGAGAGACAAGGAAGTTGTACGTCAGCTCAGGGCTGGCGGAATACCGAGAATTGATGCAGATGCATGAGTTACTGCCCGCTGGCGCACGGTGATCAATCACAGCTCGACAATTGGCAAAATTCAAATGGGCAACGTTCCTATTGGTGCTCACCAATCTTTAAGCAATCTTTATTATCAATGCAAAAGAGAACAGAACAAGTAACCCGCGGCAGCGTTTTCTTAGGCAGCAAGCGCAAGCTGCAAAACGTAGGCGGAATTCTTGCAGTATAAGCATCAGTGGAACCCAAATTACCCATGCATTCCGACATATTTAATTGGCATACGTTCACATTATTAAACATTAGCGAAGAATCAAAGAAAACCTCATTCTAGCGCCAGCAGTGGCAACTCTCAGTTTTTATGATATGATGTCAGGTTTCGAATAGTTTATGATAATTAAATCACCGAACGCCTCAAAATAGGAGTACCTTACTCGAAAGCCTGCATTGGGGAAAAGTGGGGGTGTTGGTAAATTTATATTCACACTAACCTGCAGACGTGGATCAATCGTGAAACTGCCAGCAGTGGGATTCATGCATGCCAGATACTGTGTATTAACGATGTCTTTCAGAGACAATTTCGTCCTATCGTACCAATGTGAGTGGTCAATATGTTGCCGCATGAGAGCGTGTGGTTGAACCGTGAAGTACTTGTCCACCTCAGGCATGTTGAGGTCATCGATGAAGTAGATTAGGCGCTTCGTTCCTGGTGGTCCAAAAGTTCTGCCTGCCTTCTTCTCTAGATGCTTTTCTAGACTGCGTTGAAGCATTTCGCTGTTGGTATAGAAGTTGAAGGGCACATTGACTACAATAAAGTCCTCACCCATGTTATTGAGCTTGTTCCGTACCACCACCGACTTTCCTGTTCCGGCTGCACCAACAAGCATAACCGGGCGGCGAGCAGCCACCAGGAGGTCCATAAAGTATTGCAAACGTGTTGTTTCCACCGTGGGTACTAACACCGACTGAAAGGAATACATCACACATAGAGTACGGCGTTCTATACTATGAGATGCCTACTTATTCGATTTAGGTAGGTATGCTTTTTTAGGGTTACTCTTGTGATCAAGCGCACCGAAATGTTTACAGTTAGGATTGAGGTTTGGGCTTGGTTTAAGGCTATGCTTTGTTTAAACATAAGGGTTAGGGAAAAGGTTAATGCGAAAGATAAGTTCCTCCATCGCACGCCATCAAACCTTATTCGGACTTTTTAACGAATAGCTTTATATCGTTTTCTGTCTGTTCGCACGCTCCTATTTTAAATTTCTCAAATTGTGAGGTCGTTTTCGGCAGCTCGCTGGAGTAATAGACCAAAACATGGTGAAAATGTTGATTCCCGAATTACGGGAGGCCATATGTTCCATTATTTCAGTGGGCTGGCATAGTCAATCCTCACCAAATAAGGCTTTGCAATGGAAGCGGGTGAGATTTAATAATTCCGACACCAACCTTCAGTGACTTGTAAGAATATCAAGAAATGAAATAAAGTAGAAATCAGAGAAGTGAGCTTCGGAATATTGCAAATGATCAAAACTACCCTCAGAAGTACAAAATAGTGAAACAAATAATGTACTCGTCATTGTTTGTGTAAAAGCATCAAATTCTGACAGCAATGCATAGCGTTTAATGTAGCTAGCAAATAGAACAGGTAAAGTAGCATTACGGCTAACGGGGAACTACTATTGGCGGAAATCAGGGCATGTACCCATAAAATGTAAATTCCTTTGTAAGCTATTGAATGATATCTGTCACGCATTTTATGAAAGTTTGGGGTTATATGTGATCGTTTGTGATGTTGTACCCGACAACGCAATGAGCAAGTAGAAAATACCAAGGGTATATCAGGCCCCATTTCAGTAAATGCCAAGTGAGCTAAATTTTAAGGGCTGCAGCTGAAAAAGACGGCTAATTAACCCTAAAGCAGTCCGATTCCGATAAGTCGCCCAGGCTATCAAGTCGAGGAAAACAGCAAGTGAATAATCCAGAATGGGTACACCCTGGGAGATAGATCGGTGTACAATCAAACACTATAACTTTATGTATTCAGGTCTTGGAACTTCTTACTTTTTCCTGAAGACGTCTTAGGAGGTCCACACACATTATATTTATGTGGGTTAATTGATGCTGCTAGAGACCAGAGGGACCGTAACAGTTAGTGATGGCTTTTAAGCCATCTTCAGCCAGTCATACTCAAGCCCAACCTTTTGGGATCTGGGGTTTCAGTCATTTCGACCTTTGATCACTGAGCGTTAAGTCGCCGAACGCTCTACCATTGGGCAACGGGTCCGTTGTTGCGTCAGCTGCGATCGGGCATGTAAAATTCAGAAAAGTGGGTGACCAGACAGGCCAATGGACCAAAGGGCAAAAATAAAGACGAACCATCAGAGATTATACAAACCTTGGTTGGTGAATGCCCACTGATCGGTAATATTCTCACTTTGGGCTCACTTTCCAACATCGCCAGCAGCCGGCCATTTCAGTCTCCCTTATAACTGTCGGCAATATTCCTCTGCCTACACTGCTACCCACTGTGCGGCTGTAGTGGTCGTTTCTGCCCGACGCCAACCTAACTCTTGACGTCACAGACAAGGTCACTCAGAACAAGACCTTGCGCGATTGTACTTTTCGGCCTGACTCCGGACAGACGCAAACTGGTGCATAAGACACTCACCACGCACGCCAGTGTCTACCTTCGTGTGGTCTAACCAATCACCATCAAGGCCGCGAGACAGAGAGAGAGGATTTGGTGGTAGCTCGAGATGAATGAATGACGCTAGACTAACTTGGCATTCTGCCCCCTCGCGGCGCGGACGCACCGCCGCTGCTCTCTCACACGGCTCTAACAGTCGAAGGCACGCCAGATCTAGTCAACCTTCCTATGCACTATTGTCCAACTCATTCCTACTAAAATTCTGGATTTCCAGGACTTCTCTCATCTCCTAAGGCACCGGACCTGGACGATCGCAGCTGTAAGAGCTAAACCTTAGTAGCCTTAACACATTGCCTGTACGGCTGCTGGTAGGACTCTAGAGTTAGCCTAAAGGCAGAACGGTGCGAGTGAGACCCATAACCACTGGATGAGCGTTCATTCCTGATCTTAACCGACAAAACTATGGGCCTGTGGCTTATTGGCTCAGAGCGTTGGACTTCTACTCAACAGGTCATGGGTTCAAGCCTGGGGAGGGGAGGCAGTACAGTAGTCACCGGTTATTAAGCCCACCTCGAGCCCAGACCAAATTAGGCTTAATAAGCGGCGGGCGCACTAACCGGAGAGTCCTAGTTCTTGATTAGCAAACGCAGGATAGGCACTTTACATTACATACGTACTGCATTATATGTAGAGCTTGGTTATGCACAAGAAAAGAATGCTGTTTGTCTGTATTTAACGTAATAACAAAACAAAAAAATTATTTGCGACACGTTTTAAAACAGCAGTCTAGTGTCAGTTGTTTTGGAGGGAACTTCACTCGCAAGTGCTTTTTGATGTCCTTCTCCAGGCACCAGAAATCATCGAATTTTGTGAAATCTGATGCCTGTAGACCACGTTGCAGCGTGTAGAGTGCAACTCTCATCTGGGCAGCAGTGGGAACTGGCTCTTCGTCGTCGTCGTCGTCGTCGTCGTCGTCCTCCTCATCATCATCATCAACTTCCTTTTTGTTTCTCCTCCATTCTTCACTTCTTCCTTCTGAATGATTTCATTAACCAAGTTCTGCTCAAAATCTTCCTCGCTTGTTTCATCAGTAACTTCAAAATCTGCATCGATGTCCACCCACTTAAGAAAATCTTCCTCATCGATTCCTGGCGGAGGAGGCACCACATCGGCAGCATCAACATCAGGAGCAGCAAAATTATGTAACCAGTTGCGCATGCGGAGAGATGAGAATCTCACTCTATCCTGTTGACAAACTGGGCTTTTTAGCCGGCGGATTTCGCTATGTAAAATTCCGTCCCAAGCTGATTTTGGCTTAATACACGGCTGGGCCTATTAACCGTGGGCTTAATAACCGGCGACTACTGTACCTGGTTTTGGGTGAGGCTGGCTGGCTGGCTGGTGACGGCTACTAGGCCACAAATGGCCGTTCCCGCGTGTTCAGACTTTGTCGGCAGTCTTTATTACGCCACCATAAGAAGTCGCACACCACCCGCACAACGACGGGTTGCCGAACGAGTTTAAGGCTGTGACAGCGGGGGTGACAAAAACTGCTATACAAGAATTAGACTAGAACAGTTAAATTTTGTGGACTTATAAGGAGGTTGACCACCAGCAGCAACAGGGGACAATAGGCTGACCCTAAGAAGGAATGCTACGGAAGCACGCTTGACCTCGGAGGTTGTGGGGGGGGGGGCGACGGAATAGTCAAAAAGGAATGCAATCAGTGTTAGGAGTTTTTGTACGAAACACAAAAGTCTGTAAACGACAGAAAATGACAGGGGAAAAATATTTTCCGGCCTTGTGTTTTGTTTTACTTGCATCTGCACACCCATGGTTCATTCGGTGAGCTGCCTTAACTTCTGGTGATAGTGATGATACTGGGAGTTGGAGCACAACGAACAATAGTTGAAGGGGTCCGACTAGCAGGATAGGATCGGACATTCCGAAGGTGGCTGTGTCGGTATATAGCTCTTCACCGAAAGGCCACACAACAGGGCTGGTGGGCTTTTGAAACGGAGCCACCATTTTACACAGTTCTCCATTTGCATGTAAATTCCTTATGCATACCTCGGTTGGCCTATTGCGCCCATTATAAATCGATGTTATCCCCCACTTGTTTATTCGAACTAAAACAATGAGGTCATTAGTGCATGATTCCAGCGCCATTTTGAAGGGAGTCCAGTTTTGCCAAAACTTGTGAGGCATTCAGGGACGATTCGTCGTGATGCTGGCAATTGCAGTGTTTGACTATTATACGTTGTCTGCAATCTCCCGGTGTAATGTGGTTTGCCTGTCTTGGTTTGTTTCAGGGTGGTTTTGAGGATGATTTTACTGAAATTTATGAAACTATATTGTCAAAATAAAGCGGATGTCTCTCGCTTTCTCTCATCTGACTTCTTCCTTATAACGAAGAGCATGGCACGATTTTGCTTAGACAGACTGTATACGGCCTTTGGAGACCCTGAATACAAGCGTAAAGACAAATCAAGTGCATAATTATTCAGTTAGAAGAAGAAGTGGTGTGCTAGAAGGAATATTTTTTGGCGTGTTTTACACAAGTCATTAGAATTTATCAAGACAGTGCGTATTAATTAAGTAGCCATTTTTACAGAATGCAGTTTTTGTGGACGGCCAGAAAGAAGCTCGTCCAAAAAGCCGGCATTCCTGACATGATCGAAACATTTTGGGATTATGCTTTCCAATAATTAATATAAAAAAGTCTACCTGGGTAATTTTCTCGGGATTTTATGCGAAACCAAAATGTGCTCTATCGGCGTAATTTGTAGAAAACTCACCTGAAGTGGAATATCCTGATCAAGGGCGAATTCCTCAATGCGTTTCAACCAGGGCTCAAGCTTTTTCGACTCCAGGTCAATGAAGTAGTCAAAAACAGTGCCATTGCTGGGGAATTTCACGTTCTTGAATTCTGCTATCCACCACTTGGAGAACTCCACGCGATGGTCCATCAGCTGGTCCTGGAATAGGGCGCCGCCAAAGGCCCAGACGGCACAGAAGACAAAGTACAACTCGTAGAGTTCATTGGGACTGTCGGTGGGCGTGTTGGCCCGGATGAGATGGGCGTCCAGGAGGTAGCACAGCATCTGTACATGCGCGATCTCAACAATGGGGATGATCTTCTTGAAGCGCGTTTTCAGCGCCTCCAGACAGATGGGAACGTAACGTTCAAAGAGGATGAGGAGGTTGGCCTGTTCCGAACGGTTCTCGCGCAGTGCCAGCCAGCTCAAAACGAATGGCATCCAGCCCAGATCCTGGCGAAAAGAAAACAGGACAGAAGTGTAACAGTAGTAGTAGTCATTACGGAAAGTTGGAGAGTGTTATCTGTCTGTCTACCAGATAGAAGCGCAGCGTGAAAATTTACGATTAAGGGGCCTTAAACTGTAGACACTAAGGAATCTGGAACAACAGTTGAACACTTTATTGCAGCCTGACGCTCGGTCCGCCAGTAAGCCACTCCCCACAAACACACATACTGGGCTGACTGCGCCGTCCGAGGTATCCCATCGGTTGGCAAATTTACATGACATGAATTTTAGTGCACCGGGATAGCTTCACGCGAGTTAGATTTTTTTCGGTAGGAATACTTCCTGGGGCCGCCCGGTCAGCGCGCGAAGTGCGCTCCTCGGCCGTTCGGGCTCCTGATTTTAGGGAAGAGGATGGGTGGGGCATGACAGGGAATAAATTAGATCGCAATCATCCTGTCAAATGCAAAAAGTTATGAGGGTCACTTGGGGGCGTACTCAAACCTCGGACGGGGACACTGAAGCACGCTTTAATGTCATCGCTAACCCACCACCGGAACAACGGGGAGCGCTTGTATGTCAGATGAGTGTGCCCTCACTCCGGGCGATGTCACTGAGGTAAATTTTCTGTTAGGATCACCAAAGCAACTGGAATAAACGTTAAGAGGGTTAAGAAGGTCGAAGATTGTGGAATTTATCCTACTTAAAGTTTGTAAGTGGGCGATTATTCCCGTGGTTAATTTGAAAAACCAATTTTGCTTAGTATACTGACTTGAGAGGTTATTGTATGCAGCGGCCTTCCGAGGACTCCTCCGTAGTTCAATGCTATCATCCAATCCCTACTCGGTCATCGGTCGACGTAGAGATAACCGGAAGTTTGTGGGTAAGTTCACCTACTTAAAATTTGTAAATAGATGGTTATTATACATAAGGACTTTTCGAAGAGCCTACGAGGAAACATAAACTTTTTTCTAGAGGGGAAACTGCGCTGAGCCATTGATCTCACACTCCATTCCCATTCCCTGGCACCAGGCACCGTCTGAGCCGGCCAGTGGACTGGTGCGTGGAGTGGGCGCAGCCGCTACGTACACGAGTTGGTCCCCCAAACACAGACACCAGGACTTCACATATAGGGACTTAGGTGGCTCACATCTCACCTATGAGTGAAAGCGTCGGAGGCACAGTTAAGAGGGAGGTATTGCAGCCTGACCAACAGTCGACCACTCCACACAAACACACCTTGGACTGACTGCGAGATCTGAGTGTGATTGTCGTTTGACAGCCTTTCGACGGCGCTTAGCGCATCTCAGTTTCAAATCACAAATGCAGCAGTGAAGCCATGTGAGGAAAAGTCATTTACTGATTTTTTTTACCGAATCTGGTGCAGTTGTGACAAAGCAACTACGCAATTATCAGGCCCACATCCGACGCTGAAAAGGCAAATATGGCAATTAGTGAGTCGAACGCGAAGTGTCAAGCCAGTACCGTATCAATTAAGACCCAAGCGATGGCTACAGAAGTGAATAATTATCGCACACACACACACACACACACGCGGATGACCACTATGAACTATGAATAACGTGCAACCTGTGCATGATTGTGTTACCATAACCTATGATCAAAGATTCCCGACGGAATCCGAAACGTCGGGCAAATAAAACTCTTGTTCTAGTGATCGCATCCTCTTTTTTCTGACCTGCCTTATTAATTACCTTCCACCAAATGTTAGCAACCAAAATAGACAGGGCAATAAATCCTTTGACAGAAGTACCGGGCGCTGTCTGAACTGTAATGGTTTGGGAGGTGCACACGATTACTCGCCAGCAGGACTTGTCCAATACCTTCATGAATTCGTCTTGGCTGCTCAGAAGATTAGACTAGCAACGAACATGAGGCATGCAGACATCTGGGCTTAGAGGTGAGTTTTCAGCCAGCAGTCGAGTTGGTTCCCCTTCTCACATTGCGGCCTACTCTTTTAGAATTTTCTGTCAACAATGGTCATTTGAGTCTGTAGCGGTTCTACAGCCAACCTCTTAAAAACGCTTGACACCGCAGTCGTGGGCTCGCAGTGTAGCGACCCTAACTGAGCCGTGTGTGTTTTATTGGGCTAACCCCCGCTCAATTTGATTTTTTAAGAGCTCAGCGTGAGGCCTCGGCGCTACTTGGAACTCGATAAGTCAAACTCGCTTCTTTACCTGAACTCTCTGTTTTGGTGTTATAATCCACCATATTTTTTTTGCTCTACGTTTATACGTTTTTCCATATTGTACCTCTTTCACTGTACTACCATATCCTGTGGGAACATTAACGTTACACTTTACCTTTAGATTGTCTACTTTCGTTTTCCGTTACATTTCTATTTTCAATGCTATTACAATTCTTATAATAAACCAGATTTCCCTATTCCACTAAACTTTTATTATCATGAATCATAATGAACTGTCTGATGGATTCGATGGACAGAGATATGCCCGTTTGCTTGACGAAGCTTGGGCACCTACCCCTCTGTTTCAGAATACTCCGCCTCCAGACAGTTTACGATCAGAAGCCTCTGCGTCAGACCCTTTCTCCTCGATAGGATCTATTCGAACTAGTCCGTTCTTAGATTCGTTTCAGCCTGTAGCGATACAATCAACCCCAGCAGTAAATCTACCTGAGGAATATACTTTCAATCTTCCGCCTCCAGCCGACTCGGACGCTACAGCAATGACAATCTTGTTCGCCCATTCGCGCTCCACCCAGCGTGATTGCCGATAGCGAATGCGACCCCTGGCCTCACGCGATCGGGGCGCACACACGCACCCTAGACTGGTCTGGCCTATCAGCAACCTGAAGCTGACTAACACGCGAAGCCCGCTTGGTGGCCCTTGTGACAATTCTCGCACTGATGGCATTTGAGATTCCGTCCCCTGAGGGACGAACACGCCGGTGCCGCGCTCACGCGCTCTCACGGCCGGACAGAGTAGCAACTTCCTCCAAACACAATATATTGTTTCTCCTACTCTGGCCTTCCCAAGACTTCTCCCATCTCCTAAGGAACCGGGCCTGGAAGATTGTAGCTGTTAGGGTTAGCCGTCTTAACCTTATTGCCTATAAGTATCCCGTGTTGTTATCGGAACTCCCTTGCTGCATATAGCATTAATCCCTATGCAACTTTCTGCGAGGAGTGTGTATGTATCAGGGGGGTACGATAGCGCTTGAAGGTAACTTTATATCGAATTGTTTCGGGCTTATTTTCCTTTATGCAGCCAAGCATAGCCCTAAGCACCAGCTGGACCGGAAACACAACCATATGCACACACGGCTGGCGTAGATGGTCTACCACTGGGGTCTACCAGACGGGTCACAAGCACTTCATCGAACTGAAGCTCATCAATTCCGATGGTCGATGTTAATTGGTCACTCGCACTCCTTTTGAATCATTCTAGTCAAAGAAAATCATGCAAAAAGAGATTAAGCTTGTCCTGGTGTTTCTCTAAAGAGCTTTCCGTACTTAGACTTCGCAGCTAAATTCTACATATTTCCCATACGCATTGCCAAGTCCTGTGTCTGTGCCGGGGAACTGTACGCACCGTAACGCCTATGCCTCAGAATGTTCCGATTTGGTTGAAAGTGAGATAAAAAATCGCGTAAATGCTCACCCTCTGCATTTAACCGTTCAAATTATCCAGCTCTGTACAACCAAGGCTCTGACCACCTCCACTTTTAGGTCTTCAGCGGGAGCCGTGATTTCAATCACAATTAGGTCAAGTGACCCGCCCAGTCTACAGAAACGTATATAATGCACCAATTCAGATCTACTAAGAGGACTGCCCAAACAGGATTTCCTAAGCAATCAATCTAGAATCCACCAGGCATACTTCATCATTAGGGGCATTTTGAACAGATTTAAATCATTTTTTGGTGAGTATAACGGATCTCGAAAGCAGACATTCCCTAGTGACCCGCTTTATAGTCTGCTTATCAAACAGCATTACTTCGTAGAAAAAGATTCCAAAAACTGGGACTTTACCTGGGGATTGATGTAGAGTATACCGGCTCGTGATACTGTTGCCGGTGTTGCAGTCTTCAGCTGACTGATCTCAAAGAGCAGGCGCATACTGGGTGTCAGCGGGATACGCTCGTTGCTTGCCAGTGTCAACACCTTATTGTCGTCCATGACCGTGTTCAGGGATTCGATCCACATGGGGTCGATGTCCCCGTCGAGAACAATCCACTTGGGTCCCGAATGCGTCATGTTGGCCAGGTCGCGCATCACCACAGAAAACAGACCATCCTTCCATTCCCTAGTGGTCGAACTAATTGCACCAAAAAGCTCATCATTACTCACGGCCTTGGGATCCAAATCAACTGCCGTAGGTTTTAGTTTGAGGTTGGCGTTAGTACGATGTAGAGCCCTCCAAACCATTGACTTTCCAGTGCCGGCGTTACCGAGGATAAAGACTGAATGACGCACCACTAAGAGCTCCTGCAACTGGACAGTCTTGAGAACAAAGTTGTCCTCCGCTTGTAGCTTCAAATCGAGCGTTGCTTTGCGCACCTCCTTTTCAAAGTCAAGATCCCGCTTGCGGGGCACATCTAGGCCCGGGAAGAGATCGCCAATGAGGCCCATAAAGACGGGGATGTCCTCAGCTACCATCTTTGGTAGGTTGAAGTCACGCAGTGCCCTCATCAGAACTTGGTTCTCCGGACGTTTTGGGTCTCCACGCTTCAAGGCACCTGCAACCACCAGGACCGATTTGATTGCTCTCAAACCCCAGTCATAATGGTCCTGCTTAGAGAGCAGCTCTTTACACAATTGATACAGTGTGATGAACTTGCGCGCCAGCAAACGAGCATCCTGGAAGCCCTCTGCTACAAGCATGATTTCACAAATCAGCTCAAAGTCGGGCACGACCATGGCACAGGGTCGAAACAGGGCCTTCAAATTCTCTGGTAGCTCTGTACGCCCTGCGTAGCCTGGATTCATAGTGATGAAGATGCCCACCGCTGGATCCAGACTGATTTCCTCGCCCAGGAAGTCAAATCTAGCACGTTTATCACGGATGGCGTCTTGAATACACTTCACCTGCACTGCCACTACCGAAAGCACATCCACGGAGATACGATTGAACTCGTCGAAACAGCCCCATGCCCCCGACTGAGCCAGTCCCTTGTAGATGTTGCCACAGGACTTGTAGTCCATCTGCTCGGAACAGTTGAAGACGTAGACCATCACGCCAAGCGCACGACCCAGATCTTTAGTAGTCTCGGTTTTACCGGTTCCTGCGGGACCGGCCGGTGCACCGCTCATGGTCAGATGCAGTGATTGGGTGAGCGTGATATAGCACCGATCTGTCAGTGGTGTAATGACTAGGCGTGGTGTATTGCCTAGATATTCGTGTGCGTAGCGGAACTGAGCGTCACAGATGTTGGCATAGCAGTCCTTGGCCACCTCGTCCCACCGATGACGCAACTGACTGAGCCAAGCAAAGGCCTGAGCACTGTTCACTCGCTGATTAATTAACTTAGCTACTACGTCGCGGTTGTGCACATCAATGGTGCAGATAGTCATCACCTTCTGACGCTCCTGGCCCGTTAGTTCACCTAACAGGAGGCCGATAAGGGCACTCAGCTGGGAGACTTGCTTTTTGTTGAAGTCTTTCAAGGCGTTCTCGTAACCTTCCTCCAGGCGGGCAAAGTTAAGCGTTATCTCTGCCGCCCAAGCGATCTGTGAGCCGGCCAGCGAAACTTGCGCTGGGTACTCGAACAGCCACTGTTCCCGCGGTTTCTCCTCGTAGGTACTTACACTGTCAGCCAGGTAGTGCCGCATGGTGGCCCGCATTTCATTCAGGAGTTTGTTTAACCAGTTCTCCACCTTGCCCTCAAGGTCACAGGGTGTAGCCAAGGTCACTACCTCGCCGTCTTTGGCTTCCATGACGAGGGCGACTTTGGTGTTTTTCTTGCCAAACTGCAGGGCTGCGATGCTATCAAAGAGCTTGGTTAGATGCTTCATTACCAACTCAGGCTCAGTGCCGTTGGCTAGGATGTCCAACAAATCCGTAGGTGAGACGAAGTAGAAACGCGGAAAAGCCAGCCTCTTTGTCTCCAAGTACTCGGTTAGCGCCTTTTCACAGAGCGTTAGTTCACCCTGAATCTTTTCAAGCCGTTCGTAGAGGTGGGGTCGACTAGTGGTCTCGATGACATTGCGACTGCCCTCCACGTCAGCAATAATTGCACGAAAGGCCTCGTCAATGCGCCCGAACCGCTCTGAGTCCTCGGGCAGTTGTTCTTTGATATCCTCAGAGCCGACAAAGATGGCCTCGAGGTAGGACCATACACGTTGCACCTCAGACCAAATAGAGATAACCTGATCAGCGGTCATAAGTTTGGACTGCCAGTTGAAGACCTCGTCGCGGAAGAAGTCAATGTACTTAGAAGTGATCATGTTTTGAAGCTGAACTTGATTGTCTTCCAGCACTTCAATCAACTCCTCGCTGAACTTGGGCAGCGATAACTGCGTTCTACCGTGCTCTTCCACCTCAAAGACCGTCTGGCTCCAGGTCTTGTTAAGCTCCCGCAATGCCTTTTCCATAGTCATCTCTTTGACAGCCTTATCGACCAGATTGCGGACTTCGTCCTCAAAGCGATGCAGGCTAAGGGCTAACAGATCGGCCAACGTGGTCTCCTTGCTCATGCTAAACTTCACGCCCGTAGCAACCATCAGCTGGGCCCAATGACGATCCCTGATGGCGGGGTTCTGCAGTTCTTTCACGGCCTGCAACGATGTGGTCATATTCTTGACGGTCTCCTCCAGCCCCAAGTACGTACCCCACGCCCTCACCTCCTTGTCTAACCGACGCAGGTCTTTAGCAAAGTTTCGGCAGTCGGCGTCCAGCTGATCAACATCGATTTCCAGCCAAGGTGTGCGCGTCCAGGAGGCAATGCGAGAGCGTACCACGAAGACGTAGTCCCAGAGGACCTTTAGCAGGCGCAGGTTGCGTCGGCATTGTTTCAGCTGACGGAAATCCGGTAGAGAAACCTCGAAGAGCTCAGCAGACTTGACCAGAGCGGCCAACTCCAGTTCCATGGAGCGAAAAACCAGATGTTGCTGGAAGGAAAAATGAACAAAAGGAAAATAAAAAGACGAGGGGGAGAGAGAGAACGATGATTAAAATTGTAGGAGAGATTCTAGAGGGAAATGATGCTGAATGAGTGAGTTTATCGGCTATGGCTACCCAGAAATAACGTTCCTTTGAGAGCCAACACTTTGGGGTTATGCGTCAGCAAGTATTGACAACAAATCCAGTCATGTAACCTTTTCCGTCTGAAACCCCACCAAAAATTGACGTCAATACTTGCAAACGAGTTCTGACGCAGACCGTATCCCGAAAGTGGTTTTTATTGCATAGACGGCCTTACTACTGACTGTGTTGATAAGTCTTCCCTGAGGTGGTAAACAATTACCGGTATTGGCGAATCGAAAGCTCTGCATGTTACCTGCTTGCATCTTACTGAAACGAGTTTTAGTCTGCTCTGGCCTTCACTGTGTCACGGACCACTTCGTCGACCACTGTTGTAAACGCGTGTGTTCCTGTGTCAACACCAGTTATGTTCCCCCAGTGCGTGTTAGGAAGAGAAGACAGAATGGGATAACAGCTAGTACTTTACTGTTACTCGTACCAGTACATCAACTCTGTTCCGTGTGTCCAGCAGCTTGCCTTCTGTGGTCGGCCCCGCTTCGGCAGCAGTCTCGGGTGGTCGGCAGCGTGTCCTACAGCAGAGTCCCCGTTCTGATCGCGGCCTCGCTATTTAAGGGGCAGTCGTTGTTGCTCCCCATTGGCTCTCCAAGTGGCCATAGGCACACTCGCTAACATGCGCAGTGCAGCGTGACCTCACTGATAGCAGCACTCGGTTCCAGGGACGTCTGACTTCGCGTGCCTTCTTTCTTTTAGTCTAGTCCGCCCTTTGAAGGTTGCGCGACTTGCCCCGTTCTCTGAATGTGCCGGACTGGCCTCACGTGACCTCGTACTGTCTGTCTGTCTGTCTGTCTGTCTGTCTGTCTGTCTGTCTGACGTGCTCGATCATCCCAACACCTCCCACTGTTTCAAGGTTGAGTTGTCCGGCGTGACCTCGGATGTCTCTCTGTCTGGGTGACGTGCTCGGTCCTCCTAAAAACCACTCTGCGATCTGAATAAGGGCGGAGAGGGCACGTGCCATCCCAAAACACTGAACACCATCGGTGGTAGATTCACAAGAAGCAGGGACACTGAGAAGTTATTTGTTTGGAACCCTGTCACCTCCTCTTCAAATAATGTCCTTTCAGTTTGCATCTATGCTAGTATGAACTCTTAAGTGTATCAGTTACGAAAACTCCCCCTATCTGCCGCTCCATGGTGACCTGCCAATCTACCCACATGTCCCTGCATAGCAGACCTGCTCTATACGTACTGCAGACCCGTACTTATCTACCCTCGCCCGGATTAAATATCCGATGATGGGGTTCCAGAACCAGTCCGAAACGTCAAGCTGGTAAACCTTGCCACAACGATCAACTTCACGTTTCACAATGAGGGCCCCCCAAGCCCAGCATCCTTTGCACATCTGTCTTGATCGAATCCATCTGTTTATTTTGTCACTGCAACCTTGGTTGGTGCTGCAGCCCTGCAGTGTCAGATGAGTCTGCCACCTAGCCCAACTGCACGCGATTCATCCTGTCCTTGGCTGCCATACCTTGCATCCTGCGTGCTTAATTAACTCGCGTCGGCTTTTCTAATGGCATTGATTGACTTGTAGCGGCCTTGTACTCTAACAACTGCATGTCCCTTATGCCTGGCTTTTTTATGCACCAGCGCGTACGCCCCGGCAGTGTCAAGGTCATTCTCTGCCTGGCTCACTGGCCACCCACTTCGCAAGGCCAGTGTAGGGGGAGTTGTTAACGCTCAGTCACTTCCAGAGCCGACGACTCACTGTTCGGTTGCAGACTCTCTGGACTCCGGCTCATTCATGGCTGGTCTACACTCGTCTGAGAGTCATTTTCCTATTGCTTACATACTACGCTTGTTCCTACCTCAGTAAATTCTCCCTGACACTATGGCCTTCCACGCCTTATCCTATTCCACTAGCTTAAACATGTTGGGATACGTTCTCTTGTCTATTCTCCGGCTGGAGCACATCATATCCCACAGACTCGCTGCTTCAAACGCGCGTACGCTCGACGTTAGTCATTCTTCCACCTCATCTGCTTGGCGGCAGCCGACAGAGCACTCATTCCACAGCCAAAGCGTCACTCTTCCACACAACTTCGCTGACACATCTGGCGAGCACACGCTGCTGGCAGTCGTCACATAACACAGCCTTTTTACTGTCTATTTCTCGGCAGTAAATTTCTGTCTACCAGCACTGTCTTGCCTGATTTGGGGAAACCTTCTGTCTGGTCGACACTACTACTTGCGAAAACCTTTCATGCGCCGTCACCGCTAGGCTTTTCCTGTCGAAACTGAAATTCACGTACTACATCAGCGCCATCAAGTGCGGTCGCGGTTGCCTGTGCATTTCTGCTACCTCTCACTGTTGCCAAACAAAATGTCTTTTCAAGATGCATACGAAGGAGTCAGTTCCGGCAAGAAGTAAATGTGGAGAGGACTGAGTCTCAGACACAATTTTCTTTCGCTGACTTATTGAGGCATTCAGTGAAACAACGGGTGCAGTATTTACAGGACGCATTTACTGTGCGACGGCCTACATACTCATGCATGCCTTCCCCGCATGTCTGGCTCTCGTGTCCGCCAGCACGTGTGCGGAAGCCGGTTTCAAAGCTCCAGCCAATGTCACGGACGTGTCTGACCTTACTGGCCAACCACCCCCCGAGGCCAGTTAGCAAAGGACCTTAATGTGTGGTGACTGCTCACGCTCAGACACTCTTGGAGCCGGCGACCTCATGAACAGTTGAAGACATCCAGACCCGGCGACCCCCCCCCCCGCCGGAATGCGACCCTGGACTCGGTCCGCTCATGGCTGGACTGCACTCGTCTGGGAGTTACTTAGCTCTTACTCACATTCTACTCCTTCTGCATTTAATTGAATTATCCATAACACTCTGGCCTTCCACGCCTTATTTTATCTCCCAGTTCACAACCGTTGGGATACATTCTATTCTCTATTATCCGGCCGGACAACTTCGTATCCCACAGAGTCGTAAATACCACGTCTGTTATTGGTGTTCTTAATTGGAATGAGAATTATGTTATTGGGCGATAATTTGTCTGTGGTTGTGGTGGCGGTAACGATGGTGGTGGTAATAGCAGTGATGCTGGAAACAGTACTATTCGTGGCTATAGCCATTTTGGTAGCGGTGATGGTGTTGGTATTATTTGGAATGATTTGCAGTAGGAAACAAAGAGCAAGTTTTACGCAAACGTACTTTGTCAAGGTGTACGTACGGTTCCTCACAGGAGTAGTTAAGCGGCTCTATCTTAATGCAGGCCTCCTTGGCCTTGTATTGGGCCACATCGAAGGAGGCGGCACGACGACGAATATTTCCCACTTCTTCAGTCTGCAGAGGAGCGACGGTCTGTTTCACAATGGCCGCCTGTTTCTTCAAGTTATTCCACTTCTCTGGTAGCTCCTGTAAAATAGCAAGAAGTAGAGGCGCAATAAAGAATTCTTAAGTTCCTGAGAGTAGCTCGGCATTCTAGCACATCGACACACCAAACAAAAGCAGATAAGTGTGAAAGTAGAGAATGCGGATAGGAAAAACAGACGATCTGAGTACGACAGAAGGGAGAAGGTTTGATAGCAGGTTACTAGGAAAGTAGAAACAACTGGAACGAGAAGTAGAATGAATTATGAAAGCTTCACGGATTTTACATATAGAGTGGAACCGACAAAGACAGTGCAGACTGGAAATGCCATTTCTGGCTTTTTAGCCGTCAGCAGTCCGTCATATCCAATCCCAGTTATGGATCACCCGGGATTCAAACGCCGGACCTTTGGTCGTCAAGCGGAACACTCCAACATTGCACTACGGGCTCGTTGCTTTCTTCGGTTCTGATCGAGAATAGGGTACTCACCGATATATCTGGTTAGGCTAATAAGCCACAAATGGCCATTCCGGCCTTCCTAATCTTTCTCAAATACACTCCATCATATGTTAGAAGTCATTATGTGACTACCTGCGACTGCTCTCGAACGAGCTTCCAGGCACAATGAGAAGAGTACGCTCTTTAACCAGATAGATAGTTGAGCCCCTAACACAAAATGCATGCCGCCCTAAGGAGGCGTTCCCACGCGAGACCGGCGGTCCACCCACGCAGAGTGCATGTGACGACGTGCACAGCGCGGCCGGCGGAGGACTTCAGCGTAAGCCAGACAATCGGTTCGCCCACGCACACAAAGTGCATTGTGTTACACTGCGCCCAGCTCCAGCCAAGCGGTAGACTAACACGCCAACTCTCATGACTCACCTAGCCAATGAAATCATGCCCTTCTTGTGGCCTCCATCTAATTGGTCAAACCTTGTAAATACGCCTTCGCTTGTCTTAAATTATTTCCGATAGAAAGGTATGCTAGCTAGAAGACTGCAACGCCAGAGTCATTAGCATACAGTTTAATGACTGCAGCTACAATCATTTGCCTCTATTTTGCTGCACAAGCAAGGCGATGAAGCTGTCCTGCTATTTGTATCTATTATGCTACATAGTTTTATTGTGTAAATTACTCCCCCGCCCTCTTCTTGGCTGCTTGCCAGCAGAGGAAATTTGACTGACGACCCACCTCCAGTTGCCGATGAACTTCCTCGGGCATCTGATGCTGGTAGGTTTCCAACAGTTCGATGGTGTGCTGTAGGGGTTCGAACATCTCGTCCGTGGCTGCTTGCCGCTCCTTTACACCGCCCAGGTAGCCCATGGTGCTGACAAGCTGATCGTAGTCACCTGGTTTAACTTCGGCCTCCAGTCCCTTGCTGGTTACCTGTAGGAAGAGGAGAAAGGAGGGATGGGTTAATAAATGAGACCAAAAACTAGTGCCTAAGCACAGACAGCTCACCATCTGCTGTGTTTAAACTGACGCAAACTGACCTGAACAAACTCAGCAAGCTCGTTGAGGCTGTTTGCGACGTGTTCGATGAGGTGCTGTTTAAACATTAGGCTCCAGCGTTTGATGACGTTGAGCACACCGTGCTTGAAACGTCTGGCGTCTACCCGGAGACAGTTGTTGAACTTCATCGTACCCTCCATCTGTTCGACCTGCAAGTCAAAAAGGCGAATGAGTATGTTCTCTTCATATGCCGTTCCTGAACAGATTGTACGAGGTGCATTCTATTAACAACCAAGGTAATACTATAGGTGCTGGTAGAACCGAGACGCATGGAGATTACAGTACTTGTTGTGGATATGAGAAGTGCACCTCAGTTGAGTCATGGCCGCAGACCGGCCGCGCGCGCCGTGAGCACACGTGATGCCTGCCCCACGTGCACTACATACGGTCTAGAACGTCTCGCAATGTGGGAAACCACGCCAGAACTCCCTCTTTCGTGCGATAGGCCAGGAACAGTCTAGAATGATCAGCGCCTTATGACAGGCTGTAGTGGACACGCTGATTCATTCTCTCTCTCTCTCTCTCTCTCTCTCTCTCTCTCTCTCTCTCTCTCTGTTTTGTCGTGAATAAAGACTCTTGCGATCAGAACCGGCTTTGCCTCCTTCTGACTATTACTCCTGGGGACATATGAGTACTCGTGGTATCAATTATGTCGGAGTGAAAGAGATTTTGAAAAGCAAAGAATATAACAAGGTGATGGTGAAAAGGGTCAGCCTCGCAACCAGCAGCGCTGGGCGTATTTAATGGGCTATGCTGAATATGCGCTAGCCCACAACAACTGTCGTACAGGCGCACGTGTAGTGGTCCTGTGATCAGCTTGCGCTGACACTTTTATCGCATGCCCGGTTGCAAGCCCACACGTGACTCTCCGTTGCCCGCACTTTCACGGCCAATTCTCTGGAGCGCCCTGCGTGGCCCATGCTGCGTTTGCCCGAACCCTGTAGGCGTGCCGGTCGCGTGATGCCTCAAGGTCGTCTTGATGTCTTGCCCTTTGTCTTGCGAGCTATGCACCGTCTGCTGATTGGCTAACGGGCACACCCAGGTCGCGTAAGCTGCGCGCACAGGACCAGACCAGACACACGTCAACTGGCTTTTTCACCGTAAGCAGATTGTTTCTGCAGTGCCCTTTGTTAGCTCCTTTTCCTACAGTACACTGTCCTACGTAATTGGTTTTAATGCCTTCTGACTTTGAGAACCTTCGGTAGTCAACTATCACTCCTTTCGACACACGTGTATACACTCGCGCCGCGTCAGACCTAATCTCTAGTCCCATTGGATGAGACATTCGGACAGTCCACTGGTGCATGATGTGTGTGAGGCCAACACAGGCCAAACGTTTGACTCTCAAATTTCTCCAACCTATACTTCACTACCCCTACCATCCCTCCCACCTGAATTCTCACTTATGCTTTTCCCACACGGAACTGCGCCTGAAGATCACAGCGGCCAGCATTCTACCTACTTACATCAGCCACTGCGATAAGGGTATGAACGACAGAAGCGCTCACCTCCGCATATATGGCCTCAAAGCGGTCCATTTGCTGCTTGAATTGTTCCAAGGTCGGCTGAGTCGGCTGTTTGACGCGGCCGTCGTCGGTGGCGTCAGCAGTACCTCGTTTCGCCTCCTTCACAGCCGCCTCATCGTTGGGCATTTCGCCATGTGTGAGGAAGTACTGCATGAACTTACTCCTATCGTCAGCCCAGAGGTAGGTGTAGCTGTCGAAGCTCGCATGACAGGCAAGTGCCTTTTCCACAGCCTCCTCTATTCGGTCCACGAAGCTGTGCCTCAGCTCAACCAGCATCTCGTTCTCATCCAGTTCATCCTGAAAGGAATTTAGGCAGGAGTAGTTAAGCACAAATGCCGTTTAGGCAGGCTGAGCGAAGACTGGGCGTAAATGACATCAAGATAAGAACGGTTTATATTTAGTTTGCACAAATGCCTACTTATTTTGTAATAGTACGCATTATTGGTTTACTGGTTGGCTCCGACTGTTTTACTCACCGCAAAAGTTCGACATTGTCCTTTCACATATTAGATCGCACTACACACGGAAATCGTTAGTGACAGGGAACTAGGTTAGGATATGCTACCCACCACAAAGCTATGACACAGGCCATCCACATATTGTATGGTAGTGCCCACGGAAATCTTAAGTGGCAGAAGAACATAAATTTGCGAAAAAAACATTTCGCTATCATTGTACGGTGAGGTTTTTATTGCATCTTATATTCGTACTGTACTGTAAACACTATTAACACTCTTCTAAACGTCGCTTTTTCTATTACGGTTTGAAAAGGTTTTTTCAGGAAATAAAATACCTGCGCTACGATTGAAAAATCAGATTCAAATTTTCAGGTCTGATTATCGTTCAGCAAAGTAGGAGTCGTTTCGCTTTCGATTTTTCGAACCGTCGGGTTCGATTCAAGTCCAAATTTTTGCAAATTTCGTTCTGTATATTGTTCAACGATCGCGCGCGTGTTCGTTATATTTTACCTTAGTATAATAATTGTACATTCTAGTTCGTAATTCTATATGAAACATTTGCCAAATATTTCCTACCGCACCACTTTACACCCTGCCCGTAAAACACCTATTACCACTGGACCCATATAACAGAATTCTGGGTTATTGTATGCTTTGGATGGTGATTCCACCAAGCTATCCTTAATGACACAAAACAACAAGTTGTTTTGTCCCTATTTGCGTAGAACACGGTTATACGTGTGGTTAGCATTGGGATAGGAGAAAAGGTAACCCCTGGGAAGGCCCCCCCCAATAGTGCGGGGGAAGATACTCATACGCGTATGCAACGTTACCTTTCTACAGAGGGCGCGCGATGCTCATAAAACCGGTCGAAAGTTTATTCAGAATAGGATTTTTGACAGAAACACCACCTTACACGCGGTCACCGTTCTTACTTGCCTGTGAAGTGAATCCAAGTTCGTTCAGACATTTTAAGATTTGGCGGCGAATCGTCTGGTGAAACTAGCAACCTAGCAAGCAACCAGCGCCTAGCCAAAGCTAACGCGTGCTGCCACCGAAATTAGTCTCCTGTGCGAAGCCGGCACGATAGCGGTGATTCCGTGTTCCAAGTAACCACCAGCGACGAAGCGGGCTTTAAATGGTATGCCCAAGGCTCTTGCCGACGCGAGAGCCAAACGGAAGAACTGAAATTAAAACACTTATCCGCGATTTCCTCTGGTGAGTGAGAATCCGAGACGTCAGGCCAATAAAAGTTTGGTCCAGCGATCGCATCTTCTCCATCGGTAGGAGCGGATATAATACGAGTATCGGTTGAAAAATAAAAGACTGCCTTGCACAGGTGCAGATACAGGTTCTGCTTTCGGTCCTTCCTGTAAGGATGTATCTGACGGGCGACTATAGCCCGGTTCGGCAAGCTTATTCCAGCAGTCTAAACTGCCGAATATCTATGGACCGCTGAATAAACAAATCAAAAATGGGTGCTGCACTTGGTCTACGCCATTATTTGTATGTGGTTTCAATGATCCGATAAAAAACCACAGCGATGCTTGTTGGTCACGTTCCTACGCGACCATCGAATTAAGACTTATTAGGATAGAAGCTTAAGCACTTATCACGTGTTAGGTTGCGTATTAGGTGAAACTTTGTGAAAACAATAGTCTATCTGAACGGACTTGATTTTTACGGGATCTTCAGACAAGATAGGAGGTGGAAAGGAGGGGTATTAGTAGCACAGGGGAAAAATTCACATTCGCATTTTGATATGGCTCAACGGCGGATGAGAAAGAAAGCGGTTTCGGGAGTAAGTTCTGAGAAAAACGATGCCCAAGGCGCTAAAACACAACTTAGTTGTTTGTTTTCTGACGGTTCTAAAACATGCTGGGTTCTGGCTTGAAGGTAGGGGATCGTTATTTTTTATTGGACGGGAACCCGCTTTTTGGAAAACCCCTAGCGCCTAGCCGATCACTGATTGGGCTAAACGCGGGTATGGCAGCCCACGCTGATTGTGTGACTGATATCACGCGGCCGGTTTGGCCCGCTGTGTCATGGGCGGTTGGGTTTTTCTTTCGCTTCAACTCGTGCTTCAATTGGATCCCACAATTCCGTCGCGTTTGAAAGGCTCGGTTAAATTTTCAAGAGCTAGGAGGTATTCAGGTCAGCAGAAAATGACCACGAGGCTGCAGTTGTATGCATCTGCTTGCTAATACCTGCCCGCGCTTATCCAGCTGCGAACCACTAAAGTCCCTGGTCCGCGTGGATAGCAATTTTCTGATCCCATATAACCACTTGGCTGTGGAATCCGTCGGCAATGTTTGCATTCTATCAGCCGAATTCCTTACCAAGTATCATCACGAAAGTGTCTCAATTGTGAAGGTATAGTCCGCAACGCACAGCTTACGTAAAAACGATCATTTTGGGGGATGATTTTCACACCATTTTTTAACTACCCGAACATTATCTCGCGTACATCGAACTGAAGTTATTCTCTTGTGAGCCTTTTTGGGTAAATACCAACAGTGAGGGAGTAGGGAACTGCAAAGACAGTTGAGGCGAGAACTGAATAACGGAGGCAGCAGAAGACGGCGGCCTTACCACATAGCTTTGAAAGTTCTTTGTTTTGGCCAGTCGTGGTATCTGGGCAGCTTGTGCGTAAATGGAGTCAAGTAAGTCGTTTTGAATATCCAAGAAGGTAGTTGAGGGGCCAAACTCCAATGGCGGCACGAAGACTATCGCCGGAACCTGAAACGAAAGGAATCAGTCAAGTGCATAGGGTTAAAACGGTAACTTAGATGGATACTACACGGTTATCTTCTGCTGGGGTTGGGGGAGTTTGATCCGAAACTTTCGATCTGCGCCTATAAAGCTGAGTTTAGCTTGATTTACTCCAAGGCAGAACTTAACTGCTGAAGAAATTAAAAATCAACAAGTTAAAAACTGGATTATCTGTCATAAAGCACACTGGGGGACCCAGTGATGAGCCAAACCCCTCATGACTCTTTCGTGCTACGGCGAAACACAAGTGCCTGGGTTCTTAGCTAGTACCTGTGCTGCAAGAAGGGTGTAACTCAAACTTCGGTACTTCTGAAGTAAAGTCTACTTTAGCCAATCAACCAGTCCTGGTTCTGTCAATAAATATTTGATCGAACAGTTTGAATATGCTGATAGACGTGCCGTTCGTTTGGTGTGTGTATTAAATTCTAAGACCTTAGATAGTTAGTTAGTTGGCATTGATCCAGGGGATGTTTTAGAGGTCTAACTCCACGGGGCTACGGCTGATGGACATGAAAATGCAGTTGATGGGCTATCTCATGCAATCTTACGCTTTTTACAAGTAATTCCCTCTTACTTAAACGCAGCCCAAGCTGAAGCCCCCAAAGTCTTACAGCAATAAAGTTATGATCGTTCTTCACAATAGGGCAGATTATGATTTATGAAGGAATATAACGTTTTATAGAAACACAAGCTTTTATAACAAAGTGGAAAATTCCGAAAAAGTAAAAATCAGGCGTACTTGGTTAACTTAAGTTTTACCTGTAGAGGAAGCCCGTTCATGCAAAACCACTGAGTAAATAAAGCAACAAAAGTAAAATTACGTTGGAAAATAATCGTTTTATCAAGTTTTTGAATAAAAAAGCTTCCATATTACGTGCAATATGGTGTATGGGTGTTACCGAAGAGCCTAAATTTCGATTATGTATTCTAACACGTTTTCACGAGAACTTCTCGTTGTTTCTTTCGTTTTTGCATCGCTTAACTTATGTTGAACTAAAACAACCACGTTTTCGCTTGATATGCCCCATTGGGATATCACAGGAGTAATATATTGCTGCAGCTCACTTGCAGACATGCCGGTCAGTGACTTATAAATTTACATATAATTGTCGGCAGCAATTGTAAACGTACCATTTTTGTACACTAAGAGTTATTGCCTTCCGCCATATTTTTTGTAATTATTTCAATATTTCTATTACGAAGAGGTTTAGATCTTCGATGAAATTCTAATTAAGACTTTACGATTTTCACTGGCTTTAAACAATTGACCATAAATAATGAGTATATTCTATGTGCTTACCAAACTCTTCAAAATAACATATATCTTGAAAGCTTTTACTTAAATAACCAGCTTTTAAACATATTTTTCTCATGCAGTTGTCTTGATGTGTCATAGTTTTACAACCACCCAATCATGTGAACTCATTGCCGAGAAGAATGAACGTCTACTAAAAAGTCGCGAATAAATATGCTCAAGATTGATTTAGAAAAATTTTTAAAAAAGTTTACCCTTGAAAAAAAGCTTTACTTACTTTGGCATCTGACGTCTGAATCCTTTAATTTTTTGATGATAATGTCAAGATCAGAATGTGAAATTTTGGCATATGGATTGATTTCCCTAACAATTAGGGTTATCACTTCTGTTATAAATGAAAAAGCTACTTGTTTTGCCTAAAACGGAACAGTTTTCAGCATATTTGGTTACTTCTAGACTAAGTTCTACAATAACAAATACAAAGTAGAGTGGCAATAATATCAAAGGCGATTTTTGATAAAAACTGTTTCGTACAATTAATTTAGTTACCATATACTAATAAAGTTCTCAAACGCATTCCTTGCCTGTAAACCTTCAAATATAAAATATAAATTTTATATGGAGTAATGCAAAGAATAACTTCAAAAGTTTATTACTCAATTTTATGGCAAAAAATTTGGCAGATTTGCAAAGTATAATTTTTCAAACTTATTTCGCTTTTTTATTCCCAAAAGTAATGCGCTATCTCCTACTTACACTAAACTTAATTCCGCCAATGCAAAACAAAACTTTCCGTTTTGTGAACAGATATAATTAAAAAGTTTCTGCATTTCCTGAATGTTCTTTTATAGTGCAACATGCAAATGCAAGAAGTTCTTTTCCGCAGAGTTTAATAGCATAGGAAATTCCTCGGATATCAAAAACGCTAAATTTTGCCCATTTTCGTTTATATTTTCTCCCAGTATTCTGGTCTGAACGTAATTAAATTCTAGTAAACAACATTTTGCGACCCAGTTCAACCCAATGAACTAACAAACAACCTCAAGTGCGTGTTACATCCTCCAATCCCCGACCTTGCACCAGCTATGCAATCTACTGTAGTTCGAATAGAGAATCGTTCGTCATTACATAGATTAACTGGCAGTCCTAGACACAAATATTCCCTTCTTGACCGATACCCATTTTGCGGTGACTCAGTGACAGTCAATCGATAAACACGACGTAGTACCAACAATGGCAATGACAACGTGCGGCTTATTTATCGTCATCAGTCAGCCAAAATAATCAGACAAAATGTGAAGCCCGAATGCACGCCACTCGCCGAAATGGCATCCCCATCAATTCGTGATCGCACTGGGGTTGTCCTTTCTGCCTGACGCTCACCTAAATTTTGACGTCACATACATGGTTGCTTAGAGCAGAACCTTGCGCGGATGTACTTTTAGGCGTGCCTCCGACGAGACACAAACTGGTGCGCGAGACATGAACCGCCCACTCGGTGTCTGCATTGCGCCGTCCAACCAATCACATTCAAAGCCACGAGACTGAGCGAGGATTCGGCAGCCGCCCCCGATTACTGACGCTAGAAGTCACTTGGCATTCTACCCCTTCGCGGGGCGGACGCGCGCCGCTGCTCTCCCACATGGCTCTCACGGTCGAACTCTGCGCCAGACCGAGTCAACCCTTCTGCTAACTATGCTCCTATTATTCTGTACAGAATACAATCTTCCTTCTCCTCTGGCTTTCCAAGTCTTCTCTCATCTTCTAGGAACCGGGCCTGGAAGATCGCAGCCGTTAGGGGTTCAACATTCGTAGCCTTAACTCCTTTGCGATAGCATATCCGGCGTTACTACGGGATGGTCGCCCTCTAACTGCTTACTCGAGAAGTGCTTTGCAGTTACTAATAGCGGCAAGGTCTTATTCAGGAACCATTCTGGAGAGCACTTAGGGCCAATTAAAATCTGTTCCAAAAAGTTTCCAAAGTTCACCGTTTCTAACGCTTTTGGTTCTCAAACTGTTTTTTGCCTTCCATAAAGGTCTATCTTAGACGAAGGAGCCTGAGTAGAGTTGAACAAAACAGAGTTGTTTGGCGCAACAATGGAAGGTATTTGCTTCCAAAGCGCCAGTGTATGCACATCGGTTTCTAGCATGGTGAGGAACCAATCCTGTGTTGACTAAATGCTCCTTACGGGGTATGTGCCAAGGCGACTTGGCGTAAAGGAGGAGAGAGAGTGACGTAGGGAGAGGAAGATTAGAAAGAGAAAGCGTGCGGGAGAGGAAGGAGGGAAAGGGACAGGAGGGGGGTGGAGGCAGAGAGAGAAAAAGAGAGAGAAGACGATTGACGACTAGTCATTCGTACGTGATATTTCACTGATGAGCTGTCTGTACAATTTACAGGTTGAAAAGGCAGCATTGAAAGATTGTGTCACCATGTCATAGCCCGTCCACTTCCTCAACATAAATATACTCTTACGACTTCTGCCTGAAGAAATGTGCACAGAGATTGGTTGATTAACAAGGTAGTATCCGAATTGACTGCGAAATGGCGCTCACTGTAAGGCTCGATACCAGTTCCAGTGTTAGGAAAGGCGGTCTTGAAAGATTGCATCGTCATGCACGACAATGCCATGCCTCGTCTGATTCCCCAACATTATCCTTTATAGTTATATCCCCCCCTTTCTACACTGACGAGTGCCATTGTTTAACTAATTGGATTCAGTTGCGTATGATTGACCTATAAAATAAATTTGAGTTCACACAATTGTGAAAAAACGCGAGGCGTTTGGCGGGATTGGAACCCGCGTACTAGAGAAGGCCTTAACCGGAAGCCAACGCTCTAACCGCTAAGCTACAAACGCCCCACCTCGTGCCACGAATTTAATCACACTTGGGTCGATATTACCCGCCCAACTTTACCGCTCGTGTGGAATCCACCAATGCGGAAAGACACCACTTCAAATCATGATGGCTTAATAGGTGTTTGTGGGAATCGAAAAATTGCCTGAGATGTATGACCGAAAATGAAAATATGGCAAGTAACTGTGCATTTCCTATGTGTTTCTTATCGTCAGCAGGACTTATTTCAGGCTCAAGCGTCGAGGTTTCGAGACTCGAACCCCGGTTCATATGGTCATATACTTGATGTGACATTCACCAGTCTGACCTAGTTGGTTGCTCATAGCCGGACGTTCAAATCAACATGAATCAACTGTACTTCGCTCTGCAATTAGATCACGTTAATGAGTACTGCTCTCTCATGACCATCAGCAGTCCTTTTCATTGTGACAAACCCGAGTAGCTGCAGCTTACTCTGTTTTACTAGTCAAAAAAAGCACAAATTTGTGACTTTTCTGTGAAATGCAACCATCACAAAATCCAGGATGCTGATTGGCACTCACCGCCAGATCCATTTGCACTTCAAAGAGAGGTGCAAGGGTGGGGGTGTTTTCTGTCTCGTCGAGAAGGTAGATGAGACTGCATCGGATGGCACTGATGAAGCCATCACGTACAATTGTGTCAATCTCTTCCACATAAGTACGCCAAGCCTTGGAGTCAGCTTCCGCGCGAAACAGCTGGCGGTTTTCCTATCATTATGAGGAGGAAGAAGAATAAACATTTCGTGAGCGGTAATAATGAAAAGTCTGGCAATACGGAAAACAAAAACTCTGATGATTTACCTGCCAAAATAACTTGGCTGGGCTTATGTGACGAGATTCAATATTCTAACAAAATAATAAGTGTTTTGGAAGGCTCACACAATTCACCCTACTTATTCGTGAAATACCCCACAACCTGGAAGTTACCTACTCATGCAATCCATCAATGCTGATACAGTAAGCTGACTGCCCAAACACGATGCCTTAAACAATCCATATAAAGAAATTTTAAGCAACTTTTCCCAGTCGCCAACTTGAAGATTGCGTATCCAGCAGAATTTACCGTAACAAAAAATTTCGCGATTGCTCAACAGCTACATCCACTCGCTGCATTAAGTGGGTAAGGAATGAGAGAATACAACAATTTACATGCACTTGCGGATGCGGATGCAAGTACATAGGGTGAACACAATGGCAATTGGCTGCCAGAGCTGAGGAGCGCTTGCCCAGTTGGCTGTAAAAACAGGAGAATAGGACTCCCCTTTCTTCCATTAGTGAACACCTATTGGATACGGGTCATTCTGTAGACCCCAAAACATCCTTCCGAGTACTTGTTCGGGCACGAACAACTCGTACCTTGCGCTACCTGGAGGCAGCCCATATACGACGGTAAAAAACCGACCTATGTAAACAGCTGGAGCATGTTGTAAACCTTGCTTTGCTCTGGTAACACCCGGCTTCCAGATTTTAAATCTCCCCTGCCCGCATTTTTGCTTTAACATTGATCCCTATCTCGCTGTCCAAAGTGTTTCACTTGCTTATTCGACTAATTAGCCCAATTGTTGTGTTCTCTCATTCGTTACTCACTTTATGCAGCGAGAGGGCGTAGCTGATGAGCACTCGCGAAATATATGTTTCCAATAAATTCTGCTGTATACGCAATCTTCAAATCCATATACAATCGACCAGAGGACTACAAGGCACAGTTACTGAATAAATGTTTATTACCGGAGCC
This sequence comes from Ligula intestinalis, assembly GCA_036362985.1. Classification (NCBI taxonomy): domain Eukaryota; kingdom Metazoa; phylum Platyhelminthes; class Cestoda; order Diphyllobothriidea; family Diphyllobothriidae; genus Ligula; species Ligula intestinalis. The sequence continues at coordinate 45,723,689 of JAYGXS010000005.1, forward strand.
CTGGACTCTAAGGTGAGTAGAGTGTTGGCCGTACTTAAGCCTTGCGGTGCAGTTGTGTGTCTGAAACCTCCCAAAGCCGCTGAGGTTTTTATTAGTGAGTTAAATGAATCAAATTTAGTGTTTCAGTTAGCGGTTTACAAAGATAACACCACCTTCCTCCTTCTATGAACACGGAGACCTGGTAAGCGACAGTGTTCGTACAAAATCAGAATGTTACAGGAAGTGGTAAATCAGAAATTAGTAGGCACAGATGCTGTACTAGAAAACCAGCTGGTCAAATCTTAGTGGAAGTACCTAAAACTTTCTTTGTCGTATTGACAAACTAGAGGGGCTGTTGAGTACTTTTAAATGTGACTAAACTGTTTGTGAACGCCTGTTTTTATTAGCGGACGTGTCTTAAAGTTTTGTCAGAACAACTGACTATGAGAAAAAAGCTTCAAAAATTGGTAAAAAGCTTCAATCTAGTTTTGACAGATTTACAACAAGAATTCCCCTCATTTCTTTTAAGCGGTTCGTAAAACAGCGAACAAACAGGCAAGCTGACTCTCAGTGGTTTTTTCTCTGACTTCAAATATTTTGGTGCGATATATATTGCTTGATAAAATACTGTTTTTAATCATCCTCCGGAAGAGGTTGAAGAAGATGGGGCAATTCCTGAGACCAAGCTGTACTTAAACTGGCGTTTCAAAAGCATTATCACTTCCATCATCAGAGCATCGCCTCTATTCTCCTGTTGGCGTCGTCATCTTAAACACAACTCGGTCTCAGGACTTGCCCCATCTTTATCTTCCTCTTTCGGGGATGAGGAAAGCAATATATATATGACATCGCTTACGACATATGGTATTTTGCGTACCTTTTATCATCGATGACCTCGTTTAAGTACAGTCTTAGATGGGGATAGTTAACGTGCCGCCCCTGCAGGCCATGGGACTAGTTGCTGTGGCTTTACATTCCAGGAAAATGTGTATTAAGGATGGGGCTAGGGCTAAAGTAATGTGAGGGCTACGGTCAAGGTTAAGGATAGGGTTACGCTCAGAATGAGGAGATGCGATCGGTGGAACAGAAAGGGCATTTGCCCGACATTTCGGATTTTAGCTTGAACCCATCATCATAGGCAACCACAGATAAGGATGGTTGAGGCACAACGTACGCACTATCCATCCTCCGTAATGATCACGCCATGACATGCGTAAAACAATTATCAGCTCTCGCGATCACCGCTAGGGCGAGAGGGGGGAGGTCATCATTGGTGCTATGATGCCGTGGCAGTTCGACCCCAGCGGCGATCGCGAGAACTACTACTTTTAGTCCGCATTGTTGTAATGGAAGCCCAGGCTGAGATATCACCGCCTAATAACGCCTTGTGTGAGTTGCCAAAGAAAGAACACGACAAGAAGGGTGCAACGACAGTAGGACAACAAACAGTGTAACACGATGTCCATTGAGCCAATCAGCTCCTTTCCCGAAATAGTCGCTGGTTGGATTGGCTAATGACTCAACGGCTGACTTTAGTTTGATTTCTGAATTATCGATTGATTTACGGCTTGTGTACGTTCACGCGTGTGGGCCGATCGATAGCCTGCTTGGAGTCTGGCTATGGCTTGCAAGCTACTGTTTGCTAAGGCTGTTCATTAGGCCGTCCTAACACGTATTTGATCGGATGGCGCAACTACGGACCGTCAATACTTCGCACTTTGTGCCTCTAACAGCCTTATTTGCGGTTGTCTCTGATTATGGTTTTGCGCGGGAATCTGAAACTTCAGGCCAATAAATTTCTTGCTCCAGTGATTAAACCTTCTCCTTTGTCAAATGGCTTCTGGGACTCGCCCCTTCGCCCTATCAGCAATATGGTTACGGTTAAGGTGAGTGTTCGGATTAGGATACAGGCATAGTTAACCTTCCTACAGTTTAACGCAGTGAGTGCGTTCCTTCTTCCTTGGCCTTCAACCGGGGGAGGAGCCTAAACGTTGCCCACTGAAGAAACTTTAAAGACCTAGTCAGTGGCTTCAATCTGTCTAACATACGTGCACAATTTCACAATTGAAGTTCTTCAAATAAACTGGTTCATAAGGTAGAAAAGGCCCAAAAAAGTCTCGTCCCAGTGGTTTCCCGTGACTTCTAACATTTCAACGAGATATCACTGACCTCACATAAGGCGTATAGTAGTTTTCATAGGCTCAGACCTTAGCGCAGGTCTGAGGAAAACCTCATTTCAGTACGGAAATAGCATTGACCACAGTCCATTCTCCCCGTAGATCGAGTACTCACCTCGAGGATGGCAGTGATCCGCTCGCCTGCCTCGCAGATCTCGCTGTACCGCTTGCTAGCACGTTCTTCCCTGTCCTCCAGAGCCAGCAGGGCCTCCCGTTTGCCCTCTTTGCGTTCGAAGAGGGGACATTTGTTCCACGTGGACATCAGTGCGGAGATCTTTTTCACGTTCTCCTGACCCTGTACAACCCTGGCCTTCAGGTCCTTGACGAGATCTCGTGTGGACTCAATATACTTCCAGGTGTCTGGAAAGAAGGCAGTTGAGACTGTCGTCAATAGGAAACAAGAGCGGAGCGAGTACTATGCAAATCAAGGAGATAAGTTGTGCTCATTGCAATGCTTTGATTCTCGCCAGCCAGTCAATTTTAGTCTAGAGAATGCAGTGCAAACGCAAGAGCTCAGTGACAAAGAGCAATCCGTAAAGAAAAGAAGAAGACTGTTTGAGCATCGGAACAATAAGTCTGTTATGCTTAGCTTTCGAACCCCGTGCAGGAGGAAATTGTCGGGGATAGTATCGGCAAAAGAAAAAGGCAAAACTTATAGGACTTGCAAACCAATCAATGATCAATGACGCAAGTACGGGGCAAGACTGCATGGAGCGCTACTTGCCGACGACAGATCGATAACTCGATTGATTTAATCCTCACCCATGGACCAGGTTTCAATCAGTGATCGACTGGCCATGGTTACGGTGAGACGAAAACTGACTGAAACCTGTTTTTCGGATGGGGACCCAATTGACTGATACATCAATCGGCCACCGGCAAACACTGCTCCGCGCAGTCAACTCCAGACTTTTGACCTTGATCACAGATAGGCTTGTCTTATTTCTATAAGTGTTGATTTTTGGCGCCCCGGACGCGAGTTATAACTCGGGCAATCCTGAGGGTACCAGAACAAAGGAACCTTACTGGCAACCGCTTCATGAAAATTACCTTCAAAGGGCGGACATAAGGCCAGAGCAAAGGGGGCACGCGCAAGCGAAACTGCTCCGGGGCCGGATTGCTGCTATCGTGAGGTCACGCTGAGGACAAATGCACACGCGCGCGTAAGCAAGCGCGGCACGGCCACTCGTGGAGACACAATGGGGAGCAATGACTACTGGCCCTTAAATATTCTGCCACCAATGAAGGCGACACACTGTTGTTGAAAACGCTGCCGATGACCCGAGATTCTGCTGCTAACGACCCGGGACACGACTGCTAGAGACACGGAACGCTGTTGGCCGAGACAACGACAGAACACAAGCCGCTGATGGACACCCGAGACAAGCTGCTGGACACAAAAGAAACAGAGCTGATGTACTAGTAGAACTGACAGTTCGATACTATCTACTATCCTGTTCTGCCTTCTCTTCCTAACACGTAACTGGGGGACATAACTGGTGTTGATGCAGGAACACACTCGGTTATAACAGTTAATTTTCCGCTGCTGGCTCTACCTTATGAAGATGGATGCCTGCACGCGTTTGCGAGCTAAAAATAGTGAAAAACTGCTCTGGTGCTTGACCAGCCTTCAGTTTCCCGTAATGAACTCCTGGTAATCAAAGCTTCTCATTTATTCGAGCGTTATCTTTGTTAGGGGAGGAACGCTAAGACAATGACAGTTAGGTTACATCAGAATGCGCCTGAGTATTCTTCCTCGATACAGATCGTTGGGGGAATAGCTTCACACGGTGGCAGCTAGCGAGCAAAATGAAGTTGAATGCAATTCAGACCAACATGATCGCTGTTAGATAGTATAGGACACAACAACTGCGGCTGTAGACAAATCTGCAATGTCTATGCGGTCTTCTGAACAGTTTTATGCATTTCACAAAGAAGAACCAGATCTGGCTGAAGTTCAATTAAAAGTCTGGCTCTGTCTGAGTTGGGCAGCCTATCACCTGTTCGTTTTCCGAATCCCGCTGCCCCAACGGCATGCGCCTTCGCAAGCGCCTGTTCCACTTGGTGACCTGAAGACCACTTGACCGACTTCCACTCGCAGACATACGTGTGCACACACGCATGCGTGCCCAAGTAGTCGCGCTCCCTAAGGACCACTTCACACACCACCCCTTTGGCCAACACAGCAGGGGGCCTTTGCAGACACCATCCCGTCGGCAAAATTGCAACACACCATAACATAACACTTGAACTCGCTTCACAGCCATGTAAAAGCAACTGATATCACTTCCACACGACACTCAATCGGCTCTCTCAGGCCTGGTTGGATGCAGTCAGGACCAGCCCTGGCTTTGCCAGTGGCCACTGCCACCTGAGTAAGCAACTCAGTGTTCTGTACACAATAAAACCCTCATTCTGGTGACTCTTGCTTTTTACCTCCAACCTGGGATTCAACGTGATGATTGTAGTGATCCGAGTGCAACCATTGCTTAGACCGCTACAATCTAAGGTTGACAATTAACCTGACCCCGACAAGTTTACTGCAGCCAGAAAATAATACTTTCTGGTTGGAAAAACCGAAGGCATGTTGCATGCCTGCGACCATTTAAAGCGTTTCTAAGGAACAGGATCTTACAACAATCACTGCCAATTTCTCAAAACCTTATCGTTGCAAACATGGAAGGCACCGAATGTGATGTAGTGAAATTAATTCAGAGACAACGTTTTGAGATTGAGCTAAAAAGGGAAGACAGTCGTTCGCAAAATACAGACCGATTTTGGGTTAACAGAGGGTCACAGTTGAGGCCTTCATAACAGCCATAGCTGAGCCCGAAAGCTTGTGAATGATTGGCCGCTCGATAAGAAGATTTCGATCCCGAAAGTGTTTGCCATTTTCACTCAAAAAGCGATTTTTCTAAGAACTCGGAATCTTTCATTGTCAGTTGAAGAACACACACCTTGTAAACTTAACACAGGGTTGCGCCAGTCTTAGCATCCTTCTGATTGCTTCTGTTCAAATAAATCCAGGCCTACCTACTCTACGTAAGAATGGGTCGCCATAAATCGAGTTAAGAGATTTAGTTCTAGTGGTTGAAAAAGTAGTACAAGGAGGACCGTGGGAGAAGCTCATCGGAAAAGAGCTGATCAGATTCCACGACAGTAGGGTTAGGGCTGTCGTGCTTAGAAACTAATAGGGAAGGTTGTTGAATGATGTGCGGAATTTGTCTGTTAGGAAACCGTTAATCAAGCGGCGAATAACATATTCATTAACAACACCCATACACTCTGCATGGAACTGTGCATTTTTACGTATGATTTCGCACTATCATACCAGGGCTCATTCAACAGTAAGGTAAATGTTTGCTGTCTCAATTTTCGGACGTTTGGCATTCAGAGAAAGCCTTTAATACGAATTTTTGCATAATTCAACACTCTACTTTTTATCATCTTTTTAATTGCTTCGTTCGGATCACTACTTCCTTTGCAATGACGAGGGCCTCCGGGCCTTAAAATAAAATTTATTTATTATTTACGTGAGTCTCCTGTCTTTTTCTCGCACAAACTGACATTATTTCCCCTCTTTTAAGCTTGGAGGCGTTCGGTTGCTAATCATCTCATATTACAGAAACATGTTTTTTGTCACAATCCGTAAATGGTTCTACTTTCACCCTTACTAAAGGCAAGATGTAAGCAACCCTAAAAATGATGCATCAAATCTTAAAAGCGGCTAGCTTAACAGACGTGTAGAAGTATTCGAACAGACTACCATTTGGTGGTCGAATATCTTTTAATCTACTCATTGGCTCAGTAAGGTTTAGTGAGGAGTGCGGCAGACGCCCACGTCCCCCCTCGTTCTCCAAGGCTCGCTGCCCCATAGTCGTGTCGTCACAAACAACTGTTCCAATGCTTTCTTTCACTGGCACCCCCGCCCCTCGAGTTTTAACCTCAAAGCTGTTTCTGACCAACCGATAACAGCTGCGTCAACGTCCCATATTCTTCGGCGTGCCGGCGGACCCGACAGTTCATCTCAGATTGATCAGTCCGTACACACGTGTGCACACACCTGCGTATGTATACACGTGCGCGCACGTGCCTACCTAAGGGGCACTTGACTAAGCCACCCCTCGGCCGATGCAGCAAAGACCTCGGCAGGTGACATCCGCTCATGCAATTGCAACACACCAATGACAGAACGCTTGAGCTCGCTTTACTGTCATGTAAAAGCAACTGTCATCATCCCCACACGACACTCAATCGACTCTTCGCGGGAATGAAGGTGGTTATTGTAACAATATTGTAAGGATGGGAGACAAAGGATTTCGATTATAATTTGCGAAAAATTTACGGTGTTAGAACTAGTTGTCCAAGAAAACAAACGAAAGCCCTAGTTTTACATTCGGTACCATACCATTTTTTGTCTTTTACTTCGCGCCACTTGTTTTAGTGCGTATTAGCAAACACTGGCTACCGGGGAAGGCTTCTCGCTTGCACTGAATCACAGATGACGTGTCGTCTAATCGGTATATCGACTTTTCTCAGCCTATCAGGTCTTTTGCTCTTGCCTTATGTGTACTCCTTATTAAGAATTACTATTACTTTATCATTATTAGCATTAATTCCTGATTAAGAGTTATTAATTATTATATTTACAGACATACATGTTCGTTTTATGCGTTTTTCTACTGCAAACACGGGAAATGAGCATGTACACACCTCACAACATTTGCAAAAAAGACATGATTGGGCATTGACCCCCGATAACTGCAATAAGATGCCGTCTAGGGTAAGTAAGACTGTGGCGGACGTCCACGTCCCCTCCCTCCGTTCTCCGCCCCATAGTCGTTTCGTCACAAACAACTGTTCCAATGCTTTCTTTCACTGGCGCCCCGTCCCCGAGGCTTGACCTCGCAGCTGCTCCTGGCTAACCGATAACAGCTGCGTCAGCGACCCCCATCCTTCGGCGTTTCTGCACAACCACTACATAACCGCTACAAACTGTACCAATTAATCATATCTTAGTCTTCAAAAGTTCTATATATTCTATTTTCTGCTGGCTTTGACATTTTGCATGAAGAAGGGAACAGATTAAAGTGGATCATTTGTTAACTACTCCCAGAAGCAAGCCAGTGGTCAGAGGGCTCCGCTCCTAGGTATCCCTCGATACGACACTATGTTGACTTGACGAGACTTCGACTTTGAGGAGACCTGAGCTGGCAACAAGACTAGACAATCATTTCTAATTGACCATCCGCATCTGTTACATACTATAGTGGCTGTTTTCGTACATATATCATTTGAATATGACGTTTCATAGTTCGTCCTTGTGCTAGGCATGCTACAATTATTTTTTAATATGGTTTTGTTTAATGCAACGTCAATTAATTTTAGTAACCCATTCCCCATTCAGTTGCGCTAAAGATACGTGGAAGTAGTAAACATAGGCCCTCCTCTCATCTCTTGTCTTTTCGGTAAAATCAGGAAGCCCACTAGCATGGTATCTAAGAGTGACTTAGTTTAGCACGACAGTATGGTGTGAGATCGGGCTATCAGTTGTTGTAACTCGTTAAACCATCACCTGCCCGTAACGAGTTCTATCTAGCTATACCGCCGTTATCGAAGATGTTCGCCTTGATCTCGTCGTGTTAACGATGAATATGTGTCTGCTTTTGCCTGTCGTTCGGAATCGCAGCATCCAAAATCTCAGGAAAAGCCTACGCTTTCATCAGTGTCCAATATATTGAAAAGCTAATGGCATAATGTTGTCAAGTCTGGCACCTGTACATCAAAAATGCGAACTGTTAAAACGGCCGAGTCATAACTCGGGCCGTCCTGTGGGCAGAAGAACAAAGGAAGCAACAGGTCATTCTGGTGCATGCAAAACGGGCCAAGTCGCGCGACCTTCAACGGCAGGATGCAAAGGCGTTAGGCGCACGCGAGACCGCGGTCATGCTAAGGTCACGCCTGGTCAGGGACAAAACGCGCGCGCCAAGTGTCACATTTACGTCGACGCCCGATGGCCACTAGCAGAGGGACAAATAGGGAATAAAGATGACTGGACCTTAAATAGCGAAGCTGCGAGCAGAAAGAGCCTCTCTTGCTGGAGACGCTACCGACGACCCGACATTCTGCTGTTAGCAGCTCAGTACACAGCTGCTAGAGACACGGAACGCTGTTGGCCGGGACGACGACCGAACACAAGCTGTTGGACACACAGAAGACAAAGCTGATGTACTAGTAGAACTGATAGGAATGTACTATCCGCTAACCTGTTCTACCTTCTCTTTCTAACACGTAACTGATGGACATAACCGATGCTGACACAGGAACATACAAGGTTATAACATGAACGTTTTCCGCGCGTAGCCTGGCCTCAGTACGAACGAGAGGATCTCCGGTGACAGCCAATACCGACGCCCCGAACTTTTAAATTTACTCAGAAATTAATCTTGATCTTGGGGTAGATCAGTATATTCCAAGGTCTTAATGCGCATAGCCTAATTTGATGGGAATATCTAGGCTGAATTCCATCAAGCACTACGGGATAGCCGCGTAATATTCGCAGGCTGCCAACACGCAGTCAGGCATATAACACACGTGGGTATTTACCAAACTGGCAGCCCAGACAGGCGTTTTGCTCATATGCTGTCGCTACATAGCATAGGTTAGGCTCATCAGTGGGTACGCCAAGAATTCCCTATGTGCTTTTTGGTACATATTCCGAACCCCTTGCAGCTGTGCCACGTAGCGACAACATATATGCGAAACACCTGTATGGACTTTAATATACTAGCAGGGTAAATGATTACACAGATTATCTTCACCATTATAGGGTCTGCGGTGATGAAAAATGCGTAAGTTTTGCTGTACATAGTTTTGGTGTTCTAAAACGCGTCTCCTGCGTAAGACAGCTTTTACAAGGCCGACAGGAGAGCGCTTAACAGGTAAATAACGTGTCAGAGGCCTTTTCGGAATATCCCTCAATCACTCCTCTCATACTGGGTCTGCCATGACGGAAGCTGTAAACATGTATCGGTGCTGCAGCCTACCTCCTCCAAACGCGAGATGCCTCAGACGTGGTCTCGCGGGGCAATCTTGGCCGTCCAGTCGCTCGACCCAGCGCGATGGCCGATGTCCGCCTTCGAGGCGTAACCTTTGCCCTCGGGCGGCTGGGGCACACGCGCGCACCCCACACTAGCCGGACCAATCAGCAGTCTGAAGCTAACTCGCCCAATGCTCGCTCTGGGCCCTTGTAACTATTCCCACGCTTCGGACACGGTCTGCCGCCTGGCTGATCGGGCTCTCCGTAGTCTATCTTCTTCCTGCGTATTCTCCTTGTCCACTGTGTACACAATAAACTATCCCTACTATTCTGGCCTCCACCGACTTCTCCTCCACTAAGTAACCATAGTCTGAAGTTCACCGTTTTTTGGGTTTAACTCACTTAACCCCTTGCTACAAACACACACCTCTTAATGAGTTAATAGACCAACTTACCGTCACTGGTCCAGTTGAGCTTCGACTGTGCCTCCATCAGTTTCTTCTTCACAGCCTCCATTTCGCCGCTGATGAGATCGGCCTCTTGGTCGCTCACTTTGGTGTGCAAATAGTTGTACCACTGAGTGATGAGATCCAAATTCAGGACGTAATTTCGCAGGGCATCCTTCTGAGCGTAGAGTCGGCAGGCAGCTTCAGGCAACTCCTCCGGCCCCTTCACCTGGAGATACTTCATCTCGCGTAGAATGGCCTGAAGCTGTGCAAAAAATGGCGGATCAGGAAATTTGGTTGGCCGGAGCCCAGTGGCATTCGGGGTGCAAAACAAAAAAGGGGGCTGTATGTTACGGGTATGCCGTGCGTAGATGGACAGTTTGGCTTTGCCAATACAAGTGAACATCCGTGTCCCAGGAAGCAATTGAGATGAAGAAGAAGTCTCGATCGCTGGGACAATGTGTTTATTCGCCTGACGTTTTGATATCCGTCGCGGATTCGTCATCAGAGACATGAGTAGCAGAAAGGTTAAGTATGCACAGACGTTTGCAGTATTTATAGGACACATTCATTACTGCAAGCATACAGCAACAATTAACGTTAATTGCCTTCTTGTGCGTGGAGCGCACTGCAGCGAAGAAGAAAACAAAGTTGCCGAGTTAGAATACCTCCGACGGGTGTTCAGAGAAAATGGCTACCCGCGCCACTTCGTCAACCGGTGCTTGCGCAAAAGAGCTGGCCAACAAAAGCGCACCGACCCCAAGATTTGGCGTTCGATCCCATACGTCAAAAACGTATCGGAATCAGTCAGCCACCTTCTCGCACCACTTGGAATTGGAGTTGGACACAGGCCGGAGGCAACCATAAGGCGTCAGATAATGAAGCCGAAAGACCCACTGCCACGGCAAGAAACATCTGGGGTCGTCTACAGGTTCTGGTGCAGTTGCGGTCAAAGCAACTATGTCGGAGAAACTGGCAGACTTCTCAGGACGCGAATTGCTTAACACGCGGCTGCAGTGCGGCGAAATGATGCCAATTCTCAAGTTGAGGGTCATTCGATGAGATCCGGCCACACCGTCAAATTTGATGAGGCCGAAATTCTCGCAAGAGTTGACAATCGAGTGAGCCGAGAACTACTTGAGTCATGGTTCATGGGCCCCCAATCCATAAACAAGTGCAACGATTTGCCCAATCCATATTCAATCCTGAGATTCAATTTGGCCAAAGCAAGCCGTCACTTGAGGAATGGGCAGGCCACCGCCTCATCGTACGCGAACAGCGGGGAGCCAGACGGCCGAGCAATAATCACGCCTGAGCTCACTGCCCGTGACGAAAGTTCAACAGGTCAGAGCCCGCGTGCCGTCCAACAAGCAGTCCACGTACAAGAAGGTAATTAACGTTAATTGTCACTGTATGCTTGCAGTAATGACTGTGTCCTATAAATACTGCAAACCTCTGTGCATGCTAAACCTTTCTGCTACTCATATCTCTGATGACGAATCCGCGACGGATATCGAAACGTCAGGCGAATCAACATATTGCCCAGCGATCGAGACTTCTTCTCAGTTTGGCTTTGCCCGCCACTTAGCCTGATCCCGCCTCCGATCGTCCTTACTCTGTCCTGCTACTGGATACAGGTGGGTGAGGGAGGAGGATGTGCGGTAGATACTTCGCAAGTCTGCCATCACTTCAAAGTATCTCATGCGCAGGTCACCGCGCTTGCATTCAGTTTGCAGAAGCACATGACAGACATGGTGGAAACCGATGATCGAACTGGTGGCTGCAAGTTCACTAACTCGCGCGTGCATTAGATTACGGTGCACAACGCGTCTACCGTGCTCCTGCATTCCCATTTGTTTTTTCCTACAGTATACCTATTAAAATGGTTTGAGTAGTAATGATTATGTTGACGAGCTTTATCATAGGCCGTTGTGGACAGGGGTTTAGCTGGAGGTTGAGAATTAGGTTATTAAGCGATTTGGGTATTGGATTTAAAATTGGGCTGAGGATTTGTAATAGAAGATTGCGGTTAGGAAAATTGGGATTTGGTTTCCGTCTGGAACTAATGGTTTTGAGTTGGGGGTTAGAAGCCAAGATTATTAGTTAGGTTTTATTGTTAGAATTAGACATTTGGCTTGATAGTTAATTGTTAGGACCGGAAATTACGGTTAGTTTATATGGTAAGTAGTTAGGATTAGCAGTTAGAGTTAGTCATTTGTTGTAGCCGTAAACCAAACCCCACTACCCTGGTTCCAGTTCTTAGCCCAAATTCATCGTTCAAACCCCCTGAAACCTCACCCCATAACTCCACTCCTAAAATGGCTTCATTTTTTACTTCCTAAACAATCCCCCGAAATCCCTGACCATAACTGCCCAGGAGAATGCAAGCCACTGCAATCATAACTAGTCAAGTAGTTTCAGCAAGCATATCAGGTGGCCGCAAAGTGGGACCGCATGCTCATTCGTCACCGAAAAGATAATTTGAAGACGATCAGCGCAGGACATTAGCGCAATGAATAGCAAACTTAAACAGGCTACGCCTCCGAAGTGGTCCTTCGAGAATATATCCGACTTCTCTTTGGATTTCACTCAAACGCGACTGTCACGAAGTCCGCAGTGAGAAAAAGTTATTGCATTCTGGCCTTCGGTTCTCCTGTGACTCAAACAGACTCCCATCAGACCCTCATCAGTTGTTAATCTGCCAAGGCACGACTCTTAACGCGATAAAGGTATTGTGCGAGGAATGGGTTGATGAGACTGAGGAGGGTAAACTCCCAGTGTCAACTGCACCCTTTTTACTTCTCTGACACCTGTCAGTGGACTGTCCGAGCTTTTTAACCAACTGGGATTGGATGCAGTGGTGTGAGGTCGCCTTCCAACTGTGCCAGCATCCCTTTCCATGCAACACTAGACGTGGTCTCGCTCGGACTTAGCTCAATCGGAACAACACGTGCTGTGAGCCATTCGGACTTCCCCGCCCCGCTTTGGTCCACTGGATCTACAACACAGCCCGTTCAGCTATTAAAAGTGCAAATGCAAGTCACAGGAAACAGCTGAGAGTAAGTAGACACGATTACTAAAACAAGCTGGTTTTTGTTTTCTCCTGGCGTTTGAATTCATGATTAAGCACATCATCAGAGACAGCATCAGATGCTGCGGTGATTGTCACGTAAAGAAACGTCTAGAGTCTTTTATCGGATCTAGCGCCATTGCGGGTAGAGTAATTAATTCACCGGAAGTGGAAAACCGTTTCGGGCGCGAATGGCAGAACTGGTGGCAGAAGTACGAAGAGATGCCGGCTGATTCGATCAGAGCTGGCCACACATCCGGGTAATTTGAATCACGGCCCCTCGGTCTACAGTCAATTAACAAGTGCAATGACTTTCACCCTCCATGTTCGGTGCGGATGGTTATTTTGTTCAAATTTCTTAATTACTGATTCCAACAGCAGTTTCGGTGTGCCAAATGGTCGAGCTGTTAGCTTATAAACACGGGTGATTAAAATTCAGCGACTAACGACGCCACTGCCGGCCCTCGAGCCATCACCGTACCAAATGTCTAGCCTCTTCGACGAAGGCGGAGGCATTGATTTTCATAGGCACGCGGTTGCCTAGCAACTGCATTCTATAGGCACTGCAAATCATTTCTGTATGAAGTACCTGCATCTGATGCTGCCTTCGGATATGAATTCGAAACGTCAGCCGACTAAAGTTATTGTACTCAGCAGCTTATTCTCGGGACCAAATGCCTCATGCACCACCCCCTTCATTACTGGCACTAAGTTGTGGGAGTCAGTTGTATTTGCAGTGGGCTGTTGGGGTCAACCTGGGGTTAACCTAATGTGCAGACCAAGACTATGGTCCAGGAAGGACAGGGTTTCACGCTATGCCTCGTTTCGCTAAACTATTTTGTTTCACACAATGTAGTCAATCTGATTTTATTTAGGTTTACTGGCTTGAAAGATTGAGATAACTCGAGCCCTGGGGTCAGCCCAGTATGCCTGTTTGAATGGCGTGGTTAACCGGTGGACAGGGAGTCAGGCTGCAATGGCCTCTACTTAATGTGGCCTTCATGGCACTCGCACTCAGCTGGGTCCGAAGCTTACGGTGTGAAATCCTGGTCAATTTTGCATGGATTAGAGGGCATGTTGGTACGCCTAGGCGCGTGTTTTCACCAGGCCAGCCACCTTCGCTCAGTCCTGCCTTCACTCTTCTTGACGATGCCGTGACATTGCGCTCAAGTGAACAAGGGAGTGAGGGAGGCATATGACAAATACCGTGCAAGTCTACCATCATAATAATCTAGTGTTCACTCAACTCGCCGTCTCTGCACCCACCATGTGTGTGGAGAAGACCGTATGTCGTCGGAATCGACCGTCAACCTGTCTCCTTAAGCTGTAGTTTTCTTTTCACCCGACTAAGCGTAGTGGCCACAGCTCTTATTTGCTCTTCGCGGAACCTTATAATGCTGTAGGAGCCTGCCCCGCCAGCGCCGCCATGAGCACTCATCTGCCTGATCAGTCAACGCGTCACTTAATCAGTTAATCGATTTTGAGCATCACTGATTACTGGTTCACATTGGACTCGCCTCGTCAAATCAGTTAATCACTTAATCGATTTTGCGTACTGCTGATTGCTGATATGCGCCGAGTTTGTCGTCAGCGCTGGCAGAGACAAAGTTCACACTAAGCCCATTCACTCGGCCTTCCACCTCGGCTCGAGACGGACGCGACACTGCAGTGCTCTCTCACGGTCCTGATGGTCTAACTCAACACCAGGCCGAGTCAGCCCTTCTGTTATCTCTTCTCCTACTTATTCTGTGCAGAATCTGCTTCTCCGAGACTTCTCCTTCCTCTCCTTAGGAACCGGGCCTGGAAGATCGCAGTAGTAAGGCTTCAACCAGCTAAGCCTTAACTCTTTTGCGATATTGCGTCCCCAGCCTATCAGTTTTTGCTTTACGATGCCTGCCAGTTACTGTGGAAACGGAAAATATCATCACTATTACCTGGTTCAGTATTATTTCCATCTTCTCCCTGTTACCCTAATGACAAGCTTCTCGCGAACACACTCTATTGCCCAGTTTGTGTTCCAGAAGTTTTGTAGAACTGGCTTCAAGTAACGCAGACAAAGAGGTGATGAACACACCATCTCTCCCATCTCACGTTAATAATGATGAAAGTGGCTCAAATCTGCAATAGATAGTATAGTGTCACTTTCACAACTGATTCCTTCCTCAATGAAATGAACGCATGAAAAAAGGAGGGCAAAAGGTAATTTTGATCAGAAAAGAACCCATGTCTACCTTATTATCATCATTTCTCGAAAAGTTACACCTTCTAACACATATTATTCCATATTTTAGTAATATTAATTTTCGCATGGTTTCGCCAAATGCCCTGGGTAGAGGCGTTTTTATTTTGCCATGTTATTGTAACCAATAGAGAGAGCCCAAAGGGGTTCGCCCACTTTCCCATCAATAAAACTAGACTGAACTGAAGAAAAGGCGCAATCCATTACCCTCAAGATGATTGAACTGTGCCGCAATTTACGCTGTTTCTAGTTCTTGAGATTCAATCATGACGGATAGGGAGTTCAAATGAGTAAGCCTTTTTCCCTCAAATACACTGAACCGAACCGAACAAGGTGCCGACTCTTACCTTCGGATCAAAGTTTACTCGGAAGAGTCCAGTCTGGGGATCCGAAATCAGCAGGGGACGTTTTAGGTTCTCCTCACAGGCCGTATCAATGCCCGTACGCCATGCCTGGAATACGTCCTCGTTCCACCTGCGAGAGACGAAGACAGTAAACAGGGGGACTGTTGAGTCAGAGGAATAAAAGTGCCCAGTATGAAAGTCCACTAATTGACCCGATCTAACCATTCATAGTACAATGGTTAAGATGTTGGACTTCTAGCCAACAGGTTGGATGCTGCAATGCTTGGATGGAGTATGGTTGGCTGATGACGACTAATGAGCCAGAAATGGCTATTCAATTCGTCCATATTTTTGTCGGTTAATGTTCTAATGACCCATGTGTTTGGAGAAGGTGGGCGTCCGTTACATAAAAAAGTCAGAAAATTCAGTTCCTTATTGTTTTACCAACACTTGCTGATGATGGAGATGCGGGGTACAGAAGCAGTGGCTTCAGTCAATGATCAGCAAGCGTATTCCGAACTCGCTAAAACGTTGAATTGTAATACCTGCTACAGGAAGTTTCCTGGCCTATTTAGCGTAACTATTTATGACCGTTGAGATCTATTACTAGGCCATTTGTTGGTTATGTGGAGTTCGTATTAGTTATATTGGCCCCACTTAGATACGGGCGCCTGGTGTTAGCAGGTAGAATGGGTGGGGCATAAAAAGTGACAAATCAGAGCGCAGTAATCATGTTAATTAAGAAAATAGTTACGCGTGTAAGTTGGAATGTGTTTGCTGACCTTGGGCGAGTTCACTAAGGTACATTTTTTTAATATAATCACCAACCCCAAGTGTATTAAATGTGGGCGAGCGGAATTTAGATTGTGGAAATTTACCCTACTTTAAATGTGTAAGTTAGCAGTTATTCCCATTAATAATTTGAAAAAAGTCAGTTTGCCTAATAAGCTGCCTTATAAGCGGCTACTGCATATGTTAACCTTCTGAGTACCCATCTATAGTTCAGTATCATCACCAATCCTTACTGGACCAATGGCGGGCACGCAAAATATTGGAAGATTGTGGTAAACCATCCCTACTTAAAATGTGTAAGAAAGCGGCTATTGTACACACTGGCTTTCCAAGCACCCCTGCCGTTATATCTGCTCATCTGAACTCGGTCGCATATTCCTGCTCATATATCACACGACGCTTGAAGACTGGAGATTATGCAAATTTCTCTGTAACACCTGTGCTTAAATTAACTACTTTTTTGCGCGTATGCGTGCCTAGATATTTCTAAAAATGCTGCTGATGCACGAAGCAGTTCTTTTATCAGTGGATTTTTTGACATTTCATGCGTAGTCTTTTGTATTCCATTTTCCACCCTTTTAAAAATATTTCTGCTTCGTTTATCACATGAAGTGAGTTCAGAGGGACAAACCTAAATTCTTCGCAAGTAAACTGGACTGAATTGAAGTCTACCAAAAAGAGAAAGAAGGATACAAGGTGCCGTTTCATACGATTTGACCCATAGCATAGCTTTCAATCTTTCAGTTTGGATTGCGATCCAAGTTCCCAGAAAAAAACAGTTCGCAACAGCAATAAAAGGGTCTCACTTGTTGAGTTTATCCAACAATACCGAGACCTTCGTGCGTATTCGGTCGGCTTCCTTCGACTGCATCACGCTGAAATTGGAAGGGTAGGAAATATATATCATAAGGTTCTATCCTTTCAAAGTTACCTTATAGTGCTCAAGGAGAAATTTTCCTAGTCGCGTACTCCTAACTGATGATCGGCCTTCTACAATCAGCCAAGTCAACAGACTGTAGTAAGTTGTTGAGACCGTGGGCATTATGCGGGCCATTTGTGAGGAGGCAATATTCCCTACTGGCACCTCTTCCCGTCATAGCTCAATCTGAGATATCATTTAGTCTCTACACTTATTCAAACTGACTACAGATTGTTGCAGCATAAATTTCGTGGTTACGTTCCATGCAAAGACCCAGCTGCAGAATAAAAGCATATGAGCGGGCTTTTGAAACCGAGCCATCATCTTTTTTCTTTTGTCCATTCGCATGTAAATTTCCTTATACATCAATCAGTTGGCGCAGTATGCCCATTAGAAACTGATTCTTACCCCTCATTTTTTATTTGAAGTGCAGCAATGAGGTCATCAGCCCAAGACGCTAGCGTCGATTTGAAAGAAATTATTGTTGGCTTAAATTTTGCAACATATTTGAGGCCATTTCTCCGTGATATCAATAATTGCAGTCTTAGACCATTAAACATTGCCTGCGATTCCCCTGTGTTGCGTGGTTTCTCCGCCTTACTTTATTCTTGGTGAGTGCAGGACATTTTTACTGAAAAATGTGGAATTATGTTTTTAACATAAAGCGTATATATATATATATATATATATATGACAATTATTTTATACCGTACTTCCGAATAGATACTAGCTAAAAGCCCAGAAGCGTGTTAAGCCGATGTTTCTGCTACTGCATGATAACAGCAACGAGGGGTTCGGCTCTTCGGTAGGCCCCCAACGTTCTCTATGCACTTTCTAGTATGTGACCTCCAGATAATAATCAAGGAAATTATCGCGGAAATTATTAGGTGGAAGTAGGTGGACGGGACATACATTTTAAGGATCAGACCCTAGAGTTCGATGAACATTTTCGTCGAAGACAATCAACTACCGCGGAATAACTACGGAAATGTCCATTCTACAAACGAGTAGCACTACAAGTAGTGTGAATTCTATATGACAATGATGTTATACCATACTTCCGCATACATACTAGCTAAAAGCCCAAACACGTGTTCTATGCGGAAGTACGGTATAACACCATTGTCATATAGAATTCACACTACTTGTAGTGCTACTCGTTTGTAGAATGCACATTTCCGTGGTTATTCCGCGGCAGTTGATTGTCTTCGACGAAAATGTTCATTAAACTCTAGGGTCTTACCCTTAAAGTGTATGTCCCGTCCACCTTCTTCCATGTCATGCACCTAATAATTTCCGCAATAATTTCCTTGATTATTATCTGGAGGTAATATACTAGAAAGCGCATAGAGAACGTTGGAGGCC
Source organism: Ligula intestinalis (assembly GCA_036362985.1). Lineage (NCBI taxonomy): Eukaryota > Metazoa > Platyhelminthes > Cestoda > Diphyllobothriidea > Diphyllobothriidae > Ligula > Ligula intestinalis. The sequence continues at coordinate 45,742,059 of JAYGXS010000005.1, forward strand.
TACTGAAGAGCCGAACCCCTCGTTGCTGTTATCATGCAGTAGCAGAAAAATCGGCGAAACACGTGTCTGAGCTTTTAGCTAGTATCTATGCGGAAGTACTGTATAACATCATTGTCATATACATATATCTCAAGCAGCTCATTTTCCCGTGTTTGTGTTTTTGGAGGAATGAGATGGCCTGGGCCACCTGGATTAAAATTTCCCCGCCATTTTGTTAGGAGTTGGATATCAAACAAGTGGCCAAGTCCATCCCAGTTCTCTAAAAACAAATAACGGAGGGCGGTTTACTCATAAAAGTATTCCTACAGGGTGCTCTATGCAAAAAGAGTGCCCACGCTATCTGTGCTACAATAACGCCCAGTATTTTGAATCAACCAAACTAAAAAATAAAACAAACGAGCCACCAGACAGGACCATGTACTTGCAGGGTGGGTAGGTTCTGCATCCCCCTTTCATATATTGTAACATATTGGGTGGGCTTTCCGGAGAAAACAAAGGTATAACAACAGAACTTACGGATGGTAGATGTGATCCAACAGGTATGGTATCGACCCAAGACGCTGCTGTAGCTCCGCAGACCACTTTAGCTCGCCGGCCACAGATGGCATGTTCTTGTCCACCAGACTGGGCGCTGGTCTGTGCCTGTTGGTTTTTTCAGTGCTGACTTCACCAGAACTTACAGCTGTCGCGTACTCGGGTGGTGGCTCCGTTTCCGAGCCAGCGGCTGCGGATGCGGCTACGTCGGTAGTGGGCGGTGTGTCATTGGACACCTCCTCGTTGAGCCCCTCGTGAGGAGAAGGAGGAGGAGAAGGGCTCACTGATGACTGGCTACTACGAAGACTGTGGGCCAGGCTAGCGGTTTGGTCTAGCAAGTAAAACATGCAGAGGAATCGCGTTACTTTAAATTCCTGTTTGCACCACAAAACCTGCTTATTTGATGGAAAATTGTTAACATCGTTGTCGAAAACGTCTCGGAGGCTGTCAGCCGCCTTCTGGCACCACTTGGAGTTGGAATCGTACACAGACCGGAGGCAACCGTAAGACGTCAGATAATAAAAATTGAAAGACCCATTGCCACGGCAAGAAAGGGCTAGAGTCGTCTGGAGGACCTGGTGCAGGTGCGGACAAAGCAACTATCTCGGTGAAACTGTCAGACTTCTCAAGACGCGAATTGCCGAACACGCGGCGGCAGTGCGGCGAAATTATGCCAATTCTCAAGTTGCGGCTCATTCGACGAGACCCAACCACACATCAGAATTTGCTGAAGCCAAAATTCTCGCAAGAGGTGACAAACGGGTGAGCCGAGAACTACTTGAGTAATGGTTCACGGGCACCCAATCCATGAACAAGTGCAACGACTTGCCCAATCCATACTCGATGCTGAGATTCAATTTGGCCAAAGCAAGTCGCCATTTGGGGAGCGCACAGGTTATTGGGTCGTGTTGCGCTAACACCTGAGAACCGGATGGCCAAGCAATCATCACGCCCGGGACCACCAAGCGTGAGTAAATTTCAGCAACTCAGAGTCCGCATGCCGGTCAACAAGGTAGCAACGCACAAGAAGGCAATTATCGTAAATTATCGTTTTACAGTAATGACTATGTCTTATGAATATTGGAAATTCCTGTGCATATGCTACCCGTTTGGTTAAGAATTCCCGACGGATGTTTTGTCAAGCGAACAAAAGTGTTATCCCAGCGATCGAATTGTCTTCTTCTCAATTGTTGAACTGGTTTTCAGACACCGTTTAATTGTTCTCCCTACAGGGACAGCTGAAAACTCAGAAATTATCACCAGATCTATCTCTTTTCCGCTCATTTGCAATTTATAAAACCTTTCTTCTAACATATCATTCCTACTCTTCGCTTGTTATATTAGTTAGGTTCAAATGCTAGACTGGCTAGTCATTTTGGCGATAGGTTTGGCGGATCCACATATGCTTACCGGTATGTTTAAACCTTACCAAACTTGTCTCAATATACCCTTGACTCTATCCTTTCAACCTGCTCATCAATTCAGCTGCCAACCTGAAAATCGTCCCCTTGCTGATCGTTTGTTGAGAACCTCTACGAAATCTCATTCCGTAATTGGTTTCCAGGTCACCTTAATGATTACTCCTCTTGAGATAGTTCACAAATGAATAGGCGTCCCATACAGAGAAGTGCAAAACGTGAGTATTAGTTTGGATGTTCATACAGTGTACTTTTCTGAAGGGGTTTAAGTTTTTTGTTCCTTTGTCTAATTAAATTAAACTACCTGGAGCCCATACAACCGGACTGACCACAGATCGCTATCCTTGTCTGTCCAGAAGTCACCTGATTTATTAAGAAGAAATATCCGTGTAGTTGAACCCAGTAAATAATTGTGTATTTCTGCGGTTAAGGACGCTAGCTACAAACTCATTTGTAGGCTTTTTGTAGGAAAGTAAATATCGCCTCCCAGCGGAGGGGCCTGTAATTGCTCGTGCACGGGGACAAGAAGCTCCCACCTACCTCCGAATTCTGCTCCTCCCAATCATCGTTGGAACTCATCAACTCCATCTTGCCTGCTCAGAGGTCAAGTGGTGCATAAACACCAAAAAACATCCATTTACTAAAACAGAGGTAGAACGAAGTTATCATTTCTGGCTTCTTTATTGACATCAACCAGCAGCGTTTTTACCTGTGAGTTCCTGAATTGTTGAATATACGACTGCCCATGGCGGCTACATTCTGGAATTTCAAGGCAAGCAGGAAACGGGCAATTATGTCTGATTGGGGATTGGCGCCACTTCGATGTAACCTTTAACAGTCCAGGGTTCAGCGAACATGGTGTGCATCCGTGGTCCAGTTACTGTGGTCAACAGGGATCGCGCTGTAGTCGCGCTGGACCATAAGGCATCCAGACTCGCGACTGGCGCCCAGAGTCCTGGTGAGTCAACAACTTGCAGCGTGTAAGTAGTGCTTAGATCACTCCAATCATCAGGCGAAATGCCATACTACAGGTAAAAGGTGACCGTTTCAGGCAGCCACTGGCAAAATACAGGGGTATTCATTTATATAGACATCTGCATGCATTTATATAGACCCCTGTATGCATTTATATAGACCCCTGTATTCATTTATATAGACCCCTGTATGCATTGTAATATTTTCGTTGGGCACCAAGGCGATTGCATTCACATAAATTCTCCGGATATTTATGAGTGTGGGTGAATTTCTTTCTACAGGCACAAATGACAACCGTTTTCTCGAGTAATTGATTTTTTTCATGATTCTTGAAACGGTGGACTGTGACGTCGGCACCTGCAGGATCCCCAATTCCTGAACGATTTCTCTCTCGGTTATATCGTTTTGAGCATTGACCATCTCAGCAACCAGCTGCTTAGTTGTTTCCTATGTTTGTTTCGGCCTTCTCTTCGCAAAATCGGTTTTGAAATCTCGCTCATAATCGTCATTCTTGCTCAGGTTTTTTGTAATTCTTTTGACTGTCGAATAAGACAAATTGAGTGTCTCGCCTATCCTCTTCAGAGGGATTTCTTGCTCAAACATCGGAAACAACTAAGCAGCTTGTTGCTGAGATGGTCAATGCTCAAAACGAGATGACCGAGAGAGAAATCGTTCAGGAATTGGGGATCCTGCAGGTGCCGACGTCACAGTCCACCGTTTCAAGAATCATGAAAAAAATCAATTACTCGAGAAAACGGTTGTCATTTGTGCCTGTAGAAAGAAATTCACCCACACTCATAAACATCCGGAGAATTTATGCGAATGCAATCGCCTTGGTGCCCAACGAAAATATGTTACAATGCATACAGGGGTCTATATAAATGCATACAGGGGTCTATATAAGTGAATACCCCTGAAAGAGCTAGTGCTGACTGCGTTCAGCCAGGCCTGAGAGACGGCAGTGACAGCCGCTTTTATCTGATTGTGGAGCAAATTCAAGTAGTATAAGTTTGGCATGTTGTAGTGTTCGAGTGGGAAGGCATGATCTTGAGGCAGTGGGCATTTAACAGAGAAGTCGGACAGCATTGTTGACTGTCCGCCTTAGACACAGGCTCTTCTGCTGCGTCGCCAACTGCAGTTAGCTCCATCACCAGCTCGTTGACCAGCTCGGGAGGTCGGCAAGCGCATGGAAGAGGTAAGTGGAAGTATGGACGCCGTTGAGGAATCCACCCTCATGGCACAGCAGTGCGCTTGTAAGTATGATAGCTTTGAGACGCTGGAATCTACGACGGCGCTCAAGGAAGGTTATTAACTGTCTGGCTTGTTTGGTCCTTATTAAAACCAAGATTCAGGATTCTTCTTCTTCTTTCTGCGTCCACTATAGCACTGGCATTCATGTGACATCCGAACCGCCCTCATAAAGGTCACAGCGCATGTAGTGTGGCCCGGACCATGGACGTAGGACACGTAAACAGGCTGTTTTTTGTTGTCAGCAACTGCGTCCGAGCCCACATCTAGTCGCCATGATATTGTCCTCTCGCCGGAGCCGACTAGATGAGAGGAGAGTGCTGTAGATGCGTCGGAAGTCGGCCCTACCATAAATCAATTCATACGGATGGCACTCGTTCTGTACCCACTCCTTAAGGCGCCTATTGACGTCGCCATGCGTGACGGTCAAACCATCGTGTTCCTGGGACCGTTGGTTAGGACCTGATCTGCGAATAACGTTTTCACGTTACGAAAATCCCCATTCGATAATTCAGAAGGACAGTTGGCGAGCATACGTATACTTTCGATAAATTTTCTTCGGGCCATTACATTTATATGGAAGGGGAAGGTACAGGGTGACAAGCAATCAATAAATTATCGTTCTTATCAAATAAGTCTTGGGAATGGGGGCTTGGGGTTTGGGTTGATTAAAAAGGGGGCAGTGACAGGGTAATTAGGAGAGGGAGGGGCGAAATAACGCGTGGAAAATGCTGGTAGTTCTGCGGCCGTTGGCCATGCTAGGCTTGGGGCCTGAGGAAGGTGCTTCTGCGCGCACAACACCGGCTTCATCAGGCGAATGGCCGTGGCCTCCGCTGTTGCCAGCAACCGTTGACCCAGGGACTTCGGGTAATCTGGTGAGACCTTGTAGATCACCTTAAAGGCTTCGTTCGGTTCAACACGGTTTCCAGAGTCCACCGTGTTCCCAGCGGCAAAAGTTCGGGTGTTATTCTCAACAAACCCGGTCCTACACGGCGAAGGTAAGGATAAGCTGCCAGCCCAGACCACTTCCATGTGCATTTACTCATTTACTTGTTCCTGTGGAGCAGGTTACATAGGTCGCACGAGCCGGCGCTTATCCAAGAGGATACGGGAGCATCTGCCAGTATGGCGTAGCAAAGGAGAATTCAGGAACATCAACAGTTCCATTCTTGCTCATATGGTGGACTCTGGACACCATGTTGACCCGAACGAAGCCTTTAAGGTGATCTACAAGGTCTCACCAGATTACCCGAAGTCCCTGGTCAACGGCTGCTGGCAACAGCGGAGGCCATGGCCATTCACCTGATGAAGCCGGTGTTGTGCGCGCAGAAGAACCTTCTTCAGGCCCCAAGCCTAGCATGGCCAATGGCCGCAGAACTACCAGCATTTTCCACGTGTTCATTCCCCCTCCCTCTCCTAATTACCCTGTCACTGCCCACTCTTTATCAACCCAAACCCCAAGCCCCCATTCCCAAGACTAAGTTGATTAGAACGTTAATTAGTCGATTGCTTGTCACCCTGTACCTTCCCAATTTCATATAAATGTAATGGCCCGAAGAGAATTTATCGAAAGTATACGTATGCTCGCCAACTGTCCTCCTGAATAACGTTTTCATTATTATCTTGGCGTCTACTTATATGATTTAAGTAGGCGTAAAATACTGTTTCAATTTTATAACGCATAAATCCCAAACTCACCACCACTCACTTATTATTGGAGGCCCTGCTCGTCAGTTTTGAACGTGATTACAAGTATTAGATCCTTGTACTAAGACCTTTCAGGTAACTGTTAAACAATAAAATCTCTCAGCTTCAGGTTTCGCGTCTGTAGCTGTGGTAGGGCTGACAAGTGATCTCGTATGAGTTAATGACGATCATTTCAGCTCCTCTGCTTTTATAAGTAGTTTGCTGCTATGTGACCACTTCTGAGGGCTTAGTCCTAGGCTGCAGGGCGAAACCTAGGGAATTCGCTTCGCTAAGCGAGGGGTTTAGCAAGCGAGCCTCTAAGGCCTCAAAGCCCTGTTTGGGGTTTGAAACAATAGGGCCCATTATCAGATAATATATTCTGGATCTAAATTTTGGCTAAGAACACGGCCGCAGTTTGTTAGGATTCCTGAGTCACCAGCAACGCTCGAAAGGGCTCTTTGTCGGTGTAACTGCTATAGACGGGGAAGTTCAGAAGAAGAAGAAAAAGGAGATGCGGCCGTTGAACCAAGAAGTTGCTTGACCTGAGATTTCGGATTCTCAATTAAACCCATCATCAGAGACAGTCAGAGAAAATGTTAACAGATGCACAAATAATGCAGTGAAACCAAAAACAGGGTTGCTGAATCAAAATATTATCGATGGATGCTTTGACTTAATGGTTTCCCAGGCAATTTTGCAAACGCGATGAGAGACAAATGTCAACTGGTCCAAAATTTTGGCAAGCGTTCCCCGAGCCAAGAAATTATTCAGGAGAGGTGAGCGTGAGTGTCCAGCAGTCATGATATCAGTGAGCCATCTGATCTAGGCACTATCCCACCAACAATTACGTCGATTTACTACTTAAGTACCAACAGAGGAGAATATCTGAGTTCCAGGAAGCAGTTCAGAAGAAGAAGAAGCGATCACTGGAACAAGAATTTTATTGTCCTGACGTTTCAGATTCCGTCGGGAATCTTTAGTCATAGGTAATCGTT